>CM053587.1:107264211-107367186 GCA_028646515.1 Pseudochirops corinnae
TTTTTTTTTTTTTTTTGCAGGGGGGAGGTAGGGCAGTTGGGGTTAAGTGTTAAGTGTCTGAGGCCAGATTTGAACTGAGGTCCTCCTGAGCCCAGGGCCAGTGCTCTATTCACTGTGCCACCTAGCTGCCCCATAAAGTTCATATCTTTAAGCCCATGTTTAGAGTTGGAAGAAAACTTCTTCCCCCCTCATTTTACAGATGAGAACACTGAGGACCAGAGTGATTGCGTTATTCAGTGCTGTACTGCAGGTTCAGGGAGAACTGGGGAAGGTAGATGGACAGGAAGGAAGCAAAGCATGGACTCAATATTCCCATAGTTCATTGTATCTATATGGTTATACCTGGATGAAGATCTCCACCCCTCCCAAGATTTACAATATTATCTTCAGTCTTATGAAGAACTACAAATAATTATTTGGTAATAGTGATGGCAAATTACAGCCAAACCCCCTTAATATCCTCTATTGAGATGCTCAAAACAGTGTGGTAATTCCTCTTTGAGATCTGGCTCCAAACCTGTAACACATTCCTTGGAATACCCTTAATAACTGAAGATTTCCAAACTTTGAGAGCTGACCTGATTTTGGAAACTGCCATAGCTCATTATCTGGAGACTCCTTTGCTAACAAAGCATATGGACACTGCAGTATCATCGTAGGACCACAGACTGAAAGCTAGGATGGACCTCTGAGACCCTGTAGTCCAGCTCTTTCCACTTTACAAGGGAAGAAAATGAGGCCTAAGAAGTGAAGTGACTTCTGAAGGTGGCCCAGGTAGACTGTTCCGGAGGTGAGGATACAACTTCAGACCTCTGATTTCAGGGCTGATGAATGCTAGAGTCAATCATGCCTGGAGTCAGTAAGACTTGGGTTTCTTACTTGACATTTTAATAGCTGTGTGATCTTAGAATTTATTTAACTTCCAAAACTCATTTCCCTCATCTATAGAATGGAGAAAATAAGAACACACACAGGATTATTGAAATTGTACACACATGTTTTGAGAACAAACCAATACCTCTGCTACTGAACAGGTATAATAGTGCTCATAAAGATGTATAGACACATAAAGATATATGGGCACATCCAGGCCATCTCAGGTACTTGCCAGTCTTTAAGTTCAATTTCTGTTTTAGGACCAGACCTGTGTAAGTATGGGCAGCTGGTGGCAAAGTGGCTAGAATGCTGGGCCTAGCGTCAGGAAGGCCTCAGTTCAAATTTGGCCTCAGACATCAGTTGTGTCACCCTGGGCAAATCACTTAACCCTGTTGGCCTCAGTTCCTCATCTGTAAAATGAGCTGGTGGAGGAAATGGCAAACCATTCTGGTATCTTTGCCAAGAAAACCCCCAATGGGGTCATGAAATGACTCAACAATGACAAAACTAAAGGTATGGTTCATTCATGCGAAGTGGACTTTCTACTAACTAAAGCAGCAACTGTTGTATAATTTAGAGTCTCAGAGAGTTGCCTCAAGCACTCTGAGGTTAAATGACTTGCCTCCAGGGTCTTCTGGACTCCATGGTCAGCTCTCTATCCATCACAGCACACTGCCCATCTAGTTGCTGAAAAAAGTAAGGTGACCTTGCCCTGCCACCTCGCCACACTGATTCAAGGTGCTAGTCATCTTCCTTCCACGAGAAAATAGCTGCTTCCCTTTTCCTAGAGCAGATTTGATTTGTATTTACAACACGCTCTTGAACTCAGCTCACCCGTAAATAAATGCCTATATAAGGCAGACACTTCATTTTCCTTCATAAACACACACTGTATCCCTGACTCACAAGCTAAATCTAAGAGGCAAAAATATTGTCTTTTTCTCCTGGACAGACTTTCCATCACTCGCACAGCAGAAACCAACCACGTTGTCATTAAAAAGATATATTAAGCCACTTAATATCAGGTTTTCAGTTGCAAGATGTTCTGAAACCTGGAAATAAGCCCTTTGCCCCAGCAATTAATTCAACGTGACCTTTAAGTTCTGGGAGTATACAATCAATATTTCATCCTAATTATGGTGATCAGTTGTCTACATTTGGATCTTGGTGGTGACTATTTGCTTTAGGTTTATTTTTGAAACTACATACCTTATTTAAAGCCTACAGTACCTTGTTTATAAATTCAATGCCCTCCATGATGGATCACAATTTATATTGGAACCATTGTGTATTAACTTAAGTGCCGGGTTCTTTCTGTGCTATAATTACTGCAAACAGAAGAGGGGGAAAAATGGCTCAAATCGTGCTCAGCGGCTTTTTGTATTAGTTGATGTTGCTTCTGTCAGTGTTCATCACGGGAGCATTCTTTTCACCTGCTGTGTGTGAGACGCTAAAAAGACCCTGGGAATTTTAATGGCACGGTATCCCAGGAACAACGGTAAAAGGAGCATGACACGTTCTGCATTATTTATATTGGAGCCCTGCATCTCTGCTGGTTAGAACATATTGTAGTTTTCCTAGAAGATAAATATATTCATTAAACTGGAGATTCTGCATACTATGCAATTGAAAGAACTTAGTAACCACCATGTATTGCCTGGAAAATACCTGTATTTTACATGAATTTAGGAAGTAATAAGAGTTCTGGCAAGAGCTTTTAATTCAGATGTGAAGGGATCCACACATGTTAATAAATGAAACTAACATTCCGTGGTGGCTGGGTTTGGTGGACAGTCCCTTTGTTGGAAGCCAGGAGAGACTGTTTCTGTCTGTTCCCCTTGTGGAAATGCACTAGAGGTCCAACTGGTTGATCAAAGGGCATTCACTGAGCTCATTTAATGACATATTTTTTCTTTTAAATGTCCATGAGGCCCAATTGACAACAAAGAAAAGGACTGATTACAATGTAACCTCACCAGGATACTGGATGTCATTTAAGATGGAATTGACCTACCCTTGAAAGTAAAAGAGAGAGAGAGACAGAGAGAGACAGAGAGACAGAGAGAGACAGAAAATGATTCAACTGGGGAGCTATTTAGTACAGCTCATGACCCACCTAGTAAGTGGATATTTTAGAGAAGGGGAGGGTTCCTGTTAGGTCCTGTCATGTCAGCTATTGATGGAAAGCAGAGGGATAAGATCAAATTGGATAATGGGCTATTATGAGGTTGGCAGCTCTGACCTGGCTTTAAAAAAAGAGATCTCAGCTGCAGAAAAGGGTCCATATCCAGTTACTTACTCTTACAAGTTATTTGCTTTCCAGAGTTCACAGCCAGCTTGGTAAAAGGGAAAAAAAGCTAGATTTGCTACAAAGCTATGTAAAATCTGTATTGTTTCCTTCTCATGGAACTGACTTCATCCTGTAGGCCCTAAGCTTTCCTAAGAAAGAGAACTTAGTGATTCCAAGTTTCACTTTGGGCTACTTCATACTGCCTAAAGAATTTCAAATTAGTGATACAATTCTTTCAAGGTACAGAACTACTCAGGGGTTCCTTAACAATCAAATAAATGCTTAACTTTGAAACTTTAGAGAAGATGAACTCAGGATCATCTAGTCCAATCCCTTCATTCTGCAGACGGAAAAACTCAGGCCCTGAGATTTTAAGCAACTTGTCCAAGATTAAATAATAAGTAATGGAATTCAAACCCAAGTCTCCTGATTCCAAATCCAATGCCCTTTTTGTTAAACTGTACAAATTATGGTTCTAACTTTCAGATACCACTGAAATATGTGTGTACACATATATATGTAAATTTTTATTATCTTTTTATATCATAGAAAATATATCCCATCAGTCACATGGTTAATTTATTCATTTGCTCATTCATGCATTCCACAAGCATTTAAATGCCAGATTTATACCAAAAATTGTGGTAGATGCTACAGGAGATACAGAGATTAAGAAGACAGAGTCCTTATTTTCAAAGGCACTTTACACTACAAGGATGATATGCCAAGCACACAGAGCTGTGGGCCATCAACTGTCCTAGATGCTGGAGAAGATCCATGAGACAAAGAACACATCCCTGTCCTCAAAAGTGCTCTCAATATCCTTTTTTCAAGGATGATAGAGGAGGACACAGAACAAGAAAGCATTTATTAAGTGCTTACTGTATTCTAGTCACATGCAAAGGGAGATAAAGACCAAAAGGGAAGCATCTATAAAGCAAATTAGAATATGGAAGGATAATGTACATTGGGTAAGTTCAAAGTACTTTAAATCCCCAAGAAAGAGACAATACTTGTGACTGGGGCAAAAGAGGAAAAGATTCCTGGAACAGGCGGCATTTGACCTGTGCCTTCCAAGAATGGGCAAAAGTTCAACAGGTGGATATGGAGGTCCAGGATTTTTCCAGAAAAAGGAATAATATGTGCCAAGGTGAAGAAGCTGGGGAAGCTCAGGACATGTTTGGTAGCTCAGCAACCAGTCCATTTAGTTGGAGCACTACCTCTAGGTCAATAAATAGAGTGAGATAAAAATCAAAAAGCAACTGCTTTTCCATCTGTGATTTTGTTATACAGACTCAGCTCTTTCCTAGTTAAATAACAATAAGAAGAACAAAACAAATTAACTTAGTGTTTGCTATTTTGAAAACAACTCCGGTCAGTGCTTAAGACTGCCCGGGTTTCCGCCAAATAGCAGTTGCTAATAATGTTGGCATTCAAATTATAACTTGGACTGCTTAAATTGCACAAGCATCTATCCTTCCCCAGCAGGTATTGAGGAAATGGCTTTAATGCAGCTTTAATGTGGGAGGGAGAAGGATAAGGAGATAGCTAATTTCTTTGGTTCGGTGGGAAATTAATTCAGAAGAGACTCTCTGCCTTGTTACGGTCAATTTGATGGAAATCAACTCTTGAAAAATAATTATTCAAACAAGGTTTGTAACTGTGAGGGAAAGACTAGAGTTATTTCCATTTAAAAAATAATTACAATGATTTGAATTTGATTTCAAAAACCAAAAAAAAAAAAGAAGAAGAAAAAAAGAAAAAAGGAAAGGCATTTGGTTGGAAGCAGAAGATTTGTTTTATTTTTTAAAGATCCTTTATGTTAGCTCATCCTGTATTCACAGATATTACTAAGGGAAAGACAATTAGAGTAGAACTAGAAATAATGTGCTTTCTCTAGTACAGGTGTACATTCCATCTTCTTTTATTTGAGCCTATATGGTTTATTCTCACTTTTAAAGGGAGAAAGGAAAATGCACCACTATTCTACTCTAAACTGTGATTTAAAATATCTCCTTCTAAAGCTATTGTTATAGTCATTGTTTTCTCCAAGGAGCCCTGGGAGTTTTATAAACATCAGCAGGAGAAATAAACTTTAAATCCAGGATTCTTCTGCTTACATTTCAACCTGTTAAGTCTTCCTGAAACAAACTTCCCGAAATCTCCTTTTGGGGCATGAAAAGATGTGATCCAATTGGGGCTATTTTAAGTGAAATCCCCTGATTTTTATTTCCTTCCCTGGAACAATGAAAATAAATCCTCGATTTTCATTTCCCTCCCTTTTATGATGATGGGGAAAAGAGGCCAGGACTCCAATGGAGACCAAAGAAACAAAGAAATGTACAGAATTGTGGATATCTGGATATCTCTGCAATTCTGGGGGTGAGAGAGAGGGGTGGAATAATTTGTTGACTTCTAAACAGGCAAGGGAGACTAATATTTTCTAGAAGTCCCTGCAAAAACATTTGACCAAAACCTCTGCCAAGCAGAAGTGGATTCGAGAAGTCTGGAGAGATCTCAGAACAGGAATAAAGCAATGAGTTGGCATGGTATAGAGAAAAGATCACTGAATTGAGAGTGATGAGATCTGAGTTCTGGTTCTGGCTATGCTGCTAAATAGCTGTGTGACCTTGGGCATATCACTCTTCTCTCTCTGGGCACTGGTTTCCCCATCAGTTAAATAAGGGAGTTAGACAAGGTGATGCTGCAATCAGTCTCTGAGGTCTCTTCCAGATCTGACAATCCATGATTCTAAGACAAGCTGTTAATGGTGGACAATGAAACTTCAGGCTAGCCTGTGAGCCAGCTTTCACATCTGGGTAAATGAAGCACCACAGTCTCTAAGGGTGCTTCTGGCCAGGAATCTGAGGGCTCTAATTCTCATCTATTAACATAACAGAAACACATCTCCTACCACTGCTGAGCCTCTTGGGATGTGGCAATCACACGCTAAGTCTGTGGCTGGATGTGCTGAAATACCTCACTGCTGGAAGACAGCCTCTCAGTGGGTTAAGACTGAAAAGAGAACGTGTATTCTTTTCCCTAAAGCCCCTTACTTTATTTCCTGGCATTAAAGTCTCTAAGCAGATCAAATTAAGTTCCTCTTTCACTCCTCCAATATAATTTAATGTTCCTCCTGTAGTCTTTTCTAACCAAGCTCATTACAATACAGATTATTCTCTGCAGTGATGGAAGTCCATGGGAGATCAAGGCTGTCTTCTATATGATACTATGTGGCAGTAGGAAGCTGAGAGTAAGACGATGCTGAGCAATTCTTTAGAAATAGGAAAGGCTGAGGGATGGAAGGGTACTCTCCAGGTCAAACTTTCATATCCATGTTTCCTTCTAACCACTGTATCCAATCCACGCCCTGACAACTGGGCTTATCTTTCTTGTTCCTAAAAGCCAAGAGGAGATTCCATAGTCTCTCTCAGTAGTCTGGTCCAGAGTTTTATTAATTTTCTCATCTAACTCAAACCCTTCTTACTGAGACTGGCTTAGCACAGTAGCTTGCATAGAGTCAGCAATTAATAAATGCTTAAGCTATCTAGCCACCAGGCACCTACATCACTAGGACTGGAGTCAGGAGGACTCATCTTCCCGAGTTCAAATCTGACTTGAGACACTTACTAGCAGTGTGACTACTGGGAAGTCACTTAGCCCTGTTTGCCTCAGTTTCCTTACCTGTAAGATGAGCTGGAGAAGGAAAGGGCAGACTACTCTGGTATCTCTGCCAAGCAAACCCCAAATGGCAACATGAAGAATATGAAAACAAATGAATGACAACAAATCTACCCACAATGGTCTATTTTACCCCTCATTATATATTATTCCCTTTCCCACATACTACAGTCCAGCCAAACTGGTCCTTTTTGATATTTCTCACATACAGCACTCTATTTTCTATCTCCATGTTTTTGACTGGATGCTCCACTGTCTAGAACGCACCCTCTCCTTACCTTTGGCCTTGCAGAATCCCTCAGCTTCCTTTAAGACTCACCTTAAGCATCACCATCTTCTGTAATAAGTCCTTTCCAATTTCCTCTAAGTGCTGGTACCTTCAGCCCAATACTATCTTTCATACTTATTCTGTATTTCTTCTGTATACATATCTATCAACTCATCTGATTTCCCTAACAACTTTGGGAGGAAGGTGCTATTATGGTCATCACCATTTTACAGATGAAGAAACTGAGGCCAAAAGAGAAGAAGTGACTTCACATTATCTAAGATGGAATGGATTCAGACTAAAGTCTTCCTAATACCAAGTACAGCATTCTATCTGCTAAAGAGGTGACAAGATTCTGCAGGACAGGAGCCATATTTTAGAACTTCCTCTGCCAGAGTACCTAGAATTATGCCTTGCATAAGACAAATGTTTTGTCTAAGTAGAATGGGATGGATGGATGGATGGATGGATGGATGGATGGATGGGTAGCTCAGCTTCCCCCATGGGACTTGTCCTACCTCATCCTACTCACCAATACAATATTATATAAATTCACTAAGGCTAGTTACAAATGGTACTTTTCATCAGTATTCTACAATCTTGGTTATAGACCTCAGTTAGTACTAGGTGCAAATTGAGGTATTAATGTAATTATGAATTATAATATAAATATTAATGCAAGTGGATAGAGCACTGAGGTGGGAGTCAGGAAGATCTTAACTCAAATCTGGCTTCTGACACTTAGTAGCTGTGTGATCCTGGGCAATTTACTTAATCCTATTTACCTCAGTTTCCACAACTGTAAAATGATCTAGAGAAGGAAATGGGCAAACCACTCACTATCTTTGCCAAGAAAACCAAGACAATACCGAGGAGACTTAAAAACCTTACATAGAATTAGTCTCTTACACCTGAGGATTACAGAGGAAACCCCCAAACTCAACTAATTCGTAACACTGCTTTCGGAGAGCAGTAGGTTTAAATAATCCCCTTACACAGATATAGATCACGTTTTAAAAAATCTTTCAAAACAGACTCTATGCCCCGCCTTTGGGTAACATATTGCCAGTGTTTAATTTCCTCCTGACAACCACAGACTTTCCTTCTCTCTAATTCATTTTCCATGTACTAGCCTGGCAGTAAGCGAACTGACCTTTCATGAAATAGCTACATTTGAATACATAGCACACTCCAAAAATAGAGAAATGGGAAATACATGGTTTAGTTGTCCTTAAATTGAACGTCTAAGGAATGGCACTGAGAAAGTATTTCTCTAAATGATCATCGTTCTGACGTTCATAAAATACAGAGCTTGTTAAGTAATGTCCATGTGGTCCTAAGAGTCAAGAGTAAATAGAGATCCTCTTTGAAATACATCAGTCCAAGGCTTCAAATGGTCCACTGCCAAGGGCCTGGGCACATGGCATTTTCGCCCTGCTTCTCCCAATGAATGGCTTCTTTGTGGGAAGAGAGAAGCTGCCACCACAATCCACTGTACTGCCACTGAAGGCCTCATTCAGATGAAATGTTCTACACCCTTTATACACATGGACTATTCATCCTTTTAGCCAATTGGTGCTGGAAGGTGATGGCTTATTTTGGCTGTGGACATGAGGCCTGAGTTCTTTTAAGAAGAAATTCAGGAGGAACAGGGAACTCCAAAAGAAGCTAGTTGTTCCTGGGAAGGAAGGTTGCCTGTGAACCTTGGGTGGGGTTGTGTTACATAATTCCTCAATCACAGATTTAAAGGCCAAAGTAACCTAAGGTCATTAGATCGATCATAGGTATAGAGCTTGGAAGAGATCTCAGAAACCATTTAGTCCGACACCAGAAGTAATTTGCCCCAAGGTCACACAGGTGGTATCCAAAGGCAGGCTCTGAACCTAGATCCCCTAACTCCAGAGTGAGCACTATTTCCACTGAGATGTTAAGATGTTAATGTTTTATTTTTGCAGATGATAAAAAATGAGATTGAGAAGAGATGACTTGCCCAGGGTCACACAAGGAATAAGGAAGTTGAGCTGGGATACTAATTCAGGACTCTGAATTCGGTATTTCTGTCACTATATCACACTGACTCTCCCACAAAGAGGAAGAGCTATCCCTTGAAATAGAGTTTGGCTCTGGCCTACTCCCTTGAAGCAGAACTTAAGAAGGTAAGTAGGACAGAAGACAGCCATCAAACTGGCTGGCTAGGGATGGCACCAAAAGGGTGGGCATATAGGGAATTACAGCTGGAAGGAACCCCAGAAACCACCTTAGTCCAAGTCTTTTATTTTGTAGATAAGGACACTGAGGCCAAGAGAGGTTAAGAAACTTCCTCAAAATTATATTGGAGGTAAGAGGCAGGGTAAGAATTTAAACCTAGGCATCGTTACTCTAAATTCTGTAGTCTTTTCCCTTTACCACATAAAGTGTCTCTCATGACCAGTATCAGTACTAAGACACCTTTAAAACAGCCTGGGAAATCAATATTAGTGGCTGTAGAGATCACAGTTTGGGTGTAGGAGAGAGAGAACCTTCTTCACCTTAGGTAAGAGGCAGGACCAAAAGGGAAGACATTTCTTCAGTTATTCCTCCATTCTGCATCTACACGTTACTAGGATTTTGTTGCTGTTGTTATTTCACTACTTCAAATTCTTCATGACCCCTTTTGGGGTTTCCTTGGCATAGATATTGGAGCAGTTTGCCATTACCTTCTCCAGCCCATTTTTACAGATGAGGAAACTGAGGCAAACAGGGCTAAGTGACTTGCTTGCAGTCACACAGTTATTCAGTATCTGAGGCTGGATCTGAACTCAGGAAGAGCAGTCTTCCCAATTCCAAGAACTGATTCCAAACTCTACCTACTGCACCACCCAGGTGCCCTATGAAATGTGCAATAAGCCTGGAGAATCCTTCTGGATGCTTAAAATCTAAGGCAGAAACAAATGACAATGGCTTTCCCAATGTTCCTGACCCTCAGGGATCCTGTTCAACCTTAATCTTTTTCATGATGCCTTCTCTAACTGCTCCAAATGAATACAGATCTTTTTCTCTGAACTTTTATAACAGTTCTTGTGCACAACAAACATTTGGGTATTCAACCACAGAATACTTCCCATTGTTGTATAATCATTTCACATGCATCTTATCTGCTTGTCTAAAATCCAAGCACATTGAGAGAAGGGACCATGACTTGTACTTTTTTGGGATCTAAGCACAAAGCAGGCATTTGATGTCCAATTATCTAAGAATTCAGTCAGTCACACATATAAGCATTTACTAAGCACCTACTATAAGCCAGGCAGTGGTGATGCAAAGAAAGACAAAAAGACAGTTCCTGCTCTCGAGAAACTCACTGTCTAATAAAAGGATTCATACAGAGCCATGAATCCTTTTGTTGTTGCTCAGTCTTGTCTGAATCTTCATTTCCCCATTTGGGGTTTTCTTGGCAAAGATACCGGAGTGCTTTGCTCTTTCCTTCTCCAGTTCATTTTACAGATGAGGAAACTGAGGAAGACAGGATTAAGGACTTGCCCAGAGTCACACAGCTAATAAGTATCGGAGGTCAGACCTGAACAGGAAGATGAGCCTTTTTGATTCCAAGCCCAGGGCTCTATCCAAGGAGCCACCTACAACCCCTCCATAAATCCTAGATAGATAAATAAAATGAGGCACATCTAAAGACAGGGACTAGGTGTAATTTCATTTATCTAGGACAACTCTCTGATGAGGAAACTTCCTCATCAGCACATTCTCTTTAACTTACATCCTCAGAGAGCTGCTTAGAGTGCTGAGAAGTCGTGTGACTTGTCTAGGGTCATACTGCCAGTATGTATCAGAAGGACTTAAATGCATGGCTTCCTGGTCTTGAGTCCAAGCTCTCTAGCCATTGCATCATGCTTTAAATGTTGCATTAATGCAGTAACTACTTTCTGTTTTGTGTATAAATATGTGAACGTAAGTACATATGTACATCCGCCCTCTCATTCCTACAAGAAATAAGCATTGTAACTAAAATAGAAGAGTGGAGCTGAGTTCCATCTTAATTTAAGCCCTGGATTTTGCAACTTTTAGTTAAACAAATACCATGAGCCTGGAGCAGAATTATTAAACAAACTAACAATGGCTTGCTGTGATTTCACCTGGACTGAAACGGCATCTTGACATCTGACAAATTCAGTTGTCAAATGACAAAATGAATAAACATGTATGTTTCCGGAAGGCACAGAGTTGGGCATTCAAGCTCATCTCCTTCCTTCTTTTCCCAATTCCTTCTAGCCCTCCCCCGGCCTCTGGACCTAGAGGACTAGAACCCAGGCCAGACTGATGGAAATAAAGCAATCATTTAAATGATCCTAGCAAGGCCTCCCGCTCTCATCACCATCCCCACCAGATGCATGTGTGTGGTCTCTTAGCTGTTGGGACATTTAGTCCCATCTGTCTGACTGGCGTCGTGCCTGTCCACAAGTTGTCAGCTGGTTTCACTATATACCCAGCTGCCAAAAGAGTCAACTAGCATGTGGATGGGCAGCCAACAATTGGTGGCTAGGGCCCTCTCTCCTGTAGGAAGTGTCTTATCTCTGAAAGACTGGAAAGAGCCATCAGAGAAGCTTCCAATGACCAATTTAATAAACGTCTGTATTTGAGGAAGTAGGGAGCTCAGCAGAAAAGCAGCATAGAGGACAGAGAGCTGGTCCTGAAGCCAACAAGACCTGAGTTCGAGTCCTACCTCTGCCACATGCTGGCAGTGTGACCTTGGGCAAGTCATTGAACCCTTCAAGGTTCTAAGCAACTCTTTAAAACCAGGTGTCAAACTGTATTGGCAGAGTGAGTTCATGATTCCAGGAACTGCTTATCCCCGTGAAACTGCAGGTCTAGTCTCTATTCTCTACATAAAAGGGAACTTTTTGTGTGTCCTGGACCCCTTGGTCACTCAGGTGAAGTCTACAGAGTCCTGCTCAGAATAATGTTTAAAATGCATAAAATACAATACATAGGAATCCAAAGGAAAATTTCATACTGAAATAGTTATAAATATATGTACAAATGATATGTGCGTATATTTTTGTTATTGTTCAGGCGTTTCAGTCCTGTCCAACTCTCTGTGACCCCATTTAGGGTCTTCTTGGCCAAGACACTGGAGTGGTTTGCCATTTCTTCTCCAGTTCATTTTACGGATGAGGAAACTGAGGCCAACAGGGTCAAGTGACTTGCCTAGGATCATACAGGTAATAAGGCTGGTTCCCAGATCAGTGCTCTATCCACTGAACCACCAAGCTGCCCTGCATATGTACATATATACATATAGGTATATATGTATGTGTGTGTCTATGTATAGATGTGTATATGCATATGCATGTTCACAAAGCCTAGGTTGATTCTCTACCCTATACAGTTTTTGCATTAAATCTCATTTTTACCACCTCTGCCCTCATATCTACTTCTCTACTACCCTGACTCATCAAGAGGCAGAAAAAATGATGAAGGCAACAGATGCCGCAGAGACTATGACAGGGCTTGAGGGCAGATGTCTCATCAAAGCAGACTCTGGAGAGGGGGATACAGGGTAAATAATACTTGATTCATGCCTGCTGGGATCTCTGTTAGAACCCATACTTGCCTTCACCTTGACCTTCCATCCTTGGATTCTAAGGCTCCATTCTTTGGCATAATCCAGGGCTCTTGGGTTTCTCTTTCAGTAAAACTTGAGTGGTATCGTCTGTGCTCCCCCAGCTAATCTCCCTGGTAATATTCCAGCCTTGAACTGGGTCATAATCTAGCATGCCCCCCAACATCCTATGCCCAAAGTTCTTGGATTTGGCTACCAGTGTCATAGTTTGGCAAACCTTTGTCATCTATCCTGACAAATTAGGTGGGCAGTACAGGAGAGTGGAAAGAGCACTGGATCTGGAGTCAGAGAACCCAGCTTTCAAATCTTACCTCTGATACTACTACATGACCCTGGACAAATCTCTGGGTCTTGGTTTACTAATGTGTAAAATAAATGGATTAAGCTAGAAGGCTTCTAAGTTTCCTTCTGAATTCAGGATTCTATGATCTGTAAGAAGCAGAAGATAGAGTCCTTATTCCAGAATCCATCTCGTTCAGATGTTTACTAAGCAGTCAATATACCAGTGCACAGTAGAGTATGTAGAGAAATCTAGAAAACTAGAGTTCTAAGGGCAGCTAGGTGGTGCAGTAAATAGAGCACTGTCCCTGGAGTCAGAAGGACCAGAGTTCAAATCTGGCCTTAGACATTTGACACACTTACTAGCTGTGTGATCTTGGGCAAGTCATTTATCCCCAATTGCCTTGCTTTTCCCCCCCTCCAAAAAAAAAAATAATAACAAAACTAGAATTCTAGTCTTGGATCTGATATTCCTTTAGAGTCCCTTTGAGTTCAAAGGATCTCTTACTCCTGATCACTAGATGTTTAAAACCTAAGTTACAACCACTCTGGGCTTCATTTTCCTCATCTGCAAAATAGAGAGAATAACATTTGCATTACATTCCTCTCAACTTGGCAAGAGAAAAGTGCTTTGTAAAACTTTAGGCCTCACTGTAAATCAATCAATCATGAACACTTATCAAGTACCTGTTACTATGTGCCAGGCATTGTATTAAGTGCTGGGGATATATAGAGGCAATAAATAAGAGCTATCAGCTATCATCCCCAGAACTATACTATGTACTACAGGCAAGAAGCAAGATGTGACCTCCAGGATCAAATATGCTATCTTCTGTTCATTTTTTAAAGCCATTTGTGGGCACCTAGGTGACAAAGTGAATAGAGCACAGGTCCTGGAGTCAGAAGAACCTGAGTTCAAATCCTACCGCAGACATTTAACACTTATTAGCCATGTGACCTTGGGCAAGTCACTTAACCCCAACTGCTCTGCCTTCCCCCCCTCCAAAAAAAAAAAAAAAGCCTTTCATAATCTATCCCCTTTTTACCTTTCCAGTCTTCTTACACTTTCAATCCAGTGGCATTGCTGTGACTTGTACGTGATGCATCATTTCCTAAATCAGGGCTTTTTCATTGGCTCACCACCCCTTCCCCAGGCTCCACCTTCTGGTTTCCTCCAACAGGCTGTCAAAATGCCCCTTTCTCTAAGAAGCTTTTCCTGGTCCCCCTTAGTGCTAGCCCCTTCCTGCTAAAATGACCTTCAATTTATCCTTCTGTTTACTATACTTATTTACATGTGGTCTCCTCCACTACAATGGGAGTTCCTTAAGGGCAGAAACTTTTTTTCTTTCTCCCTTTAATTGCATCCACAGTGCTTAGCACAATGCCTGGCACACAGTAAGGACTTCATAAATGCTTGCTGACTTGTCTTCAAGGAGCTTACAAGCTAGAGATTTTAAAAGGAAATGTGTTTTAGAAAAAATTCAAATAGGTCTCCATTTCATTAGAGAAAAAAAGCATGCAACAGTGACCTCAGGAGGCTCAGGGGCTCTCCAGATGGTTAATGCTTCGCGTTGACTAGAGTAGCTGATGCCTGATAGCAGAGTCTCGGGAATGGCAACATCTGGTTTAGAGTTCTGATTTGGCTTTTGCCACGGTGAGATAGAAATGTTTATGGAAGTGTTGGGTGGTCCAAACCATGAAATGCATATGGACTGCTCAACACAGTCCTTATGGGTTGGCTGTGGGAAAAAAGGCCTTGCCCATTAAAAGGACTGACCAGATATAGCCTTAGTTATGGAACAGGATGGTTGCTACAACAGCTGGAATGTCTTATTTTCCTCTGCAGTTGGAAGTAGAATTTGATGTAATTCTATTCAATAAATATGTCATAAGCTCCTACTATGCGTCAGGCACTTTGCTGAGTACTGGAGGTGTAAGACCACCACCACCACCACCACCACCAAAAAACAACAATCCTTGTCACCGGGGGAGGGGGGGCGTGGGGGGGGGGAGGAAGAACATGCCATGTGGCACAGTGGATTAAAGTGCTGGATTTGTCATAGGGGTTACACCTGGGCTCTAACTGGCTGAGCTAAGCAGATATATGCATTCCTAAAACTTGATTTACCTTACATAATGAGCTCTCAACCTGGAATCTACTAAGGGGCCTGTAGGTGGATTCCAAGGTAGGGCATGGGAGGAAGAGAGGAATGGTCCATGAGCTTGGAAGGGGGGCGGGGGGAAAGACATTTTTGTTTTCACAGAACTCTAACTGTTTGTTGTTGCTAGGTTGTTTCAGTCATGTCTGACTCTGTGACCCCATTTGGGGTTTTCATGGCAGAGATATTGGAGTGGTTTACTATTCCCTTCTCCAGATCATTTTACAGATGAGAGAACTGAGGTAAACAGGGTGAAGTGACTTGCCCAGGGTCACACAGCAAGGAAGTGTCTGAGGTGGATTTGAACTCAAGAAAATGAGTCTTCCTGGTTCCCAGACCAGTGCTGTATCTACTGTGCCACCCGGCTGGCTGTCTCACATCTACATCTATTTATTTATATGTTGTCTTCCTATTAGAATGTAAGCTCCTTGGGGGCAAGGGTTGTTTTTGCCATTTATCTATATCCTGAATGCTTAGCTCAGTGCACACAGTAAGGACTTATGAAATGTTTGCTGACTGATTAACTGCTATTGGCAGTCCACCCAATTGCCAGAGGACAGGCAGTGTGGTATAATGGAAAGAACACTGTATTGCATTCCTGACTTTACTACCCATACTCTGCATGACTCAAAGTAAGTCAATTACCCTTCATTTGGGGGGTCTTTTATTTTAATTTTATTTATTTTAATTTTTACCTGTCTAAAATGAAGGAGTTAAAACAAATGACTTCTCAAATATCGCTGAGCTCTAAAATTCTGGGACTTGAGCCTATAAGTGAATAAGAAAATGAACTACATTAGATAATGAATTTGCAAAGTTTCTCTTTGCAATTCGACTCGTTCATTTGGCCTCTAGCCACCTAAATTCTTCTTATACAGAGAACTAATATACAGAGGCAGACAGCAGTAAAAACACTATTCCTAGAGTCAGAGGATCTAGATTCAAATCTCACACCTAATACTCATTACCTCTCCTGAGTAGCACAGTACAGGGACATTGGGTCTCAGTCTCCTCACGTGTGAATTAGGGGCATTGAAATGCCATGGCCTTTGAGGTGAAGGAATTGAGGGGCTTGGAACAACAAGTGGTTAATTGTGGGAACTGAGTGAACCACACTGATTCCATCTTGTGACTCAGTTCTGGAGCTAGCTCAGCTCCTTTCTATTCACTTATGGGTCTAGTCCAATTTCTGTCTTGTGAGAAAACATTATACAATTGTGGGAATCATGAGAAAACCATTGCATTGTTTGAACCTGGCCCAGCATGGCTGGGAAGCTAGACCACCTCTACTTGTTGCTTAGAGACCTGTAACTAAAGACCTAGGTTATGTTGACCAGAAACCCAGTCAGATCTGAAGATTGATGTGAGTTTTCTCACAATTTTACATCTCAAGCAAAGCATATGTCTTATCTGAAATCTGGCCCTGTACTGATCAACCAGTTATTATTTCCATGTTCCTTTAATTGTTCACAGACACCTGGGGGGAGTAGGACACTTCTTTTTCAGATTTCACGGAATTGCACCTGTATACTCTACCCCTCCCAACTTGGAAAGTCCCTAATCTTTCCTCCAATTAGAAATCAGATTACCTAATGTTGTATCCTGGTTAATTATTTTCTTATAATTAATTGGCCTTATTTGATTGTTTTGAACGTATTCACAGTTCAGTGCCAAAGCTGATGGAGGAGGCTACTGGTCCCAATTTTTTAGGCAATTGGCATGCTGTGCTTAACAAGCTGATATTCAGAAGCTCAAACTTTTGTTTCCTCTATCATTTCATCTTTCACCCATCACAGAGGTTCCCTGTAGCTCTAGATCAATGATGCTATCTAACTCCTATAACTAATACAATTAAAACTTTAAAAATTTTTCCCTATTCTGTTATGTTATGGAAATGATTGTTTTTTTTTCTTAAATTCTGAATAAAATAAATAAAAAAATAAAAATAAAAAAAAAAACGAGTGATAGAATCATCCACCTAGACCTGGAAGGAACCTTTGACACGATCTTGTTTATTCCTTTCATTTTACGGATAAGCAAACATTGCCCAGGGTTTTACAGGAAAGAAGCACCAGAGGTAGGATTTGAACCCAGGTCCTCTGGCCCCAAAGCGAGTGACCTCTCCATTCATTCTACTATCCTGCCTGTCCAGATCATGCAGTGTCATTCCCACACCCATAGATCCAGGTATGGATTTCTGTGAATGCATATGCATCTCCTTGTTCTCTTGCAAGCTGACTTGTGTATGCTGCACATATATTCTTGCCTTCTCATGTATCTCATGTAGCTCCTAGCAGAATGAATCTATAGTTATGCTAAATGTAACGCTCAACTCGCCAGGGGCCTATTACAATGTGAACCTGGGCCACAGCATATTGAGGTTCACAAAGGAAGTTTATGGTACTAACAGGATCAGCTTGCTCTCTCTCACTCTCTCTCTTTCTCTCTCTCTGTCCATCTCTCTCTCTCTCAGGTTTAAGGACTAAGCTAAATGCACGTTTTTGTTTTCTTTTTTCCATTTTCTGATGTGATGAAGCACTTTCCCCATGTCTATTCACAGTTCTATTCACTATTCTCTTCTTTCTTGTCTCTCTTCTCTGCTCTCTCTTCTTCTCCCTTCTCTTCTTTTTCCTTTTCTTCTCCACTCCTCCTCTTCTCTTCCAATCTTTCTCCTCCTCCTCCTTCCCTCCTTCTCTCTCAGAGAAGGCAAGGATGAGAAAAGAGCCCAGGCATGTCTCCTCAGGATTCACATTGTAATTATTTTAGCCACCCAACATAAGCCAGGATGAAATATGGGATAGCTCTACTATAATAAGAGAGGAAGACAATTAAAAAGGCAGAAGGTTGATAGTAAAGCTGGCTACTTCTAAACATGCCTACTCTTTGATAGCTTTGGGTTATATATTATCAGAAAACAGACCACCTTGAAGTCATTCATTTAACTGTTCATAGGAGCTGGCCATCATTAACATCAGCAGAAATTTTTAGTGCCCGGCACATTCTGGACCGGCACATTCTGGACCGGCACATTCAGTGCTTGGCTCACAATACAGAAATCTGACCCCCAACACCCTGTTATTCCATTCTTGATCTCTCAATTATATGCTACCAGCAGAGCCAAAACGAAATGGTGATATAGGGAGATCAGGACCAAGAAAGGCAAGTCTTGGGTTAGTTAACATGGACTGAAGTCTTTAGCAGATCTTCTCACTGCTCAAAAAAATTTGTGTGTGTTTCTGATCTCTCTTCCACTGTCTCATATATAGGCTATTAAATATCAGCAAGTAAATAGACACAAATATGGAACAAGTTATAAGAGATAAAGGAGGGGGGAAGGAGACCCCAGGAATTTTTACTCTGTGATACATAATTTGAATTTAACATCACTAGTTGGTTTCTCTCTTCCCCCCTTTTTTTTCTTCAATGCCGTTGTGGAAAAGGAACGAGTTCAAAGACTACTCAGAGAAATGAAAGCTATTTTCTTGGGCGTTAGCACCTTATCTGTAAAATGATGAAGTGCCTTCCAGTTCTAAATCTATGATGATCAGAAGTAACCCACTTATGTATCACACAATTTTTGAGCTGAGAAAAACTGTGGTTTTCCCTTCTCTGTAAAATGAGAGGACTACATGAGACTAGACCAGGGTTTCTTAATCCAGAGTCTGTGAACTTTTTTAAAAAATATTTTGATAATTATTTTGATATACTTCCACCACCACCACTACTAATAATAATAATTAACATTATGTGCCTACTATGTGCCTGGCACTGTTCTAAGCACTTGACAAACATGATTTCATTCGATCCTCACAGCAACCTTGAGAGGTAGGTACTATTACCATCCCCATTTATGAAGTGAGGATTCATAAAATCTGTAAGATGAGGAAACTGAGGCAGGTAGAAGTTACATGACCTGCCCAAGGTCAAGCTAGTTGGTAGCAGAGGCCAGATTTGCACTTAGGTCTTCCTGACTCTAGGACCGGCACTGTATCCACTGCACCACCAGCTGGCTTAAATGGTTTCCTGTGCAATCCTATACAACAATTTTCTCTTTTTAAAAAATTATCTTTGTAAAAAGTTACCCTCATTGCTTAGCACAGTGCTTGGCAAATAGGAGGTGCTTATAAATGTTTATTGGTTGACTGGTTGAAGACAGACCTCTCAGGGAGCTCACATCTTAATGACTGTCTAAAGTATAGAACATATAGGAGGGGAGGGCTCCTGAGAGGGGAGACGGGAAGGCTCATTGGGTAATGGGAGAGGAGGGATAAATTCAGAAGTGAAAATAACAGAAACAATCTGTCCATCCATCCATCCATCCATCCATCCATCTATCCATCCATCCATCCATCCTCCATCCATCCATCCATCCATCCATCCATTTATCTATCCATCCATTTATCCTCCATCCATCCATCTATCTATCCATCCATCCATCCATCTATTCATCTACCTATCTAAATCTATCTATCTATCTTTATAGGAAAACTATGATTTTAACTTCTTGACTTTAAGGCGCCACACTCAAGCTTAGCCAAAATCCTAGGAAGAGGGGTGGTGGCTAGGTGGCACAGTGAATAGAGCACTGGCCCTGGAGTCAGAAGGACTTGGGTTCAAATCTGGCCTCAGACACTTGACACACTTACTAGCCATGTGACCTTGGGCAAGTCACTTAACCCCAATTGCCCTCAAAAAAAGGGCAAAAAACAACAACAACACCACACACACACACACACACACACACACAAAATCGTAGGAAGCTTAGGAGGTTTTTCCCTAAGACCTCATCCACAGCAGGACTCATACTGTGGGCCTCAGGAACAGCTGCTGCCATATTTTTCATCTCTTACTCCTGAAGATTTTAAGGGGTGAGGCGGAAATAAAATATATATAAAAAAATTGCAATTTGATTTTAATTTCCATGTTGACTTACAAAAGCAGTATGCTGATGATGGCTGATTGCCAGGAAAGCGGTAACAGACTTCTCCACCTCCACCAATTGCCCACCCCCATCTCCTACAAATAGCTCTATATACTGTATGAAATACAGGCAAAGCAGGCAGCAAAGTGGGGCTGGAGGGAGATTTTTATTCCTAAGGTACAAATTCACATCACAGAACTTCAAAGACAAAAAAAAAAAACCAACCTAAAGAAACCTAGAAATTAATAGTGGCGTCTTGGAAAAGGGATTTCCAGGCCCAGTGTGATGCTATTATCACAAGGTACGGTATTTGTATAGCACTCCTAAAAGGCAAATCAAAAGGAAATTTAAAGAATGTGGTTGAGCCTTTCTTTAAAAAAAAAACACAACTATGCCATTTGAAAGCTTGTAACACCATCTGTAAGAGCGCTTGCCTTTTGCCAACAAAAACAAAGGTATTTTATCTAAATCTCTTTAAATTCTTTCATCATAAAAAAGATACATGGAAACTGTGAGTAATGGTTACAAGCTTTTATAATAAGACACTGAGTACTGTGTGTTTTTTTAAACCCACTTTCTTATTAATCTTTTATATGCTCCGCCCTCATCCAGACAGGGAATATTCATATAGAGGGGCATGTTGAAACCATATTTACAGTGATGTGTATTTCTCTGGAAGCAGTATTCCAAGCCAAGTGACATATACCAAGATAGGTTACAACAGAGAAGTGCCATTTTATAGGCTGACTGAGTCCCGGAAGGAAGGAGGCAGCCTCTTTTGTCTTATACCACCCAACACAACAAATCAAAGAATCCTTTACATAGTAATTACTTAATAAAAGTTTTGTTGAACCAGAGAACCTATGTTGGAGGGCCCCTCAGAAATCATCATGGTTCGTGTCTGTCTCTGGAGAAGAGATTAAAAAAAAAAATGTGCCTCTTTCTCTTCCTTGAAGAATTTTGGAACTTTGAGCGGGGAACACTGTAAAGGCTTTAGGTGATGTACTGGTTGGTTTTGTGGATCTTCTCTTTTAACTTTCTTATTTATTCTCTGTTATAAAGGATGGCTCACTGCAGAGGGAGGGGAAAGTGGCTGGTATTAAAGAAAAAAGAAATAATTTCTACATTAGTATTTTTAAGATAATAAAACTTTTAAAGACATCTTGAAAGTTAATTTAAAAAAATCAATTAACCTAACCTCCCACTCAATGCTGGAAACTCATCTTCCAATCTCACCAATGTGATCATTCAGCCTCTTGCCTTCAACACTTATAGAGAAGAGGAGTCCATATTACTTTTTGAGCCCATAATACTTTTTCCATTGTTGGGCAGCTCTAATTAGTAGAGCATTCTTCCTTTTACCACTGTAATTTTTGCCCACTGTAGAAGCTCTATCCTCTGAAGCCACACAAAGAGTGCGGCTTCCATATTGTGGCCTTTTAAATATCTGAAGACAGTTATCATAGTACCCATATATTGGGTCCTTCATACTAAACACTCCAGATTCTCTTAAACTATTTCTCATGCAACTACCCTGGGTTGTCTTCTCTCGGATATTCTTGAGTTGGATAACGTCCCATTCCTCCACATAGTACCCCAAAGTGTAATGACACCAACAAGGAATACAGGTGAACTAAGCATGATTCTGAGTATTCATTTTAATTGCTCTTCTTTGGAAAACTTCAAACTTTTCATTGCCCTTCCTAAAATGGAGTCGCTTTGTCTAAACAGACTAGGAGATAGCAGAAAGTCAGAGAAAACACACATACTAGCCCAATATCCTACATCAAACAGGATGTCCTAGATAAACTTCCTTCTTGTTTTAATTCCTGAAAAAGAACTGCTATTCCATCCGTGGAAGTATTCCTTCTCTGGCCACAGACTGCAGTCTATTCATGACTTAATACATGGTCTTCATGAGGTGTTGTGGCCACCACAAAAATTATTAACTAGTTGACCAACCTCTGGGTGATGAGCCTCTTCCAGCTTAGCCAGACAGATCCTCAGAAGACAGATACACTGTACAGTAAGAACAGCTGACATTTACATAACACCTGTAGGTTGGCAAAGCACTTTACATCTATTATCTCATTTGAATGTCATAACAGCCCTATGGGGGAAAGTGCGACAATCCCCATTTTACAGATGAGGAAAGCTGATGTAGAGGGGGGACCTGGGTTCAAATTATCCCTCTGGCAGTTTACTACTTACCTGCATGATCTTGGCAGGTGATTTGTACCTCGTGGGCCTCAGTTTCCTCATCTGTTAAAATCTCTCTTCTCTCTCTCTCTCTTACCTAGAACTTATCATAGTGCCTGGCATACAACAGCCCTTTAATAAATATTTGTTGATCTGTAAAATGAAGGGTTGGACCAGCAGTCTAGTGGAAAATATGCTTAACTTGGGAGTCTGGAACCCTGAACTTAAAACCTTGTACTAGACGACAGCATCAGACTTCACTTATCCTCTCTGAGCTTCAGTTTCTTTACCGTAAAATGAAGGTAATATTAGTATCCACCTTACAGGGTCACCATGAGGCTCAAATGAGATTTGTTCAGTTGTGAACAAATCCTCGTTGCGGGCCACTTGGGTACCAGCTCCAAGTGTGAGCAAAGACATGAGACAGAATTAACCAGGCGGGTAGTTCATAGGAAAGAAATCCAATTTAATGATGATTTGAACAAGGTTTTTAAAGATCCAAAAGACAAAGATTCAGGTCCTCTTATCCTAATCATATCCTGGAATTTTATTATCAATATAATAGTCTGTCATACCCTGGAAGTAGCTCGGATAAGGTAAGGCTTTGTTATCAAGGCCCCAGGAAATCATGGGGAAAGTCAGTTGACTCTTATCAAAATGTATTTACAGGAAAAAGGATGCTCCAAGAGCAGGCTTCAAAGCTGGAAGCAAAAGCCACAATCTCAAAGACATCTGCATAGAAACTGACCCCCAAGAATATTTTGGCCTACGACACTTCATGACCCCATTTGGGGTTTTCTTGGCAAAGATATTGCAGTGGTTTGCCATTTCCTTCTCCAGCTCATTTTACAGATGGGGAAACTGAGACAAGCCGATGTAAGTGACTTGTCCAGGGTCACATAGCTAGCAAGTATCCAAGGCTGGATTTGAACTCAGGAAAACTATTATTCCTGACTCCAGGCCTGGTTTTCTATCCACTGTGCCAGCTAGGTACTCCTTCAAACAAGGTAACATATGTAAAATGCTTTGTAAACCTTAAAACTGCTATATAAATGCTAGCTAGCATCATCATCACCATTAGGTGGTTCCCAGCTCTAGATTTGTGCTTGTATATAGCTGTCAGCTGTTATCTTTTTGAAATCTACTTACTTTGCATTAAAGGAGTCACTGCTAAGACACTCAGCTCCTGGCATGGTTGATAAACAGGCCACTGTGGATCCGTTCACACATGAGGGAAGGGGAGGAAGGAATGGGGAGAAGGAGGAGCCTAAACATCCACTCTCTCCCACTGAAATTCAATCAGTATCCAAATGGAGCTCCTCAGCTGTGACCCATGGGACCTATGCCCCTTGGCATTCACTGAAAGTGTTACCAGAAAAGGGCAGGCTGACGCAGGCATGAAGACTCTCAGAGCACTTGGAAAGGTGTTCTCTGAGCAAGGGAGCCAAGCAGCCTGTGAATCTGGCCCAAACGAAAGGCCCAATCAGTCTGATACAGGAACCCCCAGGAAAGGGACTTCCCCCCACCCCCAACTAATTAGCCCAGGAGTTGCCTGTAGAAGCCCCAGCAATTTCCATCATTCTAGCTAACAGTTTATAAATTGGCCTTTTACTGCAGTAATGTAACAGCAACGATGTTTGCAAAAGAAAGGTGGAGGAGATATGCTAAAAGCCCCTACCCTGCCATTGTGTTAAAATATGCTCACTATATTGCAAATGCATTAAAGTCCCTCATTGGATTGGAATATTAACAAGCAGTCTCCCTCTCTGCCACACCGGCTCACAGGGAAGCAGCCAGGGAATCTGCATTTGGCCACGGGAGTTATAAATAGCCCTGGCTCTCTCAGCCATCCTTTATGGGAAGCGGCCTTAGAAGGGATAAGGCTGCGCTTCAAATAAATAAAATAATTATAGATTATCAGGCTTTATTTACCACAGTGGTGCTCTTGTGGCCATTAAACCCATCTTTACTGTTTGCGCTCGGCTGCCCTAAATAAATGACCTGATGATGTTGCATGATTTGTCAGGTAACACGGAACACTTAGCCAAAGGAAGGCTGTCCTTTCTCAATTTTGAAATATTGGCTGGGCCCTGAGAATTTCTTCATCAGAGCACTCTGTTTTGTAGATTTCATCCCGGGGGCGTTTCTGTGCTTTGGAGACTGAGAATCTAAAAATTGTTGATTTTTGGAAGAAAAGAAAGAGAAGAAGGAATCCCATACCTTTGATGAGTGAATGCAGTTTTTCTACCCTTCCTCTGGCCCATTACCAACTACCCACAGGAACTGGGCTAGGATGTGAAATCCCAGTAAAGGAACTCTGATGCAGTTTTTTGCTTGGTGACTAAGGAAGCTGCTTTTCTTCTCGCCATAAATGCAGGTTATGACAATATTAAAGAAATCTGAGTTTAAAAGGCCTCAAACAACAGGGCAGTGGTAGGGGCAGAAAATCAGGGGAAATTTTTTTTAAGGTAATTTCAAAGATGGGAGGGATTTCAGCAGCTCTCTCTGGTGGAATTCGTACCCTAAAGGGCTCCCCACTATAACACTATCCCACAAATGGGTCATTCAGAATGTTTAGGGTAGCAACAGAAGAAAGCTCTTAAAGATAATCATGTCACAAAATACTTTGTGACCCTGGGCAAGTAATTTCATTTCTCTGAGTCTCCATTTCTTCCTCTGTCATATAAATGAGTTGTATTAATTCCTGAAAGTTTCTTCCACCTCTCACTCTATTGGCTCAAGATCCCAGAGGGCTTAGGATAAAACAGGCTACCCATCTCCTGAGAGGCAATGTACTCAGAGTACAGAGAGAGACATATTTGGGGGAGACTTGACCAATCTGGAAATTTATTTTGCTTGACCATCCATGTTTGTAGAACAACTAGGTGGTCCTGTGGATAGAGTACTTGGTTCTAAGTCAGGAAGACATATTCCTGAGTTCAAATCTGGCCTCAGATAATTACTAGCTGTGTGGCTTCACTATTTGCCTCAGTTTCCTCATCTGTAAAATGAGCTGGAGAAGAAAATGGCAAACCACTCCAGTATTTTTGCCAGAAAAATCCCAAATGGGGTCCTGAAGAGTTGGACACAACTAAAACAACAATAAAATACATATTTGTGACGGGAGATTTTTGCATTTTTCCTACTTTCTCAGTAAGGGAAAGGACAGGGGAAAGTAATAGGTTGAGAAGTCAACTCTTTGAAAAAAAAATTTGACTAAAAAAAAAAAAAGACCCTATGGTTCTATGAGTTCTGTACTGGAGAGCAAGGACCAAGCCTCTTCTGGAACAATGATAAAGTATTAAAAGCATCTGAGTTGGGAATCCACCAGCATGAACCACAAAGACTGAGGCTTGATCACATTGCTATCTGGGTAACTTTGGGTAAGTCCTTTCTTACCTCATTAATGCCATCAGTAAAATGGTCTCCCAGGTTCTTTCTAGAGAACCAACGATTCCTTGATCTCTGGGGACTCTTTCTTCTCTAACAGGGTGATTCTGTGAATTTATGCTGGTGTAGGATTGTCACACACTCTTAGGTAGACATTGACGATTCTAATGAGTATGCGATTTTTATTTGGACTTTTGCTATCATTTGATTCAATTTAATTCAGTTCAACAACTGTTTAAATAAAAACAGTGGCTAACATTTGCATAACGCTTTAAGGTTTGCAAAATACTTTACGTATATAGAATCCCATTTGAGCCTCACACTCCTTTTGTTAGGTAGGTGCTATTATTAATTCCATTTAATAGATGAGGAAACTAAAGCTGAGGATCAATGGTACTGGGAGCTCTGGAGCAGAAGCTGTCTCTTATCTTTTGTTGTACCCAAGTGCTATACAAATGTTGACTATTGGTATTTGGGGTGGGGGGAGTACAAGGCAAAATTTCCCCCGAGCCCAGAGTGTAGAGTACATACCACACAGGTTGTTAGGAAACTATGCTTGGTAAATTACAAACATGCTATGCATATGTAAGGCATGATTATTGTTGATTATAGGTGTATATTTGGAAGCAGTACAGTAATGTGGGGAAAAAACCCCCACTGGATCTGGAGTCTGAGGATGGAGGTTCAGGAATCTCATTCTATGTTTTATCTTGGACAAGTTGCTTAAAATTTTTGCTAGCATATAAAATAAGGGTTCTAGACAAGATGACCTGTAAGGTCCCAGACATAATTTATGATCCCATAGGAATTCTGCCCACATTGCTCCACACCCAGGTCAACTTGCTTCAAAGGGCTTCTGTGGCCAGAGATGTTAATTGAGGTTTATCACATTTATGCAACTCTTCAGCTCAGTATTATAGATTTAGAGATGGAAGGACCCTAGAGATCATTTATTGCAACAATCTCATTTTTGCTGTCCCAAGGTGACTAGCCCAAGGTCACAGGGGTAGTAAGTGATAGAGTTTGGATCTAGACCCAAGTCCTTTGGTTCAGATCTATCATGAAACTCTATTCAAACTTTTCTTCTATGGGTCTTTAGGCATGTTGCAGGCTCCAAGGTCACAAGATCAAAGAATTCTAGATATAGAGTAGGAAAGAGACCTTAGAGGTCATACAGACCAGTTACCTCATCTTACAGATAAAGAAATCAAGGCTTAGACAAACTAAGTAACCTGCCTGAGGTCACCTGGGCATGTTACAGACCAATTATCTCATTACGGATGAGGAAACTGAGATTTAGACAAATTAATAAATGACCTGCCTAAAGTAATATTGGTAGGAAACAGTGGAGTTAGTTTTAAATTTGACTTCAAATCCAGCCCTCCTCACTACTTTTCATATAACATAGCATAGGCATTTATGGCAAAGAACCATTCGGGCTTAGGTCCAAGACCAGTAGGAAAGTATGGTTTTTATATGCCAATCTATGCCTGCTACCCCTTGGTACCTTAGAAGAAGCTGGAATGATCCCCACAAGAAACAGTGTGGGCTGATGAGTTTGGAGCACTCTATGTCAGCAGGAATCCCTTTAAACCATGAAATAGGATGCAAGGATATGGTCAATTGCAGAGGCCAGACTGAACTTCAGCTCTTCCTACAAAATGGTGACTTGAGAATGAGTGTGGAATCCAGCCTAGACATAGGCAATTATGGAAACCCTTTATGAATTGTAGAGCAAGTGCCAATACATGCACTGGTAGAAGGAATTTCCTCACTGGGAGTTCTCAAACCAATGAAATCATGGGTCTAAGAGTTATTCACTCTTACCATAGTACTTTACAGTCTTTTATTTTACTTTTAAGTACTTCTCTTTTTTTTGGAGGGGGGAAGGCAGGGCAATTGGGGTTAAGTGACTTACCCATGATCACACGGCTAGTAAGTTATATCAAGTGTGTCAAATTTGAGGCCACATTTGAACTCAGGTCCTCCTGACTCCAGGGCCAGTGTTCTATTCACTGTGCCACCTAGCCGTCCCCTTTACAGTACTTTTCAATCAGTAAATATTTATTAGGTACCTACTATGTGCCAGCACTGTGCTTAAGTGCTGGGAATATAAAGAAAGGCAAAAGACTCTCTCTGCCTTCCAGGAGCTCACAGTCTAATGGAAGAGACAATGTACAAACAACTACATATAGAATAAACTGGTGATAGTCAACAAAGGGTAGAGACTAGAATTATGGGGAGCTGGGAAAGGTTTTCTGTAGTAGGTGGGATAGCTGGGATCTGAAAGAAGCTGGGGAGGCCAGGAGACAGATATGAGGAAGGAGAGCATTCCATGCACGGATGACAGCCAGTGAAAATGTCCAGAGTTTGAGATGGGGTGTCTTGTTTAAGCAAGAAGCTCAATGTCCCAGGGCCAAAGAGTATGTTGGGGGGCAAGTGGGGAAGGAGACTGGGAGGGTAAGGTGATTAAAAAAGAAAGGTGCTACATTTTTTTTTTTTGAGCCATCTTAGAAGGGAAGAATCAATCAACAATTGAAATGTTCAGGCTCAAAATGGGCACAGGCAGTTCAGTTTGGTGGCAGGATCTGACTACATAAAGCATGTGATTTCTGGAAAGGTTCAAAGGGTTGCTTAATTACACAGTTAACGCCCACTCCATCCTATCTCCCATGATCGGAATTGTGTAATCAAGTCTCCCTTAGCACCTAAAAATCACTGACGTAAGTTCTTGTCTATCCATTTGTCTGGAGTGCATGCTAAGTAAGATTTTTCCCCCCTTGTGGACCTGTGATTTCATTGGCATACAGAGCTCTGAGTGAGAGACTCCTTCTACCAAGGCAGACTGACAGCTTCTCTGAAAACTATAGTCAGAGAGTTGTCTCCGATGTTCAGAGGTCCACAGACATAAGGTCAGCTGGAACTCAGTTCTTCCTGACTCTAAGACAAGATTTCTACCCATACCATCAATGTGCCTTTCATGCTAAAGAACAGGGAAAAGGACTAGCCCTGTCATTTCACTGCGTCAGGGAACTTCCAGATGAGGAAATGCTCTCTACCCAGTGTAGAGGCAGCAGCACTAGGGGTCTCAGTGAATACAGCACTAGATCTGGGGTCAGGCAGACCTGAGTTCAAATCCAATCTCAGGCCTCAGACACTTACTAGCACTGTGACTCTGGGCAAGCCCCTTAACCTCTTTCAGCCTAAGTTTCCTTATCTTTAAAATGGGGATAACAACTCTCATCTTTGCAACACTATATAGCACCATATAAAGGCTAGCTGTCACAACCACCACCACCACCTTTTCTATAGATAGCTCAGTGGCACAGTTGATAGATCACCTGGCCTAGAGTCAGGAAGACTCATCTTCCTGAGTTCAAATCTGACCTCAGACACTTACTAGCTGTGTGACAGTGACCAAGTCACTTCACTCCATTTGTCTCAGGTTTCTCATCTATAAAATGAACCAGAGAAGGAAATGGCAAAGCATTCCAGTATCTCTGCAAGAAAACCCTAAATGGGGTCATGGAGAGTCAGATCCAACTGAAAACAACTAAATAACAACCACCTTCTTAACAATGCGTAGTCTTAGAGAGCTGTGTAGGACACTGAGAATTAAGTGATTTGCCCAAGGCCAGAGAACCAGTATGTGTCAGAGGCAAAACTTGAACCCAGCTCTTTCTGGCTCCAAAGTCATCTTTCTACATATTATACCATGGCTGCTCCCTATGGCAACCACCCTTCATGTACTAGCTCAAATCATTCATATTCCATGAAAGCTTCCCTGAAATTTTTAGACCTCACTGAGCTCTTCTTCTTCAGAATGCTCATAAGGTACAGACCTGTCAACTGTGGTGCAAAATTTAGCACTTAATTTTATTCTGTTAGTTCTTCATTGTTGCTTCATGTGATTTAGTCTTACCAATGCCTCAGTCTTCTAAGTTTCTTAAAGTAAATATTGTTGATATCTCTGCGATGCCATATGGTATTTTCTCGGCAAAGCAACTGGAGTGGTTTGCCATTCCCTCCTTCAGCTCATTTTATCAATTGAAAAAACTGAGGCAAACAGGGTCAAGTGACTTGCCCAGGATCACACTGCTAGCAAGTATCTAAGTTGGATATGAACTCACAAAGATGAGTCTTCCTGACTACAGGCCAGGCACTTTATCCACTGGGCCACCCTGCTACCCTTGCTGGGCATAGAGAAGGTACTGAATAACTACTATTTATAGTTTGCGGTGATGTGTTTTTTAGACTAGCTGAAGGACATTTATGAATACTCCACTGGTCAGCAGACTACCTTTGAGAACCACTGCTCTACCCGACATTATGGAAGGAAAGGTCTAAGTGCCTACACTTAAGAGTGGCAATGTCTTAAGTAGGGAGACTCCTCTTTGTATCTGATATTGGTTTGACATGTTTCTGTCACTGAAGGAAGGGATGATGTGTCTGGTTCACTCCTTGACTAATCTCCAACATCCTATCCTACTGTAGTTCTAACAACACAAAGCTGTATTGCTAATGTAGGAATGTAGGTGTGGAGAAAAATGTTACTCAGGGCCAGAATATTAGAGTACAATTTGGAAACACTTACCTTGTCCTAAATTGATTTTCTCTGTCATTCTATGTATGTTATGCATTTAGAAGCATTATCTGGTGAGGGGATCCATAGACTTCATCAGAATGCCAAAGGGGTCCATAACACACACAAAAAAAGGTTAAGAACTCTTGCCCTACAGCAGAAAGATTTCTAAGCCCTGGATGATGCAACACCCATTTCAAACAAAAAGCTATACTATATAATTCCCAAGTAATCTGAAGGTCATTTGATCTAAATAGTTCGGGGACAAATGTTTTCTCAGCAAGTAAGGTTATCTTCTCTTCCTTATTTTTTAAAACTCCTTTTTACAACCTAATACTGTTTGTACAAATTCTAAATTTTCTTTTTTTCCTGAGAGCTTATATTACTCTGGAATCATGTTATCATGGGTCTGCAAATGACAGAGCTACATATTTTTGTTTCATTTTGTTTGGCTTTAGTAGGTAACTCTCAACTAGATTTGGAGTCAGGAATACCCGAGTATGAGTCCCTGCTTCATATGCTTTCAAGCCTATGGGCCACCTTGCACAAGTCACTGAGTCTCTCTCAGCCTCAGTTTCCTCATCTGTAAATGGGGATAATAATAGCACTTGTCTCACAGGATAGTTGTGAGGATCAAAAGAGATCATGTAAATAAAGGATTTTGCAAACCTTAACACATATTATAGATGTTAGCTATTATTATAATGTAGCATACTCTTAAACTGACTAGGTGCTTAGCAGCAATGTCTCAAGTGGAAAGAACAGTGCGAACCCCAACTCTGCCATTTAACTATTTGACCTTCAGCCAATAACTTGTCTGACCTTTGTGTTAGGGGCGGCACTTCCTTTACCTGTAAAATAAGAGGCTTGTCTTCAGTGACCTCTATGTTGTTGTTCAGTCAGTCCAACTCTTTGTGACCCCATTTGGGGTTTTCTTGGCAAAGATATTGGAATGGTTTGCCATTTCTTTCTTCATCTTATTTTACAGATGAGGAAACTGAGGCAAACAGGGTTAAGTGACTTGTCCAGGGCCATACAGCTAGTGTCTGAGGTCAGATCTGAACTCAGGTCTTCCTGACTCTAGGCCCAGCCATTAGCATTATCCACTCATCAACCTAGATGACTTGTAAAGTCCCTTCTCTCTCAAAAGCCAATAAATATCTTGTAAATTCCATGCCTTTTTAACAACATGACACACAAGCCTGCCTCTTAGGCTAAGCTAGGGAAGGTTAAACTATCACAATAAACAGGATTAGAACCAGAGTTTCTGTTATCAGAGAACAACAGCCACACCCTGGGCAATATCACAGCTCATCACAAGTGGAATTCAGTCCCACAAGATCCCAGTACAACCAACAGTCTGAACCTCTATTTTGACATGATTTTACATGTTATGTCAGCCCCAAGGCCATCTTTCCCCAACAACAGTGGTCACAAGGCTTAGGAGAGGTGAGGTCATTACAGAGATGATTTAGGCAAGAAAGATTTTTTTACCGCTGATAATTTAGGCTTTGGGCTTGAGTTATCCATGTAGACAGTCTGTGGCCATCAACTTATGTAAGAAATTGCTCATCTTCCCATTTCCCTTAACCTGAGATGAGGAATCTTTATAAACAGCATTTTCCTTTGCAAGTAGAGGTTCTGCTCTTTAAAATATCTGCATTTCTATCTTCCAGTCATTGTTTTCCTCCTCAAGTGGCTCCAACGCTGTGGTTTTAAAAGTATGGTCTGAGAACTCTTGGATTTATGAGGTCAAAACCATTTTCATAATAATACTAAGACATTATCTGCCTATTAAAATACTCCTCCCCTTTCCAACTACATATCTCTGTGGGACTGAATTTTCCTCACATGCTTCAACCAAAACAGCATATTGTAACAGACTGAATGCAAAAGCAGATATGAGAATCCAGCTGTCTTCTATTAGACCTTAGATTTACAAAAATATGCAAAAGAAATACCATTCTCATTTTTTTTTTTGCTTTGGAAAAGAGTCATTTCTCATAAAAAGTATTTTGTTTATGTTAATATGTGGAACTTATTGTTACTTTGAAATAAATTAGTAAATATTTTAAAATGATATGTTTTAATTTCTAATATGATAAATACCACTAGGTATAATCCACACAAACAGTTCTTTAGAGGTCTCAATAATTTTTAAGAGGGTAAAGGGAGCCTGAAATCAAATAGTTTGAGAACTGTTGCTCCAAAGGCCCAGAAAGTCACCCTTTCCCCTAAATTCATTTACTCTGAAGAATTTGTTGAATTTCAAAGTGAGGGCAGGGAGATTAAATGACAGAATTTCCAAGGTCATCCAGCTGAAGTAAAGAGCTGAGCTAAGATTGGAACTCAAGTCTCCTGACTTCAGTATAGGGCTCCTGCCACTAACTCAAACCCACTTTCCCTATTGCTTTAATTACTCTTCTCTGTACTCTCTCTATCTAGTGTTTTCTCATGCTTTGAGACCTTAGGAAAACATAAATATCAACTAAAAATTTATGGAGAAGTCGGGAAAGAAGTACACACATACATACATACATACATACGTACATACATGCATACATAAATACATGCATACATACATACATAAATACATACATACACACATACATATATATACGTACAACCTTGTGTCCCAGGGGTCCCTCAAAACTCTAGGCTCACACTGACTGTATCTAATTATGAGAGAGGGGAGGGTCTGACCTCAACAGCGAGCTCCTTTCTGACTCATGCCCCCCATCTGCAGTCACTCTAGGAAAAATCTCCCTATATACCCATGGCATAGTTTGCGTTAGGTCTGCCCAAATGTAGATAAAGGGGATCCCCAGCTCTGTATAAAGGTACGATTCTGGGTGCTAGATATAAGGCAGCCTTTGTTTCACCCCATAGAAAAAAACAAAAGATGATTGTGTGTGTACGTGTGTGTGCTCCTACTTAACACAGCTAGAACGCCAACTGGGGTTTGGGGGAACAGACTTCCTGGCTAATGTCCTGCATTTTAAATGAAAGGGCAGAAGACTCAGGAATTTTTGGTTGTGTTAAAGAAATTTGAAAATAAATTCAACTGATGGATGACAAAGGAATAATCAACAAAGTGACATGAATGGGCTGTTGGCAAAATAAACAGAGGACGGGGCATCACTTTTATACTATATTTCAGTCTCTGAGATTGCACTTAGAACCCCAGACACAGTGTGCTGATGATAGTAGAACACAGGGATAATCAACAGCCTCAATGCATTAAACATTTGTTTTCCATCTAATGTTCTGAGAAGCAAATTTGAAATCTGAAAGTGACCAAACATGATTAAAGGGATAATGATTAACTTTCAAAAAGGTAACTACAGGTTATTTTGCATTAAATATCCAAGCAAATCCTGCCTGACCAACATTAACTTGGAATCTGCTATATGATTTGTTCCCTCTTAAGAGACTTAGGCCTGAAAGAGGTCATCTGACCCATCTACCTCATTTTTCAGATGGAAACGAATAAATGCTTGTTGAATTTTAACATGAAGCCCAGAAGTCCAAATTCACAAAGAAAAAGTAAGCAGAAAAAAACAGACTGAGTAGTTGGGTGTCCTAACATCAGGTTTCTACACACTTCTCTGTCATTTTAGACACTCTCCCTTTTGGACTCTCTCTGTCTAGTGTTGTCTCATCTTTTAAGACTGGCAGAAAATATACTCTATAAATCTAAATTAATATTAATTTATAATTATATATACTGTATAGTTATTAGAGAGAAAAGGGAGCCATTCTAAATCCACTAAGCCATCTCATTGTACTTTAAATACACAAGTGTGCTGGAATCAGCTCACACCAATTGTAAAATTTTCAGTGTGAGCATTTATACCTCAGAAATCGACAAATACTATCAATCAGGTGTTGATGCACTGTTTTTTTGACTGTCTGGGCTTAAGAAAATGATGGGGAAAATGTTAATAAGGCAGATTAAATTTAAAAGTGTAGTCGTGTATACATTCCCCTCACATACAAGAGGGAGCTGTTAAACATTTACCAGCACAGCCCTGCCTAAGCTTGACTTGAGCTGTCCCACTTCCATGTCTAGCCTTGCCAGAACCTACAATACCCTCCTTGCTCCTTTCTGCCATCTATAATTCTAGTTCTCTTTCAAGATGGAACTCAATTCTTGGCTTTTCCATAAAGGTTCTATGACTAGACCTCCCCCAGCTCTAACACATATTACTGTCCTCCTCCTTACTGCATCAATCTCCTTGAGAGGAGGGAGTTTCCTTCATGGTATCCCTACCACTAGTTGTCAAGAGAAGCACCTGCTACATGACAGATGAATGCTTTAATGTATTTGATAAACTGCTACAGACTTAAACTGTTAATTACCTTTTTGGGTGCCCATCTTAGTTATCGCACGGCACAGTGGAAACAGTATTGAATTTGAGACAGAGGGCTTGGGTTTAATTCTGCTTGGTACCGTAGTACATGTGTGAGCTTGGGCAATATTTCCCTTTTCTGGGTCTTAGGTTCCACTTATGCAAAATGATAGAGAGCAGAAAATTCTGACCAGATGATCTCTAAGGTCTTCTTTCAGCCCCATGATTCCAATCCAGTAATACTGTTATCTTATCAGGAAGATTGTAGTGGGTGAATTTCTGCTCATTCAAGCAGCATGAGCAGACACGCCCAACCAGCAAGGAGGTTGGGGCTGGAGGTGCCCACTGAACCACCATTAGCTGGAGTAGAGTGGGGACTCTAGGCTTCCTCCCTGAGGTAGGAATGGAAAAGGGGATAAAAGAAGGAACATTAGCAAGAAGTTTTTTGGGGGGAAGGAGAAGAGCTTAGCAGATAGGATTTGGGCTGGAAAAGCTATACAGAGCAAGGGAGTTCCAATACCCTCCAAAACCAGGGTGGAAACTGAAACTCAAAAAGAAAATGATTTGTCCAAGACCTTGCAACTGTTTAGTAGCCAAGCCTGGATAGAAACCCAGATTTCCCAAACCCCATTCATCACACTATGCCACCTATTTGATTTATTGGTCACCCTCAGTCCTTAGTTTTAAATAACAATAAATCAGCGGAAAGAAAAAAAAAAAGCTGTACTCTAGCCAGATCAGACCTATTTAGAGGATATTTTGTCTGAATGAGCGGAGTGGCAGAGACTGTGGATCGTACACTGGGCTTCGGTTAGTTTTAAAAATATGTATATTGCTCCAAGTAGCTTTTAACATGCTCAGAAATATTCTTCCACGTTTTCAAAAAATGTGCGTGCCAAGATGAGAAGCGTAAATCAGTCCAGAGAAGCCTGAAGTGATGTCCTTGAAATCCGGCGGAAGGAGAAATGAAGACATTGTCATTTTCTGCTATTGTCCACAGATTCCTGTAATTGCTTGGTGTGAGAACCTGGCTGCATGTCCAGGCCCATCCATCATCTTGCCATCTTTGGACAGCATGTAGTAGATAGACAAATGTCGAACTCTTCATTTTACCTCGTTAGCAGTTCCAAAATGACAATGTCATAATAATGAGAAGGATTTAAAATAACCACATTTACGTCAGTTCAGAATTTTTGAGGATAGATGTTACACATTTTAAGAGAAACCACTCTGACCGTAAACACTAAAAAACAACAAAAATTCAAAAATAATTTAACTTTTTTTTTTTTTTAAGGATTACACAGAAGTTAAAGAGTGGCCAGACTCTTGGATTTGAAGTGGGGAAGATCTAAATTGAAATTCTGCCTCCCTCAGGCACTTAATAGCTTTGCAACCCTGGGCAAATCATTTAATCTCAATAGATCTGTTTCCTCATTTGTAAGACGGGAATGGGGCAGCTAGATGGTGCAGTAAATTGGTCTTGGAATTCTGAGGACCTGAGTTCAAATCCTGCCTCAGACACTTATTAGTTGTGTGACCGAGCAAATCACTTAACCCTGATAGCATCAAATAAGTTAAAAAGAAAATAAAATGGGAATAAAATGCCACCTACAAACCAGGGTTTTAATGAGGATCAAGTAAGGTAACAGAAATGTTAAAGCACTCTATAAATGCTAAGAGGTTGAGAAATCTAAGATTTATCAAAAATACCTAATTGATAGGCTATCCAAAAGGAGTCAGCTACTCAGATCTCACTAATTCAGACTAGCTCTGCCATTTACTACTACTTTTTCTGTGACACTGGACAAACCACAACACTTGCCTAAGCCTAGATTTTCTTACTTTTGAAACCAGATAGTCTCTTAGGTCTGTTGTGGCTCTAAATTCATAATCCTTGACACACACACACACACACACACACACACACTCGGGATGCTAAGGAAATTAGGACTTAGGGTTTAAATGAGGCTGGCTGATTGGCTGTCTACAGAGTTCAGAAGATCAGCCCTCCCTCCACTTCCTGAAAAGACCACTCCAACTACAATTTCCTTATCCTGTATAGACTATCTCAGATCAGGGTAATGAATTCAACTACCTCCCAGCAGAAACAAAGACAGGAAATGAATGTGATTTCATTGATCCACCTGACACAGCTATCAAGCAGTTTCATTTAAACATGTGGTGGCCTCAAGTGACTTCAGTAAACCTTATGAAGTGAGCACTCCAATTTTTTCATTTTCATTCTCATCCTCTAACAATCTCAGCTTCTCTCCCTTTCCCGATTTCCTTTTTTTTTTTAACAGCTACTCACTCAGACTTATTTTCAAAGCTCAATTCATAATGCAAGTACCTGATTAGTCACCTTGCCTCTTATTACAAGTCAGACTGAATCAAAGACAGATTAAGTGAAGCCCAAGAGCATCAAATACAGTCCTTGAGGTTAAATCTACCTGAGAGTTTCTGTCTAAAACTCTCTTTTGTGAGGATAGCAACTTACTATGGCAAGCCTCCCTCCAAGGCAAACTAAATGAGATCATCTGTGAAAAGGAGTCTTAAATGGAATGAAACGTCTCCTTTCTAGGAGACGATATGAAAGGGTATCATGGGACAAAAGTCCCTGCAACACTGACTGAGGCTCCTTCATTGTTTACTCAAAATGGTAGGATTTAAGGTGGGAACAAGTCAAAATTTCTCCCCATACCTAGGAGCCCCACTGCCTGGAACTGTTTCCATTAGATATTTGTTCTTTTAGTGCATCTTTTTGGTCTACTCTTTTAAAAATAAAATGTGCATCAAGTATAACCTGTGTCAAAATATTGCCTTCTCGATGAGGGGGGGAGGGAAAGAATTGGGAACCCAAAGTTTTAAGAAATGAATGCTAAAAATCATTTTACATGTAATTGGGGAAAATAAAATATAAAAATGAATAAATAAAATGCGCATGCCTTTAGGTCATCGGTTCTCAACCACTTTGGGGGTCAAACGATCCCTTCACAGAGGTCACCTAAGACCATCAGAAAACACATATTTCCAATGGTCTTAAGGAACTGAGACACTGCTCCTCTATCTGTCTCCAGGCGGGTCCACCCACATGCAGATACGCCCACATATGAGTATTAAAGGGTCTTGGCATTCATTAGGAAGGTTGAGAACCACTGCTTTAGGTAATGATGACTTGTCAGTCTGTGCTTTTCCTTCTGCCGGAGGTTTAGATGCAGGATGGGCGAGGGCTCTGGGGAAGGGTGGGGCAGAGCTGAAAGGAAAGCAGAGGTATCCAAAGGAGGGAAAAGAGCCAAGAAAAGGATCTGAAAGACTTCAAGTTGCCATTGCTACAATGCTGCAAGCCCCGTCAGGGCACCTCTCTTTTAACTCTGATAATGTTTCCCAGAAAACACATAGTTCATGTTTGGCCCCTATGAGCTGTAGGAGCCATTATGGATTCCCTAGACCCAGACACCAAAACCTCTTGCACTTACTTCATGGGTTTGAACAGAGCTTGCCCATAATTCTGGAATGTCATGATGAGTTTTAGTTGAGTTCCCCCAGACTTCATTGCTGTAGAAGGAGAAAGGAAAAAAAAAAAACCATCAATTTTATCCCATAAATAGTATGATAAGTAACCATTTCATTTATATTGAATAGCAACAACAACAAAAGCTAACATTCACATAACACTTTAAGGTTTGCAAAGCATTTTTCAAACATTCCATTTGATCCTTACAACAATGCTGGGAGGTCAATAATAGCTAGTAATAACAGCCAATATTTATATAGCACTTACAGTGTGCCAGACATTCTGATAAGTGCTTTATAATTATTATCTTATTTGATCCTCACAACAACCATGGGAGGTAGGTGCTATAACTATCCTAATTTTACACTGGAAGAAACCGAGGCAAGTGGAGGTTAAGTGATTTGACCAGGCTCCCATAGCTAGTAGGGGTCTGAGGATTTGAACTCAGTTCTTCCTGATTCCATATCCAGCCCTTGATATCAGCCTCCCCACCTTGCTACCTCAGTGACTGTAGAAAAACTGGCCCATATTTTTCCTGTGGGAAATAGAAAGCTCTCATTCTGACATAATACGGATTTCTCTTCAGTCAGTTCTCTGTATTTCTTACAGATTGTAGACACACTGAACACAGAATACAGTTCTTTGATTGTACAGGTAACACCAGACTAACTCTTGCCTCTGGAATGTTTCAACTCAGAGAGGAGAGAGGTTCCCTTTTTGGGGGCAAAAGGGGTGCTTAGCTAAGCACTTTGGAACTGTACTTGACAAGTCAGCTGGAAATGCAGCTCATTCTCCCGGAGCTCAGTTGTACTGTTTGACATTTAAGCAGAACAAGAGAGGATGAGACCCAGTGACCCAGCTATTTCATGATCCCCTACAAAGGTCTCAGTCTGAAAATCTCACCAAAAGATGGAAGAAATAAACATCCATTCTGACCTTGATTTCTAAGCAGTGAGGGAATTTAATGAATTTAGAAACCGATGGGAAAGACAGTGTTGAAAGAAGAAGAGGGCAAGGATGTGATTGAGGGGAAAGAGGTTTGGCTCTAGACTCCAAGCGGTTGAGCTCAAATCTTAACTCTGACATTTACTACCTCTGTGACCTTGGATAAGTCACTGAACCTTAGTTTCCTCACCTGTCAAATGAGAGAATTGGAGTAATGGCCTCAAAGGTCCCTTCTGGATCTAAAAATCTAACATTATGATTCTAAGGTTATAAATTCCTTCTTAAAGTTAGTTGGCTGGGTGGTGCACATCTTTTAAGATAGGCACGGGGTGATCCCTAAGGAAATCTCACTGTTTACTGACCATTCTACTTCTCCAGTCCCTAATATTTATATCCAGCTGAAAATACATTACAATAAATATCCAGGCCCAACTTTGGCAGGGGAAAGATTGTTAAAATAATAATAACAATTTATAATGAGCTATTACTTGCATATTTTGTTTTGTTTCAGTCGTGTCCAAGTCTTCATGACCCTATTTGGGGTTTTCTTGGCAAAGATACTAGAATGGTTTGTCATTTCCCTCTCCATCTCATTTTACAGATGAGGAAACTGAGGCAAACAAGGTCAAATGATTTGCCCAGGGTCACACAGCTAATAAGTGTCTGGGGACAGATTTGTACTCATGAGGATGAGCCTTCCAGATTCCATGCCCAGTGCACTAACCACTGCACCACCTTGCTGCCTATTAGTAGTGTATGGCAGGCACTCAATAAAAGCTTTTGATTATTGGTAGTTATATGAAGCTCAAAGTTTACATGGACTTTATAACCAGCTAGGTGGGGCAGTAGATAAGAGTACTGGACCTGGAGTCAGGAAGACTTGACATTAAATCTGGCCTCAGATACTTACTAGCTGTGTGACCCTGAACAAGTCCCTTAACCTCTCTTTTCCTCAGCTTCCTCAACTGGAAAATGAAAATAATAATAGTACCTCTCTCCTAGGGCTGTTTCGAGGTAAAGCACTTAGCAGTTTCTGACACATAGTAGGTGTTTTGTTAATGGCTGTTTCCTTCCCTTCTTTTTATTTCATTAGCTCCTCTCCATGACCCTGTGAGGTCACTGGAGTTATATATAGGCATAATCATCTTTATTTTAGACTTGAGGTAACTGACTCCTAGGTAAGTGAAACAACTCCTCCAAGGTCACATGGATACATAAGTTCCACCTAAGAGTACGCATGGAAATCAAGGGACCACTAATCTCTTTCCTCAGTCTTTTAGACTTCCCCTCTAACATCTCTCTCCCTGATGAAGTTAATAAACTGACTGCACATTTAGAAGGACAGCTGGGTTGTGCAGTGGATAGAGCACTGGTCCCTAGAGGGACCCAAATTCAAGACTGACCTCAAAAGCTTACAAGCTGTGTGACCCCGGGGCAAGTCACTTAACCCTGTTTGCCTTGGTTTCCTCATCTGTAAAATGAGCTGGAGAAGGAAATGGCAAACCACCCCAGTATCTTTGCTAAGAAAATCCCAGATAGGGTCACAAAGAATCAGACCCAACTGAAGGCCATATTTATAAACCTCAAGATAACAGGGCCATAGTTTTAGATCTGAAAGGGATCTGAGGGGTCCAAAGATCATAGGAACACAGATCCAGAGCCGGAAGGGATGTCATTATTACTACTAATAATACCAACAACTAGTATTTATATGGCATTTTAAGGTTTGCAAAGCACTTTTCGTGTCATCTCAGTTTATCCTCACAATGACCCTGAGAAGTAGATGCTACTATCATCATGCCAATTTAAAAATGAGGAAACTGAGGCTGAGAAAGGCTAAATTAATTGACCATCACCATCCATCTAATAAATATCTGAGTCAGGATTTGAACTCGGGTCTTCCTGATTCTAAGTCCAACCAGTTAGTGCACTGACCAGTTAGTTGATCAGAGGTCATCTAATCTAAGGCTCTCATTTTACAGATGAGAAAACAGAGATCCAGGGAGGAGAGATGGTTTCCACAAGCAATATAAGAGGCAGAGCTGTCACATAAACCAATCCTAGGTTGTCCTCTATCTCCAAAGCCAGCAAACACTCTTTGCACCATAGTATACTCATCAGCACATTCCCACCCCATCCCCAAATGGAACCCCTTCTGTCACCCCCCATCAGCTACCTGCCTACTCACTGCCAAACAGCCAGGAGCCCCTGTTCTCCCTAAACCAGGGTAAATGCTCTCGTTTACAGACACGTCAATGTTTGGTGTCTTCTGTCTGAGGCAATGAGAACTCTGAGAACGCAACTGAGCTAGTTCAGATGGCATCAAAGTACAGGACAGTGCCACGAATGTTTGGTTCAGAAGAAAAATGCTGATGGATAAATGCTTATGGGGAAGTGAAGAACCAAATCAATGATCCAGGTAAATCAGGCCAAGAAGTCACTTTGCCTGAAGGTTTTAGGCCAAGATCTCAAGCAGTAACCTCCAGACCAGACTTTTGCAACTAGAACCAAATGGATTTTTTAGCCCTTCTCCTCTCATTTCTGCAGACCCAGAAACAAAAGTCCAAAGAATGGTAGTGGGAAGTGACTTTGTCCAAGGTCAAATATCGGGGCTTCCTCATATATAAAAAGGAGAGCGCTGGCTGGGGAAGGCCAACTTTGTGGCAGGCTTCTTCTAGCTCAAACATTCTATTGTCTGAATGAAGGAGGCAGCCGTGCAGTTCTTATTTGTTCTGTTCTGTTTTCATCTTGTGGCAGATCGTGACTACTGCCAGGGTTCCCTTATTCACTCACCCAGGGGAGGCAGACACTGACTTAGAGGAAGACAATGGGAATGCCCAGATCTTAGAGGGATGCTGCTTTCTCCCAACAGCAGATGGGCATTTGCTTCAGGAATAGAGGGAGAGCAGAGATTTACAGTTTCAGCATTTGTAGAGTCATTTGGCAAATATTTATTAAACACCTACTATGCAGTGTTTTTTAGTTTTTGCCTCTGCAGTCAAGCAAACAAAACCAATCACTCTTCCACTTGACAGCCCTTAAAATACTTGGTGGAAAAAAGAGTGAGTCCCTATTGTCTTCTCCACAGCTCCAAAAATCCCTAATTTTTTCAAATGATCCTCATAATGTATGACCTGAAGGTCCTTCACCATCCTGGTCACCCTTCTTTGGGCACTCTCCCATCTCATCAATGCCATTCCAAAAATGTGGTGCCGAGAATAGATGCTGCCAGACCATGGCAGATATCAAACTACCACCTTCCTTATTCCAGGATTCCATGTCTCTCTTGAAGTAGCTTAAGATTTCCTTAGGTTGATAAACACAATGACCAACAAACACGAAGTCAGCCAGTGTATAGAGCACTGGGCCCAGAGTCAGGAAGACCTGAGTTCAAATGGTGCCTCAGACACTTATTAGCTACGGCACCTCAGGCAAATCACTTTTGTTTGCATTAATACGCTGGAGATGGAAATGCAAACCACTCCAGTATCTTTGCCAAGGAAAACTCACGGGCAGTATTAGCATGCTGTGGTCCACAGGGTGTTGAGGAGTTGGACAAGACTGAAGAAAACAATAAACAGATAGGTGCTGGACTCAAGCAGATTATGGCATACATTTTTGGACATGACCAAAGCGGAGATTTGGTTTTTGCTTCATTGTGTTTATTTGTTATCTGAGTTTTCTTTTTTTCTTTTCAGTGGGGGAAAGGGAGAAATGACCTGGAAGGAAGAGGGAAGTTAGGGACAGACTTGCCTTCTTCCAAAAAACAAAAACAAAGAAAGAAACATTGGTCACTGAAGCATTTACAACCCCCCTCCAAAAAAATTAAGAAATCCACATCAGAGAAAAGAAAGATGGCCATAAGGAATCAGACAATCAGGACAGCTTTGAAAGTTATATGTTGAATGTCTTATACTTGAAAAAAAAACAGCAAGTCTTTCATAACAGAGACTTGAAATCTTATGTACATCTCCCTTTTGTTCTACACAAGGAAATTTTCACTTCATTTGGAGTTTGTTACATTGTAACAATGTAAAAATTCAGAATTCAGAATAAGCATTTAGAATAAAAATGTGTAAAGATTATTTTAATTTTCTTGACTGCCACATTATACTAATGAATCACACTGACACTTCACGTCTACTGACACACCTTCTCTCCTCTTCCCCACCCCTCCTCGCCTCTTTACTCCAATCTTTGTAGTAAAAAATCTTTCTAGAAGAAGCAGAATACAGTGGAAAATGTACTAGATTTGGAGTTAGAGGAGCTAGTTTCAAATCCTACCTCTTTTGCTCCTATTTGTATGACCCTGGGTAAGTCACTTAACTTCCTGGGGCCCTGGTTTCCTTACCTATAAAATGTGGGAACTGGATTGGCTGCCTCTAAGATCTTTTCCAGTTCAAAAATCTTATGACCCCGTCTGAGGCATATAAAGACAGTTCAACTCCCCATACCTTTGTCCTTGTTATTCAGTCATTTTTTGGTTGTGTCTGACTCTTTGTGAGCCCATTTGGGGTTTACATGGCAAAGATACTGTAGTGATTTGCATTTCCCTCTCCAACTGTACCTTACGATGGTCTTATCCACAATTAAATATGGCTATTTGTTATTGTTGTTGTTCATCCTTCATTTTTAAAGAGGACCAATGACATCACGGGGTGATGTCTTGACCTGTATGTGAACTGGATTTAAGTGAGGCAGAGTTGCACAAAATTATCAGCCTCACTCTTCTTTCCCAAGTCATCAAAATTCAGTGGCAAGATAAAAGTCAGGACAACCAGCGATGGCCCAGGACACAACAGATGGCCTGCCTACTTCACAGACGTTGAAACAAATTGTTCTCATCTGCCCACGCCACTGGGGGAAGTCTTTACATGCTTGGGGTAGACACCCCTTTAACTCACCAACTTCTGAGGCTTGTCAGTTACCTTCAATCTAGTTTGGCCCCCCTGCCAAGAGGATTTTACTGGGGTGTGACCACTGCACAGGCTACACCTTGGAGCCACAGTTGAGGGCTGGGGCTGGCTAATGGGTAGACATGTAAAGGTGAATGAGCAACCCTGAAAAGGTTTCAGCAAGCTCTCACACAAAAGGTGCCGGTCCTTCTTGAACATCCTTGTGTACCCCATGATACTTTTACTTAATACTTGTATGACCCTGGGTAAGTCATTTAACTTCTTGAGCTTTAGTTTTCTCTCCAATAAAATGAGGGAATTGGATTAGACTGGCTCTAAGATCTTTTCCAGCTCAAAATCCTGCTAGATACATTTTAAGATATTCCAAACCACCATAGGTTAGGAGGGTCTTATCCAAAATCGGATGTGGCTGCAGGCTCAAAATTGTTGTTGATCTGATAATTCATTGTAGTTGTTGATGATTCACAACGGGATTGTTTTTTCCTTAGGGAAGTCCTATTGATTCTCATCCTTGCTGAGTCAAGAAGATAAGGAGTTTTTGAGATTGTCCCTTAGTTGTATTGGGTAGGTTCTGGCTAGTCTTAACTGGTATTTATTCCTCTCAAACCATTCCTACAATAACATGGTTACTAACAGATGATTTGGCATTTTTAACTATAATTTTCATTTTCCATATGCCAGGAAAAGTATAATTGAAATGAACATTAGACATGAGTAAAGCAGTTCAGTAGAGCTTTCACAGAACATCAGTATTTTCCACACCCTTGAAAATGCTAAGTTGGCTATCTTTGTATGCCCAGAGCAGATGGCTACGTAGAAAGACAGAGGCTACAGATGGTATTCAATGACTGGACTAGCCCCTTAGCCAGGGTGGAAGGCTCCATAATACAGTGATAGAATTAGCAAAACTTGGCTCTCCAACTCTTCAGTAGCCCCTCATTTCAAAAGCTCCAAACTCCCTAACCTGGCATCAAATGACCCCTGCAATTTGTCTGCAAACTGCCTTTCTGACCTTATCTCTCACCACCATTCTACAGGAGCATTCTGGTTCAGTTGGAATGGAGTACTCACTGGTCACTAGTACTTTATGCTTTTCGTGGCCTTATTCTCATGCCTGAAAAGTTCTCCCCACTCTGGGTCTTGGGCATCACTTAAACTCTTCATATATTTGTTTCCTCACTTGTAAAATGACATTTAAGTTCTTATCTAGGATCCCAATCTCTTGTAATGCCCCAGTCATGTGACACAGCAAAGGCTAACAACATAAAGCATGATATGGAAGAATAAAGTAATTCAAAATTCTGTATTGGGCTCCAGATGAAAAGGAGGTAAAATTATTCATGAACTGAGGGTAAAGAAGAAAAAGTAACACACTCATGGTCATTGTCATCATTCAGTGGTGTCTAACTCTTAGTGACCCATTTGAGGTTTTCTTGGCAAAAATATTAGAGTGGTTTGCATTTCCTTCTCCAGATCATTTTACAGATGAGAAAACTGAGGCAAAATGGGCTGCACGACTTGCCCAGGATCACACAGCTAGTAAGTGTCTGAGGCCAGATTTGAACTCAGATATTCCTGATTCCAGGCCTGGTACTCTAACCACTGCCCCAGCTAGTTGCCCCAAAACAGTCAACTAGGGCCAACTGTAATGTGAGATAGAATATGCCCCCGGTGTGATATAAGCTCTTTGAGGGCAGGGCTGCCTTCAGTGTTCTGTCATCCTCAGTACCAAAGTGCCTAGATGAGGCATTTAATACACATTTGTTAAACAGCTAATGATGGCTAAAACTGGTGCTTATCACGTGGCAGGCACTGAGCTAAGGGCTTTACAATGATCTCATTTGATCTGCACAAGAGCCCCACAAGGTAAGTACTATTACTATTGTTACTTTACAAATGGGGAAACTGAGGCAAATAGCAGTTATATGCTACTAATAATAACTAACATATATTTATGTATATATATATATATATATATATGTATATACACACACATATACACTTATGATGTGTCAGGCACTGTGCTAAGGGCTTTACAATGACCTCATCTGATCCGTACAAGTGCCCTGCATGGTAAGTACTATTATTATTGTCATTTTACAGATGGGGAAACTAAGGCAAATAGGGGTTAAATACTACTACTAACTAACATATATTTATGTGTATATATATATATATATGCATACACACATATACACTTATGATGTGGCAGGCACTGAGCTAAGCACTTTATAATTATTATCTTAATTGATCCTCATAACAATCCTGGGAGGTAGGTGCTATTATGTTCCTCATTTTATAGATGGGGAAACTGAGGCATAGAGAGGTTAAGTTACTTGCCCGAGATCACACAGCTTGTAAGTATCTGAGACTGGATTTACGTTCAGGTTTCCCTGACTCTAAACCTGGTAATCTATCCGCTGTGCCACCTAGCTTCCTTTCCCCTTTCCACCAACACTTTTGTCTGGGAGAAATCAGTATACCCTGAAGATCAAGTATGGATTGGAAAGGAGAGCATGAAACCTGGGAAGTAAATGTGGAAGTGGGCTGAAGGAGAGGCTTATCAACCTTCCCTAGACAGAGATTTTTACCTGGGAACTATGACCTTTTGTTTTTTCAATCTCTTGATACCTATTACAATATGATAGTTTTCCTTCACAATCCTATTTTATTTCATGCATTTAAAAATACTATTCTGAGAAAAGGTCCATTGGCTACAGAGAAGACCTCGACATACACAAAAAATGTTAACTAAAATCCCACCTTCTACAGAAAGCCTTCCCCAAGCCCTCCTAATTCTCACGGCTTCCCTCTATTAATTATTTGCTATTTATCCTATATCTAGGTGTGTTTGTACAGGTTTGTTACCTCCTCCATTAGACCGTAAGCTCCTTGAGGGCAGGGACCATCTTTTGGCTCTGTTTGTATCCTTGATACTTAAAAATTGTTTATTGATTGATTGACCCTCTGATGTGTGTGTGTGTGTGTGTGTGTGTGTGTGTGTGTGTGTGTGTGTTGAGTGAGAATTAGGGGGAAGAGGGCAGTGTTAATGACATGTAAAGAAGTCAATTTCCTCTACCTACTCACCAAAGTACCCAAAATATGGCTTCGAATGTAACTCTGTTACTGGGGAATAAGGCTCTTCATGATAGAGAATCATGAATTTGAAACACAGATGGAGAAGTTAGCAAATCCCTCCCTCTAAAACAGCTCCATCCCTAACTTCTGCATTTCCTTCTATTAAACTTTTCTTAAAGTTCTCTCCAAGTAAGTATGGCAAGATACACACACACACACACACACACACACACACAGAGTTTAGCTGACTGTAACATTTTAAAGGAATTATCAAGTAATTCCTCATATTAATAATTTGGCAGAGCTTAAATTCACGTGCTAAAAAGTCTTATCTCTCTTATTAAATAAAAGAAAGTGGCATAATTAAACTCCCATTAGATTTCTGCATTTCTTTTTAATAAGCAGGACCACTAGATAGACAACTCTTTAATTATGTGATCCTGGGTCTGTCGATGGTGAGGTCACCAGCTTTTTTTCAATGCTTGTAATCCTTTTTTAAAAATATAACAAAATATTATGCAAATCTGGTCAGTCTAATTATTCTTCTGGAAGAGAATCCCTTGTGCATGGCTGTTTTACTGACCCTTGTCTTCTTCTGCATTACCAGCTTATCCCCAAGGAGCAAATAAATAATTAGGAATTAAAGGGCATTAAATAACTCATGGTTAGAAGATACTCCAGAAACCAGAAATTCTCCTGAACTAAGCTAACTGTTGCAGTCATTTGCCTTTCATAATACTTTTGGGAGACAGAACTGTTTTTTCTCAACATTGATTCCACCATTTAAACCAGAAGGCTGTGTGGAGAAATGATTTAAGATCAATCAGTCATAAGGCAGGCCTTATGGCTTAGTGGAAAGAAGGGGGTCCTGTGTGATATGTCTCCAGGTAGACAGAAAGCATGTGCCCTGCTCAACTACCCACTCATTTTGACATTTTGTTCAGTTGTTTCAGTTGTGTCTGATTTTCTGTGATCCTATTTTGGGGTTTTCTTGGAAAAGATACTTGGAGTGGTTTGCCATTTCTTTCTCTGGCTCACTTTAGAGATGTGAAAACTGAGGCAAATAAGGTTAAGTGAATGTACTGCCTAGCTGCCCACCAGCTCATACCAAACATGACTTTTAACTAAGGATACGCAGAAAAACTTTCCTTCTCCCAGTCAGAAATGAGGCTTAAAACGTAAATTCCCCAAGAGAGGGAATAGACTGGTTTAAATTCATATTAAGGTATAAATGACTAATGTCCATTTTTTTCCAGTGGCAAATTTTGATCAGAGGGAGAGGAGAGAGAACATCAAGCCCTGGGAAAGAAGGGGCTGAGGATAAGCCACAGAGGGATGAAAGGGGTTCAGAAAGACCAAGATCTTTGAGGGCAAGGCCATGTTCAATGCTATATCTTAAGGGAAAATAATAATTGACATCTACCTAAGTCTTTAAGGTTGACAAAGCACTTTACATGCATTACCTCATTTTAGTCACAGGATGACCTCTGTGAGGTGGGATCTATTGGAATTACTTGATTTTACAGATGAGGACACCAAGGCTAACAAAGGTTAAGTGATTTGGCTAAGGGATGTGACTTCCAACAATGAGTTAGTGCTTCCCTCAGCTAAAGAACATGACCTGCCTTTGTCTGGGACATCACAGGTGTTTAATAAATGTTAACTGACTGAATGGATGGACAGAAAAGCACAGCATCATGTTAAAAAGTTAGAGCTGGAAGAGACTTTGAGAGGTGATCTGTCTAGCACCTCATCTGACAGATGAAGAAAGCAGGTCAAAGTGAGACTCTTGAACAAGTGACTTGTCCAAGAACACTGGTAGAACCTGTTAGAGGTGAGATTTGAACTTAGAGTCTCTGATTCCCAAATAAGTACTCTTTTCACTGCACCACAACTTTTAAACATGAAAGTTAAATAAGTGCTGAGCAGAAGAACCAGGATTCAAAACCAAGGTCCTCTGCCTCCACATAAAACATGCCTCTCCTATAAAGAAAAAAAAAACACATCATAAAAATCAGCGGTGATACCTAAATATGAAAGTTTAGAAGGTATCTCTAAAAATCAGGTGTGCAAGTAAAATTCTCTAATTGGTATTTGGTCAGTTCAAAATCAAGGTTAACCTCATTAACATCATAAGTAACAGTGACTGAGATTTTATGAGTAACTGAACTTGGCAAGCAGTCCAACCCTCTCCTCAGTTTCCTGGAAAATCTGAGGTGGGATCCCACATAGAGAGATGCTGACATTTCTGGCTAAGCAATGGAGAAGTCTATTCACAAGAAAGAGGGAAAAAAAAAAGAAAGATTGGCACAGGTCCACAGAATTCTAGAATATTAGAGTTGCAAAGGGAAGGCTCATGCTAGTTTTATAGACAGAATGGAAGAATGTAGGCCAGAAAAAAGCATAGTTATACAGATATGGAAATTAAAGAATTAAATAAATGGACTCCCAAGTTCAGTAACCTGGAAGAGGGTTTCTAGTGACCTTCCCCAGGAATTTGTACTTGTCTTTATTTTATGTAACACTTTTCCCAATGACTTGGGTAAAGGTAATAGTCATTTACAAATAACACAATGCTGGGAAAAAAGAATTATACTTCTGATGTTAAAGTTAAGATGCAAAAAGGAGGAACTAAATCTAGTAAGATGAACCTTCATGGAAATTGGCAAAGATTTGTGCTTACAATCAACAAGCATCTTTCAAGTGCTTACTAAACAGTGGAACAGACAGGCAAAACAACCCCTGCCATCAAGGCGTTTATATTCTAAATCAGCTTTGAAAATAAGATGGGATGGATATATGAAAAGTTTGGGGGTTTCTGAGGCATTGTGAGTTCAATATGACTCAATGTGGAAACAAAAAAAAACCTAATGCAATCTTAGGCTGCAATAATCAATCAGTTTATTAAATGCTAACTATGTGCTGCTCATTGAGGATATGGATATAAAAATAAAATAGTCTCCACATTCAAGAAACTTATATTCTGATAGAGGAAACAACACATTTACATCTAAGTGTGCACATAAGGCAAATACATGGTAGTGACTATGAGTGTGTGTGAGTGTGTCTGTGAGAGTGTGTGTGTGTATGTGTGTGCATGTGTGTGTGTGAGTGAACTAGAAGTTTAGGAAAGGCCTCTTATAGGACGTGGTGCTGGAGCTGAGCTTTGAAAGAAGGTAAAGATCCTAAGAAGTAAAGGTGAAGAGTAAGTACATTACAGGAATGGGCTACAGGCTATACAAAGGCATGGAAGAAAGAGATGCCATATTGTATGTGAGGAACAGCAAGGTCAGTGGAACCAAAGAATACATGAAAGGGAGTTACATTTCTAAGTCAGGAAGAGTAGTTTCGAGTCAGGTTGCAAAAGGCTTTTAAAACCAAACAGAGGAGTATGTATTTGGTCACAGGGCAAAGGGAGCCCCTAAAACTTAACAAGCACAGGAATGACTTTGTCATATCTCTGCTATAAGAATATTACAACGGTAGTTACAGAGCACTCACACAAGGCAAGAGCTCCCATGAAGGTCAGAAGAAGCAATGCAAGAACAGTTGCAAGGTCTCTGAAGAACTTTGGAATTGATTGTGAGACATGGGAGACTCTGGCACAAAAGCGCAAACATGGTATGTCCCACATCAAAGAAAGCACTGTGCTCTATGAGCAAAGAAACATGAGATGCCACCATGGGTAGGGGGGAAAGGGAGAGGAGAAGAAGGGGGAGAAAATTTGGAACTCACAAGCTTGTGGAACTGAATGTTGTAAACTAAAAGTAAATAAATAAATTAAATTAAAAATAAAAGAAACATGAGAGGTGCAAATTTAAGGCCATCTCCACTCCAAATGATCATACGACTACTTGTGTCTGACCTGTAGTAGGTCCTTTCAAACTTGTATTGGTCTGATCAGCCACAGTCGAGCACACTGCACCTTGACCTTTGGGTTGGCATAGGTGGCATATGTGATGTCATTTTGGTCCTCTTTGAGAACAAAGGACAACAACCAATCAACCAGTGATGGTCGTTATGCAAAGCAGGGGTTGATGCCACTTGTTTTTGTACAGCTTTCGTAGAGTTAAAAATAGTTTTTGCATTTTAAAATAAAGTTTTTTCATACTTAAAAATAGCTTTAAAAATTTTAGCTGGAGACATACAAAAACAACTGAGATTTGGTCTTTAGTGAATTTTACTATCCCAAGGTATAGAGGAGAGAATGCAAAAAAGGACGGTGTTGGGAAAGGGGAAAAAGGGAGAGAAAAAAAAAAGATGATTTAGGAAGCTCCTGGAAAAAATCCAGGCAAGACATGAGGGCATGAACTGTAAGTTCATGTAAGTAAGCAACTTACAGTAAGTAACTGTAAGTAAGGGTTATATGAGAGAAAAGGACAGGTATTGTGGAGGTATAATTGAACAGACTGGTAAATCCTTGGATCTGAGCTGGGTGGTGGGGAAAAGAGTGAAAGTGAGAGAGAAGAAAGACTATAGGTTGACTGAAGATGTGAATCTAGGTTACCAGAAGGATGGTTGTGCCCTAAACAGAAGGAGGAAAGCTACAAATAGACGTGGGGGGGGGAGGGGGGAGGGGAGGAAATAATAACTTCTGGGTTTTTTTTATGTATTTGCTAGATTTGAGATGTCTCTGGGTCATCTAGTTTGATGGGAAGGTGATGGTGTGGAAATGGAGCTCATTTGAGAATTTAGGGCTGGATACAAAGCCATCTGCAAAACGATGATCACTGAACCCATGGGAGCTAATGAGACAATCAAAAGAAGAATTTAAAGAGAAAAGAGAAGAGGGCCTTGGATAGAGCAGCCTTGCTGTGCACACCCATATTTCAAAGACAGGTCAGGAATGATGGTCCCAGCAAAGGAAATGAAGGAATGGTTCGATGGAAGAGGAGAGTCGAAAATGAGCAGAAAGGAGAGAATGAATGGTCAACAGGGGAAAATGTTTCAGACAGGTTGAGAAGGATGACAACTGGATTTGGCAACTAAGAGAATCATAGTGTCCAGGACTAGGGAGGGTAGCAGTGGATGGCGAGTGGAGCATAATCCCTCTGCACTATTCCCTAGTCAGATAACACCTGGAGTATTATTTAGGTCTCAACTCTATAACTGAGGAAGGCCACTGAGAGGGTCCTAAAGCACAGGAAGCCTGAGATTAAGCCAAATGAGAATCAGATGAATTAACTTATAGATATTTAGCCTGGAGGAGAAAAGACTTAGGAAGGATATGATAGCTGTCTTCAAGTATTTGAAGATCTGTCAGACTGATAAGGAATTACAATCATTGTGTTTGGCTTTAGGGAAAGAATCAGAAGCAATATATGAAGGTACTAAGGAAGCAAATTTTGGTTTGATGTAAGAAGAAGCTTCCTAAGAATTAGAGATATTCAAAAGTGAAATATGTCTTAGGGTGTCAGATTTATCCTTATTTTACAGAGGAGGGTCAGAGAGGTTATCACATATTCTCACAGTTTGTATCAGAGACAGGATTTAAACCCAGGTCTCTGTATTGTATACACATTACCTCTCAAAAATCTAACCCCTCCTACACACACACACACACACACACACACACACACACACACACACACACATTTCTACTAAGTGGTTCTAACTCTGCCTTCTCTACAGTAAGAAAAACAAATCTAATCATCCATTTGACAAATTCCATTAACTCAGAGGATCTGGGTTCAAATCCTACCTCGGTTGCTTACTACCTATGAGACCTGGGACAATCAATCAAAAACAAACAAAAAAAGCCCTCTTAATAAGTACCCATTTATGTGCCAGGCACTGGGGATACAGAGACAAAAGCGAAAGAGACTCTGCCCTCAAGAAATTTACTTTTTAAATTAAAATTAAATTAAATTAAAATTTACTTTTAAGAAATTTACAGAACAAGTATGCCTATCAGTATATACAATGGTATATTTTTCAACACACATTTTTATGTATATATCAAAGATTTACAAGTAAGTGCAAGACAATTTTGTGGGGACGGTACTAGCAGTTGAGGGTTTTGAGAAAGGCTTCATGTAAGAAGTGAGCTGAATTTGGAAAGAAATAGAGATTCTAAGATTTAAGGCAAAAGACTTAGCTTATCTGGGTCTCTGATTTCTCATGTGTAACATGAAGAGGTTAGACTAAATATCCTATAAGGTCCCTTCTGCCTCTAATTGAAAGTCAGGTAGGTGACGGAGTGGATAGACTAGCAGTCCTGGAGTCAGGAAGATCTAAGTTAAAATCTGAGCTAAGACACTTATTAACTGTGTAACCCTGGGCAAGTCATTTAACTGCTGCTTGCCTCAGTTTCCCCAACTGTAAAATGGAGAAAATAATAGCACCTACCTCCCAGGGTTGTTGTGATAAACAGATGAGATAATATTTGTAACAAGCTCAGCATATATAGTACCTGGCACACAGTAAGGCATTTTATAAATGTTAGCGATTATTAATAATCCTTCCAATTTTGAAGGGAGGTCACACCCTCCTGTCATCTCCTCTCTTCATTCTATGTTCCTTCAGCCCTTCTTGTATGACCCTAGTTTTAAATTGCTTCACCAACCTGACTGACTTCTGCTGGACATCCTCTAGCCTCATATCGTCAACAATGTAGCTCCCAGAAAGAAAGAGGTTACTGATGGGGTCTGCGCAGGGTAGGTGATAACAGGGGCTATTGCCTCTCTCATTCTTAATAACTGCAGCCCAAGATTTCACTAATTACATATGAGTTTTGGTGTTATACATCCTGCTGGCTTATAATGAACTTACAATTCATGGAAACTACTACACTTTCTTCATATGAACTGCTATTCCCACTATACCCCTCCATCCTGAATTGAGAGCTGTGTTTTCTTCCCTCAATAGGAGGCTTCTACATTCATTTATTCCTATTATGTTACTAAATAGTGCCTGCTCTTTAACCCAGCTATAGGACTACTAGGGCTATATTCGAAAGACATCACTGCAGTGACAGAAAACTGGGTACTTAAGGAGATGCCGATCAGTTAAGAAATGGCTAAATAAGTTATGGTTCATGAATGTGACTGAACACTACTTGTGCTGTAAGAAATGAAGAAAGAGATGACTTCAGAGAGACTTGGAAAGACTTACACAAATGGATGCAAAGTGAAGTGAGAAGAACCAAGGAACAATTTATAATCTAATCTCAATCTTTTACAAAAATGAGCAATTTTGAAAACTTATATGAACTGATGAAGAATGAAGTCAACAAAGCCAGAAGAACGGTATATACAAAACCAACAATGTAAAGACGAGAAGCTTTAAAGAGCTCTGATCAGTATAACAGACATTCATGATTCTGGAGGATGGGTGATGATATGTGCTATCCATTACAAAGAGGTGACAGATTGGGTTCATAAAATGAGATGCCTATTTTTGTATATATCCACCTAGAGAATTTCTTTTGCTTGACTATGAGTATTTGTTACAAGAAATTTATTTTTCTTTCCTTTTTTCCCCAATGGGGTACAAGGTGAGAGGAAGAGAAAATAGGTATTTTTTAAAAATGGATGGGGAGGGTATTACAGATGTGAAATGTTGCAAAAACTTTCAGGTGAGACCACTGTATTCCTAATTTTACTTAACTCTTACTCTGCTACAAAAGACCATTCACAAAGTGGGAGTAATCTATAAGTATCTGTAATGTAAAAACAAAACATATTAATAAACTTCCTTCCTTCCTTCTTCCTTCCTTTGTCTTTTAAAAGAGACAAAGCTACTAATGCGATTTAACAGGGAAAAATACAGCAGGACTATTACCTCTCTTATTCTGGACATTCTAATAATTGTAACCAAAGACTGCATTAATTACATTTTTTTGACGTCATATATCCTACTGGCAAATTATTTAGCCTGGAAGGAAGGCATTTATAGTTCACTGAAACTACCAGATTTTCTCCAAATGAACTGCTGTTCTCAGTCCTGCCCCTCTGTCTCGAACAAGAGAGCTTTGTTTTTTGTCCCCAAGAAAAGGCCTTTACATGTCTCCCGGTTAGGATAACTTTATTATATATTTAAAAGGAATAGCAGATTGTACATAATAGATGTGCAGTTTCATGTGCAATCATCTTTTTTAATTATAGCATGTTAGGAAAATATTTGTTTTATTTTATAAATTAAAAATAATTTTTTTTTAAAATTGCATTTTGTTGTCTTTGGTTTACTACTCCGGCCTGTCAAGGTCTTTTTTCTTGATTCTATCATCCAAATTATGTGCTTTCCCTTCCATTTTATGTTATCTATAAATTAGATTAAGAGTACCATCTATACTTTCATGAGTCATTAATGAAAATGTTGAAAAGAACAAGGTCATGGGAGAGCCCTTGGCCAAGCTCTACAAGAAACCAAGGTCCAACTTTGAAGATGTGGACTGTAAGGTCCCTGAAAGTAGGGACTCTCATTTTTGCCTTTGTGTCTCTAGCAGCTAGCACAGGGCCAAAGGAGGCGCCTAATAAATTCTTTTTGATTGATCAATTGAATCATGCATTTACATTCTTTTTGGTCAATCGATTTTCAACCCATAAGATATTATGATCATGTACCATATGGTCACGTTGTATGACTAAAATCACGTCACACCTCTGGACCTCATTTGAAAAATGGAAATATTGGACTGATGATTTCCAACACTGCACCTAATTCTAAATTTATGATCCTATATACGCTGGGGAGGAAACACCCAGAAGATTCATCATTTTTATTTTTTCTTAATTCTGATATTATTAAATACTATTTATTGACTATTTACTGGGACTACTGTTGAGTATTATATGAGGACCTTCCTATCTGAGATAGGAATCATCCTGGCTTTTCGGGGGAGGGGGGATGCCTCTGGAGGCCAATTCTGTTGAGAGTTTGAGGCCACCAATATAAGGTAATGGATATATGAGTCTCTCAAAAGAGAGCTATCCCACACATAGAGCAGTACTTATTTTTTTTGTCAGTGTGAATGAATGACCACTAGTATGACTTAAAGAGCTTTAGAAAGACACCCCCAAATCCTCACTGATATGTAAAATTCCACCATAAGGGATTCATTCCTTTGGGGTAAATATTGTCTTCTTCCTACCATTCCCTGGGAGGAGGGGCCCCAAATTACTATTATCTTAGTATGAACTGCTCCTGAGTTAAAGAGTAATGGAACATCTAGGGAACTTGGCTAAGTAGAGATCATGGAAAGGGGACACTGGGGGCACAGAAAGAAAACTTTATTGGTTTTGTGCCAACCTCTTCTGTCTTCCCACCTACACGAATGAAGTCATGAGTCCTTTGATGATGATGATGATGATGATGATAACTGACATTTACAGTGTTAAAAGTTTGCAAATCACATATATGTATATTCCCACTGTCACAATAACCCTACATAATATAAGGTATGTACTATCAATATTACCGTATCCATTTAACAGACTGAGGTAAGTGTCTCGTCTCCAGCGAGCTGCCTTCTGCTTCAGGAAGCTCTACAGTAAGCCATGAATAAATAAGTAACTTCGAGGCTACTCTCATTTATTGGATTTAGAGGTAGAAGGGGTCTGAACTGTTGTCTTGTTAAGCCTTGAATTTTCTAAGGGGGAAACTGAGACTGAAGGAAGGGGAAAGTATCTTGCCCACTAAGTCAAAGAACCAGGTTTCAAATTCAGGCCATTTGACTCCAAAGCCAATTTCTATTAGAGCATAGTATAGTAATTCTGAGGTTGCAGAAGGTCCTAAAGATTCACCGCAAGTACATTTTTTTCCTGATTTCCCCAACCTCTAGTGCCCTCCCTCCCAAACTATCTCACATATATATTCTCTTTAAATCTATTCTGTATACTCATATATCTAATATATATATTAGATACACTGTCTCAAGTCTTACTACAGTTTTAAGCTATTAAAGCTTAATAGCTCTATCTAATCTATCATTATCTACCCATTCATCCATTTCTATCTACCTATCATCTACCTCTCTATCATCTATCTTTATGTATGTATATATGTATATATATACATAGTACCTATCATATATGTACTATGTATATATACATATATCTACTTTTAGATCTCCTCATTAGAGATTCCTCATTACAATGCTAGTTTCTTTTGAGAATATATTGCTTCACTCTCTATATTTATTTCTCTGAGCCTAGCACAGTGCCTAGCACATAGTAGGTACTTACTAAATGCACGATGATTGACTGATTAATGCATGATATGATCGACACCAGGAGTTTCCGAAATGTGTTCCCTGAAACTCCAGGATTTTCTGAGGATTCTCTTCAGGTTCCTCAAAACAAAGTCTAGCTATGTTGGAAGTGTCTCCTTTATATCTTCTCTGTCATCTCCAAGTCTGCCCCAGTCTCACAAGCAAGAAGTGAAGTGTGAAGATTATAGAAAAGAGAAGAGGTATGTCTTACCTCAAGCATCTGAAACCTGCCAACATCCAGAAGAAAAAAAGAAAACCCTCAACAACTTTTACTTAGAGCTGTAAATTGGCTCAGCCCTCGGCAGTACCTGCCAGATATCAAGTCCAAAAGACAGCTTGGGGTCATGGAAACAAAGTACCACAAGGAGACAAGAGACCTGCTTCTGTGACTCTGTAACCACAGGGAAGTAACTTCACCTACAGGCTGGAGTTCCATCATTTGTAAAATGGGAGAAGAATTACCTTCCATGTCTGAAAGCAGAAGGCTGGACTAGGTGATTTCATCAGGTCCCTTCCAGTTCAAATGCCTATAAATCTATTAAAAATCCTTACGTAATAACAGTTCTGAATATTATCTTTGTAATCAGTCCTAAAGTCTGCTATGGGAAAATCCCATTAAATTTGTCATGATCAGAGTCAGAGAAAAAGCTAAGGGTTACACAGAGGATGGTCAAGGAGTAACTAGGGTAAACTCCAGGGAAACCAACTTATATGCACAAAGGTTTGTGAGCTAACATTTGTTTCACTCCTTGAAGTTTCATCTTGACCCCTTAAAACCCAGTACAAAGTCAGAAGTTGGGAAAAGAGGTACATTTTAGAAGGTTTCAAATGTGCATGACATATTTCTAAGCCCTATTCTGTTCTGGGACTTTTAACTTCCTATGTATATTATGGGAAACAGCATGGTACAGGGATAAGAACTCTGAGTCTGAGGACCTAGGTTCAATATTGTCTTCTGAGGCTTATTACCTATGTGACTTTGGGCAAAATCACTTAGCCTTTCTGTTGTTGTTGTTCGGTCATTTTAGTCATGTCAGACTCTTTGTGACCCCATTAGGGGTTTTCTTGGCAGAAATACTGGAATGGTTTGGCATTTCCTTCTCTAGCTCATTTTACAGATGAGGAAACTGAGGCAAATAGGGTTAAGTGACTTGCCCAGGGTTACACAGCTAGGAAGTATCTGAGGCCAGATTTGAACTCACAAAGATGACTCTTCCTGACTCCAGGCCTGGTGCTCTATTCATGCATCAGTTAGCTGCCTTGCTTAGCCTGCCCATGTCTCAGCTCCCTTACCTGAAAGATGAGGGGACTGGACACAAGACTATCATTATATGGCATTTTGTAGCATTTGATATAGCTCACCACCCTTCTCCTGGACGCATTCTGTCCTTTCTGGGTTTTCACAACATTGCACTATACTGGTTCTCTATCTGATAGCCCCTTTTCAACTCTCCTTTGCTGTATCTTCAAACATGTCTTATTCACAGTGCGTGTATTCCAATACTCCATCTTGGGCCCTCTTTTCTCTCTCTGTAATCATGAGTTGATTGCATCAGTTTTCCTAGATTTTCTCACCAGGTATTTCTCACCTGGCTGCTTTTGCATGTGGTCTTCCCTCCTTAGCCTGTAAGTTCCTTGAGGGCAGGGACCGTCTTTCTTTTTCATACTTGCATACTGAGCACAGTGCCCAGCACATAACAGGTACTTAATTACTGTTGCCATTTTTCAGTCACATACCACTCTCCATGACCCCATTTGGGTTTTTCTTGGCAGAGATACTGGAATGGTTTGCCATTTCCTTTTCCAGTTCATTTTATATATGAGAAACTGAGGCAAACAGGGTTAAATGACTTTCCCAAGCTCACACAGTTAGTATCTAAGGCCAGATTTGAACTCAGGAAGATGAGTTTTCCTGCTCAAGGCCAGGCACTCTCTCCATTATGCCACCAATAGCCCCTAGTTGACTAATAAATGTTTACTCTTAGCTTTACCTTTGAATCCTGAACACTAAGCATAGTGTCTTGCAAACAGTGAGTGCTTAATAAATGTTTAGTTATTGTTGATGGTCTCTAAAGTCCCTTCCAGCCTGCATAGTTATGATCCTATTATTGATTCTATAATTTATCTTTGTCATTAAATCTGAAACTTGGTAAGGTTAGAGCTTTTCCTCTCTATATGGTATTAAAGATACTATAAACCAGGGCCTCTGCTGGGCATATAATGTAAAACTGAGTTTTTTTTTCAACCATAACTTAAATAAATCAACCAAGAAATCAAAAGGCATTTATTAAGTTCCTATATAAGCCTAGTACTGTGTGATCAGCCACTGGAGATATAAAAACAATGAAACAAAGTCTCCTCTCAAAGACCTTACTTACAGTATCTACTGGAGGAGACAACACATGCCATTGCAATTATAAACAGAAGAAGCATTTAATAAACACAAGGTAGCTTCGTAGGGAGGGCACCAGCAATTGTGAAGGAATCAAGAAAGACTTAATTTAGAAGGTGGTTCTCAAGAGCCACATCCCTTTATGTGCTGAGGTCAGTGAGATTCTATGAGGCAGAGGTAAAGAACACATTCCAGGCATGGGTTAATTGGCCTGTACAAAGGCACAGATATGGGAGATGGATGCCATGTGTGAAGAAAAAAGCAAAGGGTATAGGAAGGAGTAATGAAAAATTATGCTGGAAAAAAAAAAAAAAAACTTGGGATAGATGATGGTAGGTATTTCCCCCTCAACTCCCCCCTCCATGGAAGAAATGAATTTTCTTATATAAGGCTTTCTATGTTATTTAACCAAGGAAAAAAAAAACGATTGAACAAGCATGTGAAACATTTTAAAAGACTCCAGTATATTTGGGAGATCACAGAAATAAGGGAAAAGTAACATTCATTCATGAACAGGCATCCCTAGGGAAATACAACGCCTGCTAAAATGACCATGTGTTCTGCTCCCCCATTATTTGTAGATGGGTGAAACTTGGTTGCAATGGATACCAAGAATTGCCTTGAAAAGAGAGAGAAAAAGAGAGAGAGAGAGAGAGAAAGAGATTTATAACCAGGCAACATGCAGAACATGCAGCCTGTTGAGTATGGGTGGAAGAGAGCTGAGGTTGCCCCAAGGCGATTACCTTGGTGACTTCAGAGGATTTACAGGCGGATTTTATATAGCATCTACACCAGGCCTTGTGTGGGTTTTTTCCCCCTCCCTTCTGGCCTTTCTGAGTCACTCCATGACTCCACCAATGTGCACGCAAGAGGTGATTACCTTGGTGATCACCCCAATATTTTTGTGTTTTGTTTTGTTTTGTTTTTCCATTTTATCTTTTGTATTTTCAGCACTGAACATTGTGCTTGACACATAGTAGGTAAAGAACTAACTGAAGAATTAAATTTGACCCTGTAGTGCATTAGGCATGGTCCTGCATTTATTCATTTATGCAACTATGTGTCCCACACTGTTCTAAAAGGCTCTGTGGGTCTTACAGAAGGATTATAAGGCTCAGTTGAGTCCTTAATAATGGGCTTTACTAAGTAGTAAAAAAGAACAATTTTAGGCTGGCATTCCAGGTTCCACCACAGTCCACAAGTGGCCTCTTTCACATTATCTGCTCTCCTACCATCCCCACCCAATGCCTTAGCCTCAGCTTCCTAATTTGCAAGTAAAAGATGGTGGGCCTTCCCACTTAGCCTTTTTCACAGGCTTCTGTGAGGTAGAACACAAAACCAGCCAACATCTGGGTGGGTACTTTCCATCCCTTAGCATCCTAGATCTAGGACTGGATTCTTAGCTTTTTGTATTGTCTTGGCAGTCTGGTAAAGCCTATGAATGAACCCCTTCTCAGAATAATGTTTTTAAATGAATAAGATAAAATATATAGGATTATGAAGGAAATCAACTCAAATTACAGTTATCAAAATTTTAAAAAGAAACAAAAGTTCATGGGCCTCCTGAAATATTTCTACAGTCCTCCCTTGAAGTTCAGGGACCCCATATTAAGAACTGATCTAGAACAGTAGTGTCACTCAAGTAGAAACAATCCCTGCTGCAGCATAATGACTTAGAAAACAACAAATTGACATCATCAATGTTATATTGTATTTTAATTTATTTTGTTAAACATTTCCATTTTAATCTGGTGCAGGCCCTCTGAAGTTCTGCCACCAGTTTGAACCCTGTGACGAGAGCACCTTAGAGGTCATTTTGTGCAGGCCTTTAGTTTTTGAGATGATGAAAGAAGGAAACTGAGGCCCAGGGAATGAAAGTGTCTGTGGTCACAGAGGTAGTCACTGGAAGAGTCAGTCCTCTTCCCACTGCACTGCAATGTCTCCATTTGGAAAGTTAGCAGCACTAATACAGACACAAGCTGTTTTTATTTCACAAGAAAAGTAGGATGAGGGGACACTGGCGAGGGGAACAGAGAATCATGGATCTAGAGCTAGAAGTGACCACAGAGACCATCTAATTCAAACCTCACCACTCCTCATTTTATCCTTTACTAATTTTGGAGGGGGAAGACAATCAGGGTTAAGTGACTTGCCCAAGGTCACACAACTGGTAAGTATATAAGGCCACCTTTGAATCTGGGTCCCCCTGATTCCATTACCAGCGCTCTATCCACTGCACCACCTAGCTGCCCCCATTCCTCATTTTATAAATGAAGAAACTGAGGCCCATGAAGGTTAAATTACCAGTTCAAGGTCACACAGTTGTAAGTATCATAAATGAAACATAAACCCAGGTCCTCTGACCATAAGGTCCAATATTCTTTTCACTGCACTTCATTCCTTTGAAAAGTTAAGAAGGCAATACAGTTATAAGGTGTTTTTATTTCATAAGATAAATGGAATGTGGAATAAACTCTGGAGGGAGGAGTGAAGATAGAGATTATCAGCCTAGAAAATAGAGCAGCTGTTTAGGCTTTAATATTAAAAGCCATAGCAAGTGATGAGAACAAAGACTTCTGAGAGTGGTGACATAGGGCTTTATTTACTCCATAGAGGGGATCCCAGTGCCAGAGGCCCTGCCCACAGGGCTATTTCTGTCTTTTCAGGTGGGTTGGGGGTGTTTCAAAAGAGTTCCCACCACTCTTCTGATGTTAAGAACAGGCTACAGCCAGTGTATTGAAGGCCATGGTGTGCTCCCTAGATTATGACAGTGATCTAGGTATTCTGAGAGGTAAAGCCACTCTGGCCTGGACATGTCATGATGGGATTCCATGTGAAAGAAATAAGAGGCAATGGATGACTGCATCTTTCCTCCATCCATTCCTCACTGCTGTAGGAGGCTTGGACAGACATCTGGAGGCCTGGCCTGTGGGGGCTGCATATGAATGATACCCCCATCTCCAACCAATTTTCAGGTCTAGAACAGGTTTCAATTCTGTTCCAATTAGCAAACATTTAAGTGCTTATAATATTCCAAAACTAGGCTGCCAGGGAGGAAAAAACCAAACAAGAAACTGAGGCCTCAGGAAATGAAATGGTAGAGAACTCAGATCCCTCCGAAAACAAATCCAGTATTTTTTCTGTTATACCCTGTTCACTCTCAGAGTGGGAATATTCTCTCCTCACTATCTCTCATCCCTCATATCTGCCAATTTCACACTTGCATTTTCTCTCAAATATGCTCCCTTCTCCTCTGACACTGCCACCCTTCCGTTACAGGCCTTCATCAATCATCTCATGCTCAGATTACCAAAATGTTAAGTGAATTGTCAAGTTAAGTGAATTGTTAAGTATCAGAGGCAGGATTTGAAACCAGGTCTCCAAGAATCCAAATTAAGCATTGTACTGGGGTCATCTCCAGTTGTCCTGATCTATACCTCGCCACTGGATCCAGATGGCTCTGAAGAAGTAGAGAAAGTGAGGCTGGTGACTTTGCACAGCCTTCTCTCACCTAAATCTAATGCACTTACAAGTCATGGCATCATCTCCCTGATGTCACACTCCTGTTCTGAGAATGAAGGACAAACAACACCTCTACCTTTTGTTGTTCAGTTATATCAGTTGTGTTGACTTCTTTGTGGCCTGATTTGGGGTGTTCTTGGCACAGACATTGGACTAGTTTGCTTTTCCTACTCCAGCTCATTTTACAGATGAGGAAACTAAGGCAAACAGGGTTAAGTGACTTGCCCAGGGTCACACAGTTAGTACATCTCCAAGGCTGAATTTGAACTCAGATCCTCCCGACTCTAGACTCGGAGCTCTACTCACTGTGCCACCTAGCCGCCCAGGATGTGTTCCTGGGTTAAATATGACAACGTCAAGGCATCATTAGCTGGGAGAGACCACCAAAGTGGTCTAGTGCGGCGCTTTCATTTTACAGAGGAGGAAACTGGGATACATGGAAGTTAAAGAACTTGCCCAAGGTAACACATATAGAGTCAACATTGGTATTTTAAACCCAGGTTATAGAATCACAGGAAAACAGACCTGAACTGGAGATTCCTCAGAGGCCAACTAGTCCATTTTGAAGCTGTGGAAACTAGGGCCAGGAGAGGTTAATGGACTTATTCAAGGTAATAAGGAGCAAAGAAAGAATTTGAACCCAGGCCTCCTAATAGACTTTTCCAATATAGCAAGCCATCTCCAGGGCTTTTTCCAGCATACTCTTTAATGTCCCCCTGGGCAATCTGAGGAGTGGGAGAGATGTTGAAGAAAGATTCTAGAATGAGAGAAAAGCCTAGAATGGGTGACCTCTAAGACCCTTCCAGCTCTATTTCTAAGAGTGTGTAGCCCTCAGGCTAGGAGAGAGGAGCAAGCAAAGGACAATACGGGAAGGCCCAGGCAACGCAGAAGGAGGCACACAGCTGAGACTGTAAGAGGTCTTTAGGGTGAGATAAAGAGTTCATAACTTCAGCAATTAACTCTGAAGACAGGACAGCCAGGAGCACTGAATGTGGGTAGCAAAGCAGTCGCCTCACCCCGTGGGCGGCCAAACCCAAGGTCCCTTTTGTTCCCTCCCGGCTTGCGAGTCAATTAGCCTCCTGATGCAAGATGGATTTATTCTTTTCCTTTTTAGTAAATCAATTACAGTCTAGGATTTATAGCCCATTGAGTTATTATTTTGATTCAGGCACATTCTTGAAACCATGCTTTGTCTGGGGGCCGGATGGAGCGTTTGTAAAACTGTGTATTTAGACCTCAGAGCCGGCCAAAAGACTTATATGCCATAATGATTTTTAACAGTAATGTGGAGTACACAGCAGTTAATTGTGCCATTTATTCTCTCTATCCATAATTGTGTGTGATAGCAATTTAATTATTGCCGGCACAAACTGAAGACATCACATGCATGATTTCCAACTGAATAGAGAGTTAGATAATATCCTCAGCCCCTTTAAAGAGGAAAACAGAACCTGGTTACTAAGCAGCTGGGACTCTGGCTATAAATATACCTCTACTGGTAATAACCATCTATACTTTATGCAACAGAGAATTTCATGAATTTGGTTAAGTAGCTCTGAATAGGCTGAATTCAATTGAATAATCTCAAGAAAAAGATTTAGAGAGGCTCAGATGAATCTTTTTACCAACAATAATATTTACCAGCTGACATTCAATATTAAAGTGAATAACTATCAGATGAAAGCTACAAAGTGACCTCACCAGAGGTTCAGGAAAGTGGATGTTACAGGCTGAGCTGCAGAGTAAGAGTCAAGACATCTAAGCTCTAGGCTCAGCCCGGACAGCTGGCGGACCTTGGACAATCCAATATAATGTAGTAGAGCACCTTACCTGCTAAGTAGCACAATGGAGAGCGTCTGGGTCCTAGATTTAGGAAGACACATCTTTATGAGTTCAAATCTGACTTCAGATACTTACTAGCTATGTGACCTGGGCAAATCACTTAACTCTGTCTCTATTTCCTCATCTGTAAAATGATCTGGAGAAGCAAATGACGAACTACCCCAGTATTTCTACCAAGAAAACCCCAAATGGGGTCCTGGAGAGTCAGACAGAACTGAACAGCAACAACAAGCTTACTATGTCAAGGCACTATGTTAAGAGTGGAGTGGGAAAGCAAAAAGAAGTTCAAGATTTGATGTCAGAAGATCTGAATTTAAATCCTGGTGCTGTCATTTCCTACCTATGTGACTTTAGGCAAATCAATTAATCTCTCTGGGCCTCAGTTTCCACATATGTAAAATGGCATAAATCTACAATCCTATGAACCCTTAGGAACTAGACTTGTGATTTCACTGGTATAGGGTGAGGAAACTACCTTTACCAATTCAAGTTGTTGCTGCTCTGTCACCGCAGTTGCGACTGACCCTCTGTGACCCCATTTGGAGTTTTCTTGGCCAAGACACTCAGGTGGTTTGCCATTTCCTTTTCCAGATCATTTTACAGATGAGAAAATTGAGACAAACAGGGCTAAGTGACTTGTCCTGGGTCACAGAGTTAGTAAATGTCTGAGGCTAGATTTGAACTCAGGTCTTCCTGACTCCAGGCCCGGCACTCTATCCTCTGTGTCACTCAGTTGTTCCTGTTCCACTTTGGGATAGTCCTAATTGCTAGTAATTTTTCCCTTCCAGAAAGCCCAATTCTATCTTTCTGAACCTTTTATTCACTGCACCTAGTTTTGCTATTTGAGGCCACATAGAAAAAATAAAGTCCCTTTTCCACATGCTAGTCCTTTAAATACTTGAAGATAGATAGCTGCCCTCCCCATGACCCAAGGTTTTCCTTTTCTTTAACCAGGCTAAATATCACTATTCCTTTATTCTATCCTTGGATGACATGACAGTCTGTAGGTCCTTGACCATCCTAGTTTTCTTCCTCTATAAGAATTCCAGCAGGTCAACATCCTTCCTAAAATGTGGTTCTCAGTACTGAAAACAGCACTTCAAATATCGTCAGGCCAGGGCAAAGCACAATGGGATTTTATATAAGCTCCCTCAATTTGGACATTATGCTCCTACTAATGATACCTAAGACTGCATTAGCTTTTTTTGGCTACATTGTCATACTGTTGACTCATATGGAACCGACAGTCCATGAAAACACCCAATTATGTCTGCTTTCCTGAAAAAAACCCATATAACCCAACACACCCAAACAAGAAGCAGGGGATGAAATGAGTAGCCATTGTTGGACATTAGGCACAAGGGTCCATCTGCTAACAGAAAGCTACCTTGACTGTCGGGCCTCTGGGAGGAGGGGTCCCATCAGAATTGGGGGGTGGGCCCACAAAGAAGATGTGGTATTCAAGAACATTTATCTTGCATTGCACTGGCTACCCTGTAAAGATGCCAAATACTGAAGTTGTGCTCCTCATAGCCAGGACACTGGTTTTCTTTGAACACTGGCCTACCCACAGTCCTTATCTCAGTAAAGATAGCACAAGGATGACCAAACTGGGAAAGCTGAAGAGTAAGAAGAGTGGGAAAGCTTCCTACTTCACATTAAAGCTAAGGAGGGGCAGAGAAAATTAAATATTACATTCCTGACTTCTAGGGTCTCACTTAGGTAACAGTAGTCATGCCAAATACTTCATTTAAAAAAAAGAACTATTGGGGCAGCTAGGTGGCACAGTGAATAGAGCACCAGCTCTGGAGTCAGGAGGACCTGAGTTCAAATGTGACCTCAGATACTTAACACTTACTAGCTGCGTGACCTTGGGCAAGTCACTTAACCCCAACTGCCCTGCCTTTCCCACTCTAAAAAGAGCAGAAAGAGAAAGGGGGGGGGGGGGGAGAGAGAGAGAGAGAGAAGGAGAAAACTATCTCTCTGTGTCCCAAAACCAGTGCTAAAATCTTCTTGTAAAAGGAGCCTAAGTTTCCTCAGGCTGAGGTCTAAATTCCTGCATGTCCCCTACTGGCTTCCTGACCTTAGGCAAGTCACTTCTCTGGGCCTCTGTTTTCTTTTTCAGTGATCTCTAATATCTTCTCCAGCTCTAACAATTTATATATTTGTTTTGCATTGCCTACTATACCAAACAGAGCTCTGGGAATATTAGCAGATCTTAAATTCATAAATCCTTAAGAATGAATGAAGGAATTTTTAAAAAGCATTAAGTGCCAGTCACTGCACCGAGTGTTGGGTGATGAACAGTGATAAGGAAATAAGAGAACCAGAAAAAAACCTTTATTTTGCCACTGAGTTTCCCTCTTCTCTAGGTCTTGTACAAGGTACTCCCTTTAGCGATGAACTCCAAGCCTAAGTTACTAACAATGACCTTAATACTAATACATTAGGTCTCTATGAACTGTTATTATAAAAACAGAGATTGACTACTGCAGGGTGTCTTGGTATTTTATAGGAACAACTTAAAGCACTTCCTATTTTCTTCTAAGGGATGGAAAAAGAACAAATATTTATAAAACACCTACTATGCTCCAGGCCCTGTGCTAAGTGCTTCATGAATATTACCTCATTTGATCCTCACAACAACCCTGGGAAATAAACACTATTATTATTATGCTCATTTTACAGTTGAGGAAACTGAGGCAGAAGATTAGGTGACTTGCCCAGGGTCACATGTGTAACATACAAGTAAATATCTAAAGCTGCATTTGAACTCAGGTCTTCCTGACTCTGGGCCCAGTACTCGATCCCACTGTGTCACCTAGCTAAACACTTTTTATAGCTCTGATCTCATTTTGATCCTCACGACCCACTTTTGGAGAAAGACGGTCCAACAATTCTTTCTTGATAGATGAGGAAACAGAGTTCCAGGGAGTTGAAGTGATTTTCCCAGGGATACATCAGTAATTAGGACCATGGCTGGGACTAGAACTGAGATCTAACTCCCAATTCAGTGAGGATTCCACTATAGGAATGAATCTTCCTGAGAGCAGACCACAGCACTTTTATTTTCCCCAGTTTTTGAAGTGTTCCTGCTACTCCACCTTTTGTTTATCCTGTGATTAACATCTACATATGGTAAATTAACTACAGCACCTAGTATAATGAAATAAGCAGGCATAGTCTGCTGCCTAACAGACACAAACAGTAGTGGTCTCAACACTCTACTTTCACTCAATTTCAAATGCACAGGATCAACAAGAAGCAGCTTGGAAAACGGAGCCATCAATGCCCTCAGTTCCCACTGGCAATGCTACAACGTATATGGCACTATTAAATTAAATCATCAAATCCAGGCTGCCCAAGTGATGCTCAGATCTGTGGCTCGAATTTTTCAAGGGCTGTGACTGAAAGGACCAGGAGACAAGGGAGGATAGTTGGGAAAAAAGAGGGGGGGGGGAGAAACCAAGCTTAAATTGCTGATGGGCCTGGTGACAGGTTGCTGAAGTGGGCAGACCAATTCTTCAAGGTCAGCATGGGAAGGCTAGGGATGAGCACTCAATTCATTCTTTTTCTGTTACTGACACGTAATTAACACAAACTTTGCAGGAAGCTGTCTTTCCTACTCTCTTAGCTACAAACTGAGCATCTGGCATTCAAAGTAAAAAACAAAACAAAACAAAAAATCTTTGGTCTATAGGAACGCTTGTAAATATGACTCCAAGCTATTCTTGTTCCTCCCATAATCCTGAATTACAAGATTCTGGAAAGGGCTGGTCATCAGTGCCTCCGACTCACAAATGTAAAGAAGGATCGTGCATGTATATATGTATGTATGTATACACGTATACAAAAGAAAGTATGCAAGGATCTCTATCCATCTATCTTTCTACTACTTATAATGTGGTAGGAATTCTTATTGTGTATATATATCTACATTCTTATTCGGCCAAGCAGCAAGCGCAAGATAAACATTTAGCGAGGACCTACTATAAGTCAGGCACTGTGTCAGGTCCAGTGTATATTACAATCCATAGCACCACGGCTTCAGGTTATCCTGATTCTGTCTTTCAGAGGCATTCAGTTCATCCAGCCTTGAAATCAATGTCTTTGGAAATAATAGCCCACATACTGGCAAATAAATCCCTACAAACCCAACCCTAAGACTGAAGAAACTGCAGCTGGCCTAGTTCCCCAAAGTCAGCAACTTAGTCCTATTTGCCAGATGACAAAATATTTGAAGATGATTCTTTAAAACTGTCAATGGCATACCAAATTTACCATATTCTGTAGGTGTGTTTGCCTCTCCCCCACCAAAAAAAGTACTGCCCAATCTGATCTATGAAAATAAAGTCCTGTTCTTCCTTCAGCCCAATAACCTGACTTGAATATGGTTTTAAGTCATTAGAAATCCTCATTCCAGCTATCTGCTTCTGCCTTCCCAGAGCATCATAAAGCATCTGGTATGGTATGTACTCTATTAGAGAGTCAGCAACAGAGAGATGTTCTAGACTGTGGCATTTGGTGTCTAATGTGGAGAAAGGCAGGTTTGGGGAAATCCCTGGCATGCATTCATCTCCAAATCTTTGGGAAAGATCATGATTCTTATATTGGAAGAACTCTTTCCTCAGTATCTCCCCTAGGGAACAAATACGAAATTCAAACTATTCCACCATGTTTTCTCTTTCCCCCCTTTTTGGCAAGATCACATTGCAGCAAAAGAGTAAAAGCCCATTTAGTGCTAAGTGCATCCAAGGCATTCCCTTCAAAATGCCTGTTAGGCTCCCAACCCAAAAGGAGTGCCAACTTTAATAGTGCCCGGAAGCAATGCTTTAGTAATGAATGACTGACTACATACCACTCACTTAAAGAGGATCTCAGCAGATAACAGCAGAGACACCGCAACTCAAATGCAGGGTTAAACAACCAAAGAGAACCAAGTTAAATGAACACCTACCAACGCTGGTGATCTTTTGGGACACCAGATCTTGCAGCAATGCTCCAATCGCAGGGTTGTGTTTGGAATATAACTCATATCGATTAATGCCAATGTGAAATTTTAGCCAGTTGGGATAGGTGTCGACAGCTGTCTCCCCCGTAGGTAAAAATTCTTCATCTTCATTACCTTCATTTTGCCTACCAAAAAAGGGGGGAGGGGAATAGGAAAGAAAAAAACATTCACTTATGGGTTGTTCTGAATCAATAACTAATAAAGGATAAAGAAATACCTATCTTTCACATAAATATGACAGACATGTGAGTGGCACAAAGAGAACATTTTTTGTCCTACCTGGCATAAACTGAAAAAAACAAACAGACCTTAAGTCAAAATAAATACATTTCCTGCACATTGTTGGAATGAATCTCTACTGGATGTATTACACGTGCGATTTTAGGGTTAAGGTGTCCATATGTGTATTTGTCAGTGGATGTGTTTTAACATCCAGTAACATCTTTAAAAATCATAATCTTTATTTACTCTGTGGAGACTCTGTAGAATGGCTGTAACTTAAGCAAAACAGATACCAAAATGTCAAAACCATCCAGAGCCTCTCTTTTGTATGAGGAATATGTCCTGAAAATTGCCTGACAATTATAATGTCAAATTAAGATATTATACTGTAGATTGTTCCTGGGGAGCAAAGGAAACACAATTTCCTTTGACTGCTTCCTAAATGTAAATCACAAATATGTCCCAGGTCTGCAGGAAATCTGCCTTTTGCTTTAAGCTATTGTTCTAACAAGGAGGTGTATGAATTATGCTAAGTGCTAAATTGATTTTAATTATATAAGCCTTGGGAGCAATAGCTGATAGGAACTAGAGGGGCAGGCTGCTATCAGACCTTCCACCCACTTGCTCTGTCATCAAATCCCTCTTCTAGAGGTCAGTGGTACATATGGTCACTGTGGCTAGCCCTCTGACTGCAGCATGAAGCTGAGTCAAGGGAGGAAAATGGAACTTTCCTAAGTGGCTGTTAACTTGGGGCCAAAAAGGTCATCCCCTCCAGATGATGTTCTGTCCTGCAAACCCAAACCCAAAATGGAAAAGGGAAGAGGATGGAAGACAGAAATCGGACTGGCTGTTCTCCTGCTGCCTGTCTCATACTTACTGTATGTACCAAGCAGTGACAGAGACCCGAACAATGTCCCTGAGTGGGAGAGAGGGTGCTGTTGTATTAGCGACAAGTCTCTGAATATCTTCCCTTCCCATTCCCTTCAAATTTTCAAGCTTTCCCTTTAAAAATCAATGGGGAAGACAGAGCACACTAAATCGGGAGGGGGAGAGGGGGAGGGGGCTAAGGGGAAGGATGATATATGCTGCAGTGGGATGGGGGGTAAAGAGTTGGTAGGGGTAGGGGCTGGATAAAGCACCTGAAGGGTTGAAGGGCAGTGGAGGTAAGAAAGACAATCTATGTCAAGAGAGAAGGGATATTGTCAGACCTTAACATTTTGAAGTTTTCTTACCATCTGTTCTTTGGGAAGGTTATTATATAAAATACCGGTTGGCAGTTACTTTCTCCGGCCTTGGAGGGAGTTAATATTTCACTACTCTGGGTTACAACATCTGTGTGTTTATTTTGATCTGGGAACTTGGGAAGAAAGAAGGGAAGGCTTAGACCAGGCCATTTTTAAAAGGTGGTCCACTCTAAAGGAAAGATCTCTCCAAATCCCGACTGTCACCTGAGAGTTACATAAAGCCTTCCCTATCTCTCAGTTCAAATGGGTTCAAAGGGCAATTGTCAGTTTTCTGCCAAAGAATCACTTCTGATAGTTTCATTAGCTTCCTTTGTATACTGGACAAGTTTATTTTATTCTCAATGACTGGTTTTTAAAAGATTCATTAGGCGCGTCTGAGACCCACCAGGAAATCATTCTCAGGGCAGAAAAAGGTCTCAACCTTATTTAAACCATAAACCACAAATGCTTTCTGAGATGTGGTAAATAGGGGCTATTTATTTATTTAATTTTTTAGATCAGTAAGAACTGTATGTGGGGAAGATCTTCCACATAGATCTCACTTTCTCCAAGCCTAAAAAAAAAAAAACCCAAAACATTTTGGACTAAAGACACCAGGGTATCTCTAACCCTGACTGGGTGGAATTACTTAGATAATTTTCATTTCGGGTCTTTATGGCTCAGACTAGGGTGAACTGAGCATCTTTTAATAATATCTGCAACTCTGAATAATCATTCGGTAGAAGTCAGTCCTCCTCACCCTCACCCCACCCCCACTCCTCAACCCTTTAAGGACTTCAAATGGAAAAATCTAATTGTGCTAGCAACGTATGGCAAAACTTGAGGGTGAATTTTGGGAAGCATCCTCCCCTTCCCGTGCCCCACCCCAACCCCCCCAGTGCCTCTCCACCGTCCCTCCAAAAAAACCACCCCTCTCCTCAAAGCCTAAGAGTTCCCTGGAGTTCTCTCCAACCGTGGCCACAGAAACATTGCCCCTTCCTCTACCACTCGACTCACCATTCCGGATTTTCAGCCGCTTTGGGGTTAAAGCGGATATCGCTCTCCACGTTGAACAAGACATCGTCCTCTGTGAGAGGCGGAATGTCGATATTGTAGAGAGGGTGTTGGAACAGGGCGAGCAGCTTAGAGCCGTCCTTGCCCAGCGGCACTTTGCTCGCTCTACTCCCATCTTGAATGAGGTGTTTGGGGGGAAGACCTCGCTGCACGCCGCCTCCGCCACCGCCGGGCTCCATCCTCTTAAACGCCGCCGCCGCTGCCTCGGACCTGTCCGCGGCTGCAGCTGTTCCGGCCCCGGCGCCGGTCCCCGTTCCGGTCCCGGGGAGCTTCTCCAGCGAGTGGGAGGTGAGGTTGGAGCTCGGGTCGCTGCTGAAGTCCTGCAGGATCCGCAGGGTGTGTTTGTTAGGCCAGCCCGAATCAGCCCCGCTCTTAGTCCTCTGCTTGCCCCAGCCTTGCGCCTCCTCGCTTGGGGGGTGAGAGCAGGAGCAGCCGGGGTCCCCATCACTCCTAGCCGCGCGCTTCTCCAACTTTGGTAACAGATCGATCACGATGTGCATGGTGCAGGCAATCAAAAACACCATGAGGATGAGCACCCGGAATTTGCGGACCAAGATCATTTTCATGGCCAAGGAGATTTAAAGAGACTGGGGGATTGCCACGAGGACGAGACTAATAAATTAAGAGTTTTAAATAGCTAAAAGTGTGTATGGAAGGTTTGGGGAGGAGGGGTTGGTAATGGAAGGTGGGAGAGGCTTTTTCACAGAAAAAGCTCCTTAAAAAAATAATTCTATTCTACTCATGGACAAATCAAACAATTAAAGTCAATAAAGTTCTCTTCATAAAACAGTTAAAAAATAAATATACTTAGAAGCCGGAATCTTCACTACCTCCCTTTTTTGTTTTTAGAAAAAAATTGCAAAAAAAATTCACAAAAGCGTGCCATCTAGAAACTGTTCTTTTATTATTAGTATCGTTACTCTGCTTAATACATGGATCTCTGGGAGGTTTTTCCCCCCTTCGAAAGGAGGATGGAGAGATGGAGGACGATTAAAGGGAGAGAAAAAAAAAGGATGGGCAGTTAAAAATAAAAACCACGCACAAACACACACATGCAGCACCCTGTGAAGAATTCAGGAGAAGAAAAAAGAATTATCCATAGTGCTTAGAGAAGACGCGTCTTCCCATCCTCTGGAAAGGGACCCGCGATGCAGCAGGAGGAGCAGCCACGGGACGCGCTCTCGTCCGCAGCCCGGTTACAAACATTGGCTTGCAAATGTTGCGCTTACAAGATTTCCAAATCCTTCTATCCACCACCACCACCTCCAGCGCCCCAGGGAAGCCAGAGTCCCGGCTGGTTGGGCTCGAACCCGCGGCGCTGAAGCTCGATATCCAGGCACTTGGACGGTTCGGCGTTGACACGGCCGCAAAGGCGAAAAGAAGAGCTGGCACAAAGGACGCACGGAGCCGGGGAGGATGGGGGGGGACGCTGGGAAGGGAGGGGAGGCGACGCTCCCAGGAATCGGTAGCTGCTCTGCCGAGGGGTGGGGAGGGGAAAAGGGTGGGGAGGGGGGGAGGTGATGTCTCTCCTAGAATCTCGGCTCAGACTTACATTTCTGCCCTGAGAGAAGAGGGGGTGGGGAGAAGGGGAAAGGGCGAAGAGAGGAAGAAAAAGCGAACCTCAGAGAGAAGAGAGAAGAGCTTTGGGCAGGTGCAGTGTGAATGCCCCCTTTCAGCTACACTGCATGCTGGAGACTGGTTGGGCTAGTACTGCTGCAGCTCGACTTCTTGGTGGGTGTGTTAAATATTATGTGCAAGCCATGAATCCAGCCTCCCAGACGTCATAGTTAAGAGATTGGCTAAAAAAACGCTACAGTGATAGTAACAGGAAAGCCTCTACCAAGAAAGCAAAGCTCTCTCTTTCCCTTATTTTCGCTGCTCCTTCTCCCCCCTCCTCCCGCCCTGGCCTCACCCCTCAATTCCTCTGCAGCTCCGAGCAGGGCAAGGAGAGGGCGCCTGTTTCTCAAAGGTTTGCAAAAAGAGAAAGAGAAAAGGAACCACACGCTAATAGCATTGCAAAGTGTTACAGCAGTCTGACTGCCTAGACTGGGGGAAACATGAATTTTGCTATGTCATTGTCTGGTCAGGAGACAGCTTCTCCCTTTTTTTTTTGGCGGGGGGGGGGGGGTGAGGAGAAAGTGTCTATTTCTTGCTTTCACACATCCCCTCCCCCAGTCTTCCCTTTTTTCAAGCGTCTCCTAAATCGACAACGAGAGGTTAAAAGAAAAAAAATGAAAGCAGAGCCCCACCAAGAGGCAGCGGGTGCCCGGCAAGAGGATTTGGGATGGACTCGTGCTGCACGCGCGGATTCCAGCTCAGCAGATAACGCCCTAATGAAAAATGAGATCAGGCAACTGACCCTATTCTCGATCCGGCAGGGAGAAGGGTGGGGGAGGCAGATTGAGAGGGAGATGGGAGATGAAAAAAAACGATGTGTGTGTGTGCGCGCGCGCTCGTGTGTGTTCGTGCCCGAGGCTTTGATGCTAAAACTCCCCGAGCTGGGCGTGTTTACTGATTTTTTTTTTTCTTTTTTTGCCACGCAGATGAGATGCCAGACTGCCGAGGCCTTGGGAACGTTGGCTAATCCTCGGCTTTGGACTCAGTTACAACTCACAAGATGAGAACAGGACCCAGGCTGCAGGCAGCCCTGTCTTTAACCCTTGAAGCACCTGGTTCTTCAAGTTGAGATTAAAGCCAGAAGTATGCAGCTGGAACTGTCCGGCTGCCTATTTGCCAACTTTGGGATGGAATCTCTGTATGACTCGGCTTCTTAACCTTCTGTGCGCTGTGGACCGCCTCCCGCCTCTCGCCTCCTGGGCCCCCCCCCCCATGTCTGTTTGGGGAATCCATTTGACCTCTTCTTAGAAAAAGGTTTTTAAGTGTATTAAAATAAAAATACTTAGGATTACAAAGGAAACTGATTATTCTGAAACAGTTATTAAACTTAAAAGCACAAGTTCACGGAATTCAGGTTAAGAACCTATTTTTTATTAGAATACTTCTCTGATATTTAAAGAGATCCTTTCATTTTTTTATGCCATGCACACACTTATTAAATGCTTGTTGACTTCTATTGTTATTTTAATAATATAGCATAATATATTAACGACTACTTACCATCCAACATATTACTAATGTAAAGTACTAATAACTTTCTATTACATGGTCATATTAATAACATTATACTAATAATAATGTTACTGCTTTAATTATGTGGTCATGTTATATTAACAATATAACATTAATAATAATATAACTGCTTAGATCAACCCTATGAGGTAGCACAAATACTGAACTTGTCTTTTAAAAAATATTTTTATAATTCTATTTCAAAATAATTGTCTTCCCCCTAGTCCTTTGTGCTTTATATTATGCTTGTAAAAATATTCTGAGAAGGGGTCATCAGGGTTCACCAGACTGCCAGAGGGGTCTAAGACAGAAAAAGGGTTAAGAACTATGCTGTATCCAACCTCCTTATTTTGAAGATGACAAAACTGAGACCAGGAGAAGCAAAAGTAACTCTTGTAACTTCAACAGATAGCATGAAAGAACTTCCAAACTCAAACTCAGGCCTTCTATCCACAGAGCCATGACTACACTGCTATACTCTGCAGGAGGCCTTTCTCATCTTCTCCTTCCTCTTCACCTACTCATCCCACCTTCCTTTCCTTTCTTGTGAGGATATTTTCCATTTCATCTGGATGTGATCTGTAATCTATGGGTACACAGTTATTTGTGCCTGTCAGAATGTGAGTTCATGGAGATTAGGGACCATGTTGTTTTGTTTTGTTTTAAACCTCTCTTAGTATCCTCAACGCTGCATAATTCCGGGTAGACAGTAAGCATTTAATAAATGCTTGTTCACTGATTGGCTGACTGTGTTACCCTGCCTCTACTCACAATAACTCCAAGAGATAAGCAAAGACTGTCACACCCATTTTACAGATGAAGAAATTGAGACAAAAAAAAAAATAAAGGGACTTGCACGCCACCATGGGGGGAGAAGAAGGGAGAGGAGAAAATTTGAAACTCAAGGGATTGTGGAACTGAATCTTGTTAACTAAAAGTAAATAAAAAAGTCAATGAAAAAATAAAGGGACTTGCCCATAGTCACACGATGTTAGAGCTGGTGGACTAATTGTCAGTTCCTGATTCCAAATCCAGCAATCTTTCGACTAGTCCACACTACCTTGATTTTTGGAGGAGCTATGAGGGTGAATGGGGGAGGAGAAGGACTCAAAATGACTTCTTCCTAGCTCTCAGAATACTTCTAGGCCACCTTTCCTTTCCATCAGTTGGTATGTCCTTAGGGAATACAAATTAATCTTAACATTAGACTTCACAAAGAAAGATTAAAGCTCCTTGAGAAATAAACATGAAAAAGAAACAAATTTTTTTCCTGGTTTTGGAATGCATTAGCCTTTGGGATTTTTGAGGTATATTGGAAAGAGTACTGACTGTGGAGTCTGAGGACCTGGGTTCAAATCCCACCTCTGACCCTACAGTGTGATTTAGGGCCCATCATTTAACTTCCCTAGGACTCAAGATGGCCTTTGGAGTCCACTCCAGATTTAAATCTATGATTATATATAGCACATATACAGTTGTATATGATCATAACAGTGTATAAGCAAGAGTTGGCTGGGGCGGCTAGGTGGCACAGTAAATAGAGCACTGGCCTTGAAGTCAGGAGGACCTGAGTTCAAACCCAGCCTCAGACACTTCTAGCCATGTGACCTTGGCCAAGTCACTTAACCCCAATTGCCCTATCTTCCCCCCTCCAAAAAGCAAAAAAAAAAAAAAAAAAAAAGAGTTGGCTCTCTATGGCCACAGCAGGAATGTAGAAATCATAAAGAAGTGTTATCTTGTTGATACAATGCAGTGATAAAGGGCATTGGACTTGGAGACAGAAGACCTGAATAATTTCTAAAGGCCCTGCCACTAATTGGATGTGTGAATGGACAAATCCTGTCATCTCTTTCAGGCTTCTGTCAAACAAGGGGGTCAGAAAAAGCATCTTATAAGGTTTCTTCTAGCTCTTAAGATCTACAAATAAGCAACAATGTTCAATATGGAGGCAACAGAAAATGAAAAACAAATATTTCCAGAAATGAAATGAAGCCTATGTAAAGCATAGATCTGCAGCTGTCAAACAAACACATAAGATCATAAAGATGAGTATTTTACTTCATGGGGAAACTTGGAGTCGAAAGAATGAGCTTGTTCTAGTTGGAATTTGGCTGGGAAATGGGAAAGACTGGAAAAGTTGGGGTGGTGATCTCCTCAAAAGGAAGAAATATGGTCACCATATTTAAAAAACAACAACTGGATTTTACAATTCAGATTTTCCCCCCGGCATTCCTGAGCATGTGGCATGACTAGGATTCATTAGTCTCCCAGGTATTTGCCAGTATCTTGGAGTCTATATAGGAGATGCATTCCCTAATGGTGAAAAGGTTTTCCAGAAACTTCTACGTATAGGTGACATTTTGCTGATGGCATTGAACCCCAAAATATCACAGGGCCTTATGAATATCATCCAAGGTTACTCAAAAGAGATTGAATTAGTCATCTACTCAGGAAAAACAAAGTAGATGAAGAATACATTTTTATAATTTGTTATTACAATACATGGTTGCTTGGGGGTAGACCTTTAAAGCCATTGTATCAGTTTCCTAGTTACTTCCTGAAAAATTGTGGTGTAGATAGTGTGTCACCAATGGGCCTCCACCCCCACTTTCTTTCTTTGTGCAACTTCTCTTCTAGGGGCACAGTACCTTTAAATCCTTAAATAAGACTACAGGCTTCCAAGACAGCGCTTAGAGTCCCCTAGGCTCTCTCTCCCTAGATGCTGTGTTCTTTCCCTTCCCTGTTCATTATTCAGTGGCTTAAATTGAAACCTCCCAGAAAACAGACTTACTTCTTGTTGTCCCTGTTTAGCTGCTTTTCAGTCCTCTCCAACTCTTCATGATTTCTTTTAGAGTTTTCTTGGCAAAGATACTGGAATAGTTTGCCAATTCCTTCTCCAATTCTCTATACAGATGAGAAAAATAGGGTCAAGTGACTTGTACAGGGTCACACAACTATTAAGTGTCTAAGGCAAGATTTTACCTCAGGAAGATGAGTCTTCCTGACTTCAAGCCCAACATTCTATGTACTTCCCCACTTAGCTCCTCATTTACATTTTACTAAAGGCTGAAACGTTCATCCAAAGGAGTGACTAATCCATGAATTTCAGACTAGGATAGCGGAGATATTTCAGTATATTTCATGTCTGTGAACTCTCCATTTCCTTGCATTCCCAGCCATCTGACACCTGGGGATGTTGACGGGAACCATAGGAATCTCCTGAAAATGGTCATTGCCTGTGTTTCTTAATCTAAAATACATGTATTCTCCTGCTGCCCTCTTTCTTACTCACCAGAGCAGTTTATTTTCCTCAAAATAAGTTAGCATCTAGCTGTGTGGTTTCATTAGAGGGACTTTATGTAACTTCTGAGTGCCACAGAAGTTGTACTTGGGGAACACAGAGCTTTAGGCCACTTGTTTATTCCTCATGATTTACATGGATGAATCAAATTAAATCAAATCAAATTATTCCACAGAGTAAACTACAACCAACTAGGCAGAAAGAACTTGCTCTATATTAGAATAATACCTGCCACTTATGTAAAGCTTTGTCGTTTTCAAAGTAATTTCACTTAAGCACTCTGAGTTTCAGCGATTGTCCAACATCACCCAACAAAAGATGGGCAGAATTAGGACTAAGGATCAAGGTCTCCAGTTTAAAATCTGGTAGTCGTTCTACTATCCCAGATGGACTGATTTTATTTTTTTCTATGCTTTTCTGTGCCATGGCTTTCAGGAAACACTCAGAGTTCTATCAAGTAACTTTTCCTTTGAAAAGTACTGTGATACAGTAGATAAAAGGACTTGGAGTCAGGAAAACCTGGGTTCTAATCCTGCCTCTGACAGAATTTAGCTGTGTGACCTATGGGCAGTTCCTTAACTTCTCACTGCCCCTGACAACTCTACAAGTTCCTAAGTTATAGAAGAGTCACTTAACTGTATGAGTGGAGGGAATTTCAACACTGAAAGGTCTCCTACAATGCTAAAATCACAGGTCTGGCCAAACAAGCACCACTACCACCACAACCATCAACCATCAAACACCACCAAAAAAAACCCAAACAAACAAAAAAACATCCCTTCCTTTTCTTAGAGGAGGAGTGATAGTTCTCCATTTATTCCTCCATGCTCAGAGATTGTTACAGTTAGATCTGGAAGGGACCCCAGAAGTCATCTGGTTTAACCTCATTTCACAAATGAGGAAAATGAAGCCCTAAGTGACCCCCTCAAAGTCAGAGACATAGAAGAGCTAAAATTTAGATGTGGCTTCTTATGCTTATTCCCCTGCTCCCCATTTTTGTTGTTGTTTGGTCATTTTTAGTCATGTCCGATTCTTTGTGATCTCTTTTGGGGTTTTCTTGACAGAGATATAAGAGTGATTTGCCATTTCCTTCTCCCACTCATTTTACAGATGAGGAAACTGAGGCAAACAGGGTTAGGTGACTTGCCCAGGGTCATACAACTAGTTAGTGTCTGAGGCCAGATGTGAACTCAGCAGTATCCACTGCTCCATCTAGCTACTCATTTACATGTTACCTAAGACTGAAAATGCATTCGTCCCTAGGAATGACTAACCTGTGAACTTCAGACTATGGTGGTAGAGATGTGGATGCCTCATGTCTGTGTACTATCCCTTTCCTAGGTGCCTTATTAACTCCTTGATAATTCTACCTCGGGGCAGCTAAGTGGTTCAGTGGATAGAGCAATAGGCCTGGAGTCAGGAAGATTCATCTTCCTGAGTTCAAATCTGTCCTCAAATCTCAAATACTAGCTGGGCAAGTCACTTAACTCTGCCTCAGTTTCCTCATCTGCAAAATGAGCTGGAGAAGGAAATGGCAAACCACTCCAGTATCTCTGCCATAAAATCATGAGGTCATGAAGAGTTAGTTATATCTGAAAATGAATGTACAGCAACAACCCTACATCAACAACAATTCTATGTCTCTGTTCAATAATTGGGCAGAGACCTGACCTGGACAGAAGCTGCTTGAATTGCCCAGGAGTCCTTTATTATAAATATTATGGGCTATATGCTGCCTTACCTGCTGGAAATATTCCCTTGACAAAAATTTCACTCCCTGCCTTCAGGCAGATGAAGACTGCTGGAGAACAGTTGAAGTCTTTTGTGATGGAGACAGAATCTCAGATGGCCTTCGAAACAGCTCAAAGTTTATGGACTAAAGAGTGTTGACTTTTAGGATCTTTGATATGGAACACAGTAAAAGAAAAAACCCCACCAAAACCCCAGAAATTTGAAAGGAGATTATAGGCTTAGGTCTATGTTTAGAGTTATGTTAAATGGAAATTGCTTTACAGGTGAGGAAACTTGAGCCCCAAAAAGGCAAAGTGACTTGCTCAAAGTTGATGTGTTGGTTGTTTTTCCCAAATGACGTTTTTTTTCCTCTTTCCAACCTTTGTGTTCCAAGAGATGGCTCTCTGGGTAGGGGAGATGGAAGGGATGTGTTTGGGGAAAGGGTGATAATATAAAAACAAAAGACATTAATAATTTTAAAATTTTAATCTCTCCTTATTTCTATTGTCAGTTATTTTCTATTTGATGTGAATATTCCCATAGCATTTCACAGTAAAAGAAAGTCATTGAATTTGGAATGGAATCCTGAGTCTTTTCTTATAAGCTATGCCACCTTAGGCAAATGGTTTTTAACCACTCTGGGCCTCAGTTTCCCCATTTTTAAAGTAAGAGAGTTGGACAGAAGTATCAAACTTAGTGGTCCACAGCCTACAAAATTCCCCTGTAGTACAAACCAGATTGAAAAGTAATTTGTGAATATTTAACAAAATAAAAATATAACATGACAGAGATGATGTTAATTTGTGCTTTTCTAAGTCAATATGAGGCCTGCAAGGACATCACTGGTTAAATGATTTCTAAGCTCCTTTCCAGTTCTAAATCCAAAGGTCTAGGCTCCTGTATGTGTCCAAGATGGTCACCCATTTCCCAAAACTATCATTTCCTTTCGAGACTTTTAGCTCAACTTTCAATCTGTAAAATCTTAGTAACTATTGCATCTGATTTGTCGTCCTTTTTATGAAGAGGCCACTCCTGACCCTTTATCACCTTATTTAAGTTCTTTTTGTTTTTCCAGGAGGAAGGTAGTTTGCATGGTACCTTTTGTCTTCTCTTCCATACAAGGCCACGCTTTCAAACTAGAGAACAGAATTTTTCTTCTTGGTGAATAGAACTGAGCCATGTCAGGATGCAATCTGTGACCTTGGCCTCTATAACCCTTCAGTCTAATCAACTGATCTCACCTATTTAACAGAACTTCTACCTAAAATGAATTCTTCTTTCCAACTGTGGTAACAGATTTTGATTGTGGCACTTATGCTCAGAAGTTAGCTGCTAAATATTTTAAAATTGACCTTCTGGGGAAAAAAAATGTATGCAAACAACACTTTAAAACTCAATCTGAACAATCAACATTTTCTCTATCACTTCCTTAAGTCTAAGACCAATGAACAAAAAAATAAAACAAGCCGTGATTTGCAGTGTTTGCTGATTTCTGAGGTGTAACTGCTCACACTGAAAATTTAACAATCAGCTCTCCCCGGCTATTGTATGCATGCCATTTTAGGTGGTGTCCGCACCCTTTCCCAGAGATAAAATAAAGAAGATGTTTCAGAAAGAGCACCCTGTTTTGAATGGAATGAACAGAATAAAAAGTCCAAAGAATAACATGTTTTCAGTCTCTCCATTTGATTTTCCCTGTTTTATCGGCTCTAGAGATAACAGTGCTTCAGAGATAATATCATTGTAATGGGCTCTTATTGACTTGTTTGTGTATTAGCATGACAGTCAATATTTAACTGGGTCCTGAGCAAGTTATTAAACTCTTTCAAACACTCACTAGTATCATTAGTCCATGTAAGATCAGTGCAAAGGTGTCAGGGAGCTGGACTTTATGAAATGGTAATGATATCATTCTACTGTGTAGGTCAAGGGGGCAGCCATCTCTTGATGTTATTTGAGGAGTGCCAGGAAGGCCCTTAATACCCCATTTTTCATTTACCAATCTGAAATTCCACAATTAGAGATGCATCCCTTTGGTACCAAGTATATGAGGGAGATATTTACTCTGAAACTGAAATAGAAGGAGGAGATTGAAGAAGATACCTTGACTATTGCACAACTGTAGCTAGAATTAGCCCTTGTAGATCCAGAGAAAATTATTTTAGACTGTTAAAGCTGGAAGAAATCCTGGAAATGATCTAATCTAACCCTCTCATTTTACAGATAAGGGAAGTGAGGCCCAAAGCATTGAAGCCATTTGCCCAAAGTTGCAAGGTCTGAAAAAAGAACCCAGCTGATGTCTTACACCATTATTCAAAATGGACCAAATCAGTTCAGTTTTTAGCCTTTCTTCACTGACTCACCAGAAACCCAAGAGCAGAAACAGAGTAGTCAGATGGTGTGGGTGATCCAGGGTTGACAATTGGCAGACTGGGAATGGCAGAAGATGTTTAGGAGGTAAGGAATTCCAAGATGGTCAATAATGAATCATTGCAATGCCAGATCATGGAGCTAAGTCATGGTTATTGAGGCAAGTGAAATCTAGGTGGTGAAGATATCGACTAGGAAAATAAGGAGACCACAAGAGGGGAAGGGGGAGGGAACAGACATTTATTAATTGCTTACTATGGGACAGGACTGTGCCAAGCACTTTACAATTTCATTTGATGTCATGTGAACTTCACAACAACCTGATAGGGCAGATGCTATTATGCAGTTTTACAGTTAAAGACACTGAGGTTAGGTAATGTACCCATCTGAAGTCTAGGGACTGAAAATTGTTTTGTGTGAGTGAGGGAGTAGGAGAAGTGGAGAAAGGCAGGTTTGGGTTAGAGTGAAAGCTCAAAGTTCAACATACTGGAGGTGGTAAATTCAGTGAAATGGTTGACTCTTAGGCTGGATTGTATCAGCATGGGACCAAAGTAGGGGTGATGGTGAAGAATTTAGGCTATTGTTGGAGTCGAAAAAATTGAGAAATTGTGGGAGCAAGTTACCAGAGGGATCATTGACATGAATTGTGAAGTCGCTGAGGATGGAGAGGGAGGGAGAGGTGGGGAGTGGGAATGACATAGAAAGGAAGACTTTGAGCCAGGTGCTAGTCATAAAAGCAAATAAACTTTTTTTTTGGTTCAGCTGCCCTAGAATTTCATCTTTTTCAGATGGAGCAGTTGCCCAGACGTGTGTTTAATGCTTATTAAATAGCTTACTGTCAGCCAGATCCTCTCCATCTCTCTGTGTTTATTTAGAATATTTGGTCTGTTACCTGGAATTCAGGGTTGGGGGAGGACTGCAAAAAGAGATGCTGGAAACTACCCATGATCCCAGAGTGCAGAAAAGGGAGTTAACTGCCAGCAAACCTTAGGTGCCCACGACTGTTTTTGTCAGCAGGCAGAGAGAACTCCTCCAACCTACCTTCTGGATGGCAAAATGGAAAAGTCTAGTTGCAGAACCAGATTTTTAAAAATAGACTTTTTAAATCCTTGGATTAAGAGGGAACCTTAAGAGGTTATTTAGTCCAGTCTCCCATCTCTAGTAGAAAGAACACCTGGCTTCAAATGCCAGGCCTACTTCTTTATATGAACTTGAGAAAATGGAGTTTTCTGAGTCTCAGTTTCATCATTTGTAAAATAAAGTTAACACCCAGCCACCCTGCCTACCTCATAGGGTTGCTGGAAGGATCAGAATGAACAATGATATAAAAGCACTTTCTAAATATTACAGATATCAAGGATGAGAGGGGGTAGCTAGGAGATCCAGTAAATAGATTGTTCAATCTGAAGTGAGAAAGAGTTCAGATCTGGCCTTGGACACTTAACTCTGTGATACCGTAGAAGTCATTTAGCCTCTGACTCAGTTTCCTAAGTTGTAAAATGGAGATCATAGTAGCAGCTGCCTCCCAAGGCTGCCATGAGGATCAACGGAGATAATAATTATACAGCTTTTAGCGTGGTGCCTGGAACAGAGTAGGCACCATATAAATGCTAGGTAGCTATCATTGTCCACTGTGATATCATGGAGTGATCTCTGGATTTAAAAGCTGGGTTTGAATCCCAGTTCTGACCTTGTGTGACCTTGGGAAGATCATTCAACCTCTCTGCATCAAATTTCACATCTGTAAATTTGAAGGGGAATCTCAGGTCCCTTCCATCTCTAGACCTATAATCTTAGGGTTAGTGGGGGTGAGGTGTGGTGGTGAGAAGAATAGGAGGGAATATCAGGACAAAGGAAGAACAGCCCAGAAAGAAGAGGTCAGGTAACAAGGATAAACTTGACCTAAGGTTGGGGTTTGATAATTGTATTTCAATACAATTGATTTTCTTTTAATCCTATGTGTTTTATTCTGTGTATCTAACAAGATTATTGTGAGGAGGGGTCCATCCAGCAGCTTCCCCAGAAGACTACCCAAAGGGGTCCAGAACATGGAAAACCCTAGGAATCCTTGAGTTCTAGACTCAGTGGAAGGGAGGGCTAGCCCAGCGTAGAGCTTACATGAGATACGCTCCTTTGGCACCTTGTGTTTTTGGATGGGGGGGGGGGGGGAAGGAAGATGTGCTTCTTTCTTAAGAGGGAAGAGAACAAGAAGTTATAATCTGTGTCTGCCGGGTGAGGCAAAGGGCACAAATGCTCTGAGACTACTTGGAATAAGGAAGACTTGATTTTGAATCCTGCCTCAAACACTAACTATAAAACCTTGGGCAAGTCATGACTTTTGAGCCTCAGTTTCTTTTTCTGTAAAATGGGGATAACAATAGCACCTATGTCACAGGGATCAACTGAGAGAATATTTGCAAAGTACTTTGCAAACCTTAAAGTATTATATAAATGCTTACTTTTATTATTATATTGCTATTACAAATCTCATTACGTCACTTCCCTTGTCAAAAAATTTGTCATTGCTATTAACTCTAGGGGAAAAAATACAAACCTTTTAGCCTTTTATTTCAGGTTATCTGACCCCAGTTTACTTTTCTAGACCAATTGCTTTTCACTATTTCCATCCCTTCCAGCCAAAAGTAGATGTTTAGCAGGTCCCTAATATTATCACAGGGCAGCTAGGTGGCACCATAGTGCATGGAGTGCTGGGCCTAGAGTCAGGAAGACTCATCTTTATGAGTTCAAATCGTACCTCAGGCACTTGGTAGTTGTGTGACCCTGGGTAAGTCCCTTAACCCTGTTTGCCTCAGTTTCCTCATCTATAAAATGAGCTGGAGAAGGAAATGGCAAACCCCTCCAGTATTTCTGCCAAGATGGGGTCAAACACAACTGAAACTACTGAACAAAACCATTGTCACACTCTTTTCTGTATCTGTTATTCCCATATCCCTCTGGTCTTTGTGGAAAGTATTCCCTCATCTATCCGTTGAAATCCTTCTCTTTCTTCAGTCTAACTGAGGGGATATGGTCTCTGAAACACTATGGTATAGTAGGTCTAGCATAGGACTTACACTCAGAACTGGGTTTAGATCCTACTTCAAATACATATTAACTATGTTATCTTGTGCCTCAATATTCCCATTCATAAAATGGGAGGATTGGATTTAAGCTCTAACTCCATGATCCTTCTTTGATCCTCCCAGGTGACAGTTCTTCCTTCTCATATGTTCAAAGGGGACTTTGGATCTCTCTTTTACCCTTTGTGGGGATTGAGTGAACCATACTAACACCATCTTGTGATTCAATTCTGAATCTAGCTCAGTTCCCTTTCTATTCAATGATGGGTCTAGTTCAATTTCTCTCTTATGAGAAAACTTTATTTAATTGTGAAAATTATGAGAAAACTTTATTACATTGTTTGAACCTAGCCTTGTGTGGCTGGGAAGCTGGACCACCTTTACCTGTTGCTTAGAGACCCTTAACTAAAGACCTAGTCAGGAGTAGGGGACCTTCAACTTCCAGGCTACAAGTGGCCCTTTAGATCCTCAAGTGTGGCCCTTTGAATCCGAACTTCACAGAATAAATCTCTTTAATAAAATGATTTATTTGTTCTGTAAAACTTGGACTCAGTCAAAAGGTTGCACTCAAGGATCTAGAAGGCCATGTGTGGCCTGGAAGCTGCAGGTTCCCCACCCCTGACCTAGGTTATGCTGACCAGAAACCACATCAGATCCAAAGTTTGATATAAGGAATTTTCTCACAATTATATGTTTCAAGCAACCCGTATGTCTTATCTGAAAACTGGACCAGTAATGGTCAATCAGATATTGTTTCTATGTTTCTACAATTGAATACAGTCACTTGTGGGGAGTGGGACATTTCTTTTTCTGATTTCAGGGAATTGCACGCATTTGCTCTCCCCTTCCTAACTTGGAAAGTCCCTAATCTTTCCTCCAATTAGAAATCAGATTACTTAATTTTGTATCCTGGTTACTTGTTTTCTTTTAACTAATTGTTCTTATTTGTTTTCAATACATAAAAAAATCTGTCTCACTCTATTCTTCGGACTGATTCAGAGTCCAATGACTTGTTTATTTTGCCTGTTTTGATAGTAAATTGTTTCCTCAGTTATTATCTACCATACCCTAACTTTCTTTCTTTCTTTCATATTTTTTTAGGGGCTCTGAACTTGTGATTTCTTCAGAATATGGCATCCTCTTGGGAAACTCCTTTGGCCAAGTAGATCAGCCAACTATCCTTTGACTTATAGTCTTGGAGAGTTGTTGGGGCCACTGAGAGGTAAAAAGACTTGTCTAACATCACTCAGCCTGTGTAGATCAGAGGCTAGACTTGAACCCAAGTCTTTCTGACTTTTCAATGCTGGCTTTCTATCTACTTCTCTGCTAGGTCTCATTACATTATTCTTTGTGTTGTTCATTTCTTGTTTTCAAAGAGGACCAATGGCATCTCAGATGATGTCTTGACTTGTGCATGAATTGGATTTAAGTGAAGTAGAGTTGTACAAAGTCATCGGCCTCACTTCCAGAATCATTAAAGACAAGTGTCAAGACCACAGTCAGGACCACTAGTGATAGCCTGGGATGCAGTAGATGACCTTAGCCTCTTCACTGTCTGACCAAGCTCTAAGATCTCCACAGCATGTGCTTCAGCTGCTCTCATGCCCATTGGAACAATTAGTTCTCGTCCACAGGGGAAGTCTCCCCCTGCTTAGGGTAGACAGCCCCCCTAACTCAGCAATGGGTTTGAAGCCTCTTGGTTACCCTCAGCCTGGTTGTCAGTCTGCCAAGATGGTTTTACTGAGGTGTGGCCGCTGTGCATGCTGCAGCTCCTCAGAGACACAGGTGAGAGCTGGGTGACAGATGGACACCAAAGGTGGCTGAGCAGCCCTGAAAAGGGCTTGACAAGCCCTCACAGCAGAGGGGTTGGTCTTCCCTGAGTACCCCATCAACCACATTCCTTAGGTAATCAAGATCTGTGTACCTGTTGTGTCCCATCCAATGACATGACATGCCACTTGGGAGCAGGGGGGGGTCATGTCATTTGTCAGCCTTGCTTCTCTAGCTTCTCGCCTACTGCTGCCCTGGCATTAGCTCCTACCAATCTCTAGACTGCTGGTTAAATTTTCGTTATGAGCATTTACACAGAGGCTTCCAAGCTCTTCATTCAGGTCGACTTTATGCTCTTCAGCTGAAGTTAAGGCTACTGATCCTATAAATGGGCCTAAGTCCCTGTATTCTTTAGGATGCCAGAGAGTTACCTTGGGTCCAACACCCACTAGCTATACTAGAGGAATTCTAAAGTCTCTTCCTGCTTTAGATTTATGAAAGAGTGGGAAGAACAACATGAACTGTGAGGCACAAATCATTTATCCCTTTAAACATGTAGTGAGAGGTATTGTGGCCTAGTGAGAGGATTGCAAGTCAAGAAAAGTCATGTGTTAGTCTTGCTGCTATCAGATACTGACTGGGGGACCCGGGGCAACTTGGTTAATCTCTCAGGGCTTCTAAAACACTGAACAATCAGGCCTCAGGCACTTACCAGCTGTGTGACCCTGGGTAAGTTACTGAATTTGTTTGCCTCATTTTACTCATCTGTAAAATGGGGATAATATTAGCATCTACTTCCCAGGGCTGTTGTGAGAATCAAATGAGATAAGAATCATAAAGCACTTAGCACAGAGGTACATAGTAACTGTTTTTATTATTATCAATATATTGCAGAATAGTTGCCAGCCTCATTGGTGGAGGAAATTTCCTCAGCCAAGATCTCCTTATAGCAATGAAATGCCAGGTCTAGATCAAAAAAAGTGGTAAGCTAAACTGCTGAGGCTCTTAAATTTTTAGCCCTGTTTCACAATGCTCTTCTTCACACACTCTAAATTCCAGGCAGCCTGGCCTGTTTGCCATCCCCAATTTCATCTTGTCTTCAGTTCAGGCTGCCCCCACGCAGGGGAACATACTTCCTCCTCATTTCTGCTTTATGAAAGCTTTTTTTTCCTTTGAGGCTCAGCTCTAGGATCACCCTAGTGAGAGTGATCACCCCTCCTCAGATTTCCTTTTGACCCAGGAAATCTGCAACTGTCCTTCTGAGAAGCAAGATGTAAAAAGGGATGTTTCCACATGGGTAGACCCATGTGGGGTTGGGGTTAACCCATCAAGGCAAAGTCAGAAAGCAAAGGAATTAACTAGGGTACCCAGGTCATCTCATGTGAAGGGGTAGTGGTGGTGAGATAAAGAACGAAGCTCTATTTGTTGCTTACCCTGTGAACCCTGCAGGGAAACTGAGTCTGTGTGCTCTTCAAACTCCAAAAAAGCCTTTGAAGCAATCAATTAGGAGAAGCAGGCTGGCATGACCGAGCAAGTCATCTTAGGGGAAAAAAAACAAACAAAAGCCACCTAAGATCCAACCTCAGTCACTTCCAAAGATATCACAGTTCAGCAGAACCAGTCTACCCTCTAATTAGGAGGCTAGCAAATGCATCATAGGAAAAACTTGCCCAGTTATTGAGTCTATAACAGCTACCTCCTGCACCTTCCTCAGGAAGTTGTTTATTCAAGGGAAATGATGGAGTGGGATATGATCCTAGGCCCAGTGAGCTAAATGGTTCTTAAGGGGCCAGTTCCTCCCTGTTCTATTCTAGAAGGCATCTGCTGCAGAATGAATTCTCTCCCTTGGCTTGGGAAGCTGCCTTGGCAAAGTCTGATCATGTTGTTCTCATAAAGTCTTCTAAAGGAGCACCAACAGGGCAGACTTTTCCCAACCTTAAGCTGGAAAAGCTTGAAGTATGGGTCCAGGATTGGACTGTCATCTGATTGCTTCCCTTTCTACAAATATTTATTAAGCGTTGTGTGTAAAACTGTGTTCAGTGTTCAGTTCTGCCTAGCTAAAATTCAGAAAGCTCCTCACTAGGAAGTTAACCACCAGGGGATTGAACAGCACAGTAACAAATGCCCATTTACAATGGGGCACATTAAAACCTTATCATCAATTAGATTCATCCCCCCCACCCCCATCCCTGCTCCTGCTCTCCCTACTTCTAGACTAGCTAGATGGTACAGCAGATAGAGTACTGGGCTTAGAGTCATGAAAACCTGAGTTCAAATCTGGCCTTAGATATCTACTAGTTGTGTGACCTAGAAACATCATTTAACCTCTATTTGCCTCAGTTTCCTCAACTGTAAAATGAAATTATGATATCACCTACTTCATAATATATAATAGCAGGTTTGTTGTGAGGATCAAATGAGTTAATATTTGCTTTGCTTTTTTTTGGGGGGGGGGAAAGTAAGGCAATGGGGGTTAAGTGACTTGCCCAAGGTCACATGTCTAGTTTTTGTGTTAAGTGTCTGAGGCTGGATTTGAACTCAGGTCCTCCTGACTCCAGGGCTAGTGCTCTATTCACTGTGCCACCTAGCCACCTCTGAGTTAATATTTGTAAAGCACTTAACCTAGTCCTTGTCACCTATTTATTATTATTATTAGTAGTAGTCTATTGTTATCTCTCATTCTTGAAAAGAATCAAAATGACATTGCTATGTTAGAGTCAGGTTATAGCACATCCAACTGTGTGTGATCAAACCACTATAACTTGGAAGACTCTACCACAGGTCAGGCACAAATAGTCCATGTGAACATTTGGGGTGGATTCACTAAATTCACACATCTCAAGTTTCCTTTAAGCTACTTCAATTCTGTTTTACTTAGAGCACAACTCCTTCTCTGATGAGGGCACACTATGCTGGGCAGTCCTGTGCCTATGTCTCCCAAAGCTCTTCAGAGAGACCTTGAGAGTGTCCTTGGATTGCTTCTTCTGACCACCATGTGGGTGCTTGCCTTGTATGGATTCTCTATGAAATAGTCTTTTAGGCAGGTGTATGTTTGGCATTCAAACAACATGGTCAACCCATCGGAGTTTTCGCTCTCTGCAGTAAAGTTTGAATGCTTGGCAGTTTAGCTCAAGAACATCAGCTCTAACAAAGAACAGAATCTTGAAGTATAAGGTACAGAACAGCAGGTATTTGAGGCCAGAATCTGCTTTTATAGAGGAGACCTTCTTCTCCCCTCACTGTGATGCAATCACAGAGCAATCACAATCCAAAATGGATCCGAACCAATGACACATTTCTCTCCTCAGGAGGCCTTCCCTCTACCCCTATAAGAATCCTAGCTTTGGGACATAAGCCACATGAGACACAGGCTCATGGGTCGGGAGTCAAGGCAATGGAAAATAAATACTGCCCTCCTACTACTTCCTTAGTAAACTCAACCATAACCTTCTCCAGGTGTTAACTTCCCCAAGCCCTTCATTTACCCACTATTATTTGGAAGCCTCTTTGACTGTTAATAAACCCTATTACCTCTCCCATCTTCTTTGGAAACTTAACTTTCACCTGAGGGTACAGATACCTCTTAGTACCCTCTCTATGTTTGTCTGTCACATCCCCTAAAACATAGGACCAAGAGGAAGAGTTGGCTTGAACAGTGACACCTTCAGAGTCTTCTTCTGCTACTTGTCACTCAAGCAACTACTTCTCCTTTAAAGTTTACTCCATCCTGTTTGTATCCAAAAGCAGTACTCTTCACCCCTGAGGCCTCAACTTCTGATTGGCTGGTTTCTCCCAGAACCTGCCATTTAAGGAGGAGGCCCAGGTTACAGACATCTTCATCCATTTCCAGGCATCTCCTATGACTCATTCACACCCAATACACTTCCCCCTTCCATATCCATTTAATGTGTTGTCTTCTCCTCCTTGTAACATGTCCTAACACATAGTTCTTGTTTGTCCCTCATTTTTGAAGAGGACCAATGACATCATGGGTGATGTCTTGACTTGCAGGTGAACTGGATTTAAGTGAGGCAGAGTTGCACAAAATCATCAACTTCACTCTTTCTTCCAGTCATTGTAGTCCAGAGGCAAGACAAAAGTCAAGAGACCAGAGATGGCCTGGGATGCAGTGTGCTCCACAGCACCTGCTTCAGCTGCCTTCATGGCCGTTGGAACAAATTGATCTCATCCACCTATTCCACTGTGGGGAAGTCTTCATATGTTTGGAGTAGACACTCTCTAACTCACAGATGAGTTTGAGGCCTGTCAGTTATCCTCAACCTGGTTTAGCCCATCTGCCAAGATGGTTTACTGGGGTGTCGCTGATGTTCTATAGTTTCTTCTAGCCACAGGTGAGAGTCGGGTGAAAGGTGAGCACCAAAGGTAGATGAACAGCAGAGGTGCTAGTCCTCCTTGAACACCCCAGAACCCCCCTAACACATATAAGCACTTAATAAAAGTTTGTTGACTGAGTATTGACAGTGGTATAGTTGGGATAATTATTAAGAGATCTGGGCTTCAAACCTTCCTCTGATATGAATCATCTGTATAACCATCAATTCCCTTAAATTCTTTCTGATTAAGTTTCCTCACTGGGGACATGGTGAAGTCTGGAGAACAAGGCAAGATGGATGTGGCTTCTTCTGCAGAGGGGAAGAACCTGTCAATGGGAGAAGGACTCACAGAAGTGGATGGAGACAGCAGCTGAGGCATGGTAGTGAAATCCAGAGAAAGAAGGATGGTTGGTCATGAATCTTCCCCAAAGGGGCAGAATTTGCCATTGGGAGAAGGGGCTTATAGAGGTAGAGGGAGAAGGCAGCTGAGACTAGAGAATGACACCTTAGAACTATATGGTTCCTCCCACTCAGATTAGTACTAACAAAGAACAACCTTAAAGGAAAAAGGCACAAGACAGCAAAAAATCTGTTGATTGGGAGGAACACAGATAATGTGGTAGGGTATGGGCTTCTACCTGAAAAGTGAGGCCTTGCTAATACTCCACAGATAAATTGTGGAAACCCAGGAAGGTACTTGAGACAAAGATTAGACCAAAGGAAGATGGGGATTCATTGAAAGGGGAAAGAAGGCTCTCGTGAAACAAATTTCAATAATTTCTGTTTTGCCTAGGGTCATCTCTGTTTTCCCCACTCTGCTCAGTGACCCCTTCCCTGTCTCCCCTTAGACGTATAGAAGACAAAACAAAACAGCTTCTCAAAATCAGTTTACTAAGGCACACTTCTTGTCCAAAAATCTTCTCTACCTCCTTCTCACAAAAGGAGAAACAAAATATTTTAATAGATTTGTGACCTCATCAATTTGGGTATCTTTACTCCAAAGATGCACATTATAACCCATCTATATGCCTGCCCATTGTGTGGGACTTTTGCCCATAATTTATCTACTCTCTTTGCACTCCCCTTGCCCCTTGTGTTGGTGTGTTGGTCGGTTCTTCTCTAGTGCTGTTGACATTGGTTGGATAGCGATGGAGTGCACAAGAGTGCCATGAATTAGTTGGTAGTCTGCCTTCTTTTCTGATTATACATCTCTCTCATCACATGCTTTACATGCTTCTCCTATGTACTTCCTGTTAGATAATGTGTTGCATTACACTTGGTAATATTTTTGCTTTTCCATCACTGTTTGTGTGCCTCTCAGCTTTGCAGTATCAAAGACTTGTATCACAAAAATAGCTTTACCTTGACTGACACTGACAAGAAAAGTTCACTGGACTGAGAGAAAGTAGTTTGTGCTTGACCAGATCTTTTTTGCTCATTTTCCGTAGTCTTGTTCAAACAAGGAGGGACATTTTCATTGCCTATTTGCAATTATTGTGTCTCTGGAAATGAGTGATATCTATCTTTTCCTTTCCTAGAAATATTCTGAACTCTGTGAGGACAAGAGTTTTGGCCTTCTATGTCTTTAGTGGCCACTGATGGTCTAATAGGAAGAGCACTGGATTTGGAGTCAGAGGACCAAGCCTCTTTCACTAGTTACTAGATCTGTGACTTAAGTGATAAGTCACTTAACTTCTTTGGACCTTGGTTTCCCCATCTGTAAAATGAAGAAATTGGACTAGATGCCCTCTAAGTCCCCTTCCAGTTTTAATGTATGATCTGATGATCAATGACCTAGGACAAGCAATAAAAGAGTGGCCAATATGATGTCATAGTGTATGAGGAGGTGGGATGTGAACCAAGTCTAGAAAGGTAAGCTGAAGGTGTAGGAATGTTATAGAATACTAGCTAGTGGCAGTTTAGTACGATGGAAAGAGCACTAAATTTGGAGTTGGAAAATGTGGATTCACAGGACAACATTGTACACAATTACAGACACATTGCATGTGTGATGACTGACTTTGATATACTGGGCTCCTCTCAGCAATGCAAGGTTATAAGACAACGCCAAAGGACTCATGATGGAAAAGGCTATCCACATCCAGAGAAAGATTTACTGAGTCTGAATGCAGATTGAAGCAAACTACTTGCTCTCTCTCTTTTTTGTTTTGTTTTGTTTCATTCCTTCTTCCTCATTATACACTCTATTCATTATAATTTTTCTTTACAACTTGACTAATGTTTAAAGTGAAGGTATTTGTAGAATCTATATCTCAGTGGTTCTCAACCTTCCTAATGCCGCGACCCTTTAATACAGTTTTTCATGTTATGATGATCCCCAACCATAAAATTATTTTCATTGCTACTTCATAATTGTAATTTTGCTACTGTTATGAATTATAATGTAAATATCTGATATGCAGGATGTATTTAAATTGAACATAACCCACAGGCTGAGAACCGCTGCTGTATCAGATTGTATGTCACCATAGTGGAGGGAGGGGAGAAGAAGGAGAGGGAGAAAATTTGGAACTCAAGGGATTGCGGAACTGAATGTTGTAAAGTAAAAGTAAATTAATTAATTAATTAATTAAATTTTTAAAAAAAAGAGAAATGTGGGTTCAAATCCTGGTTCCTCAATTTACTATCTGTGTGACCCTGGATAGATCACTAAGTCTTTCTGGGTCTCAGTTTTTTCATTTTTAAAATGAAGGTGCTGGATGGTCTTTTCTAACTAAATCTATGATCCTTTAATGATTTTTTGATCATCACATGCTTTCTCTAGCTTGAGTTTTAAAAAGAGGCCATTTATTTACTTCTAACATTCATTTTTTAAAATTTTGAGTTCCAAATTTTCTCCTTACATTCCCTCTCCCACTCATTGAGAAAGGAAGTAATATGTACCCCAGACCAAGAACCCCTTCTCCGTTGACCAAATACTTACTAAACCTTCCAAACAAAAAAGCAGGCATTCTATTTTAGCCCCTGTTAGTGGGTCTGCAATGCATTCTTTCTAATTTTTTTCCAATGTTTTATTTTTTTCTAGTCACATGTAAATTTTCTTAACATTTATTTTTAAAAATATTGAGTTCCAAATTCTCTCTCTCCCTCTTTTCCTTCCCCCCCACATTGAGAAGGCAAACCATCTGATAGAGGTTATGCATGTGCAGTCATGTAAAACACATTTCCATATTAGTCATGCTGTGAAAGAAAACACAGATGAAAAAACCCCCAATAAAAATAAAGTTTAAAAAAGTATGCTTCAATCTCCATTCAGACTCCATCAAATTTTCCTTTGGAGATGGATAGCATCATTTTTCATCATAAGTCCTTTGGAATTGTCTTGGATCGTTAAATTGCTGAGAATAGTCAAGTCATTCACAGTTGATCATCATACAATATTGTTGTTACTGTGTGTAATGTTCTCCTGGTTCTGCTCACTTTATTTTGCATCAGTTCACATAACTCTTCTGAGGTTTTTCTGAAACCATCCTGCTTGCAATTTCTTATGTCTCAATAGTATTTCATCATAACCATATGCCATAATTTGCTCAGTCATTCCCCAGTTGATAGACATCCTCTCAGTTTCCAATTCTTTGGCACCACAAAAAGAGCTGCTATAAATATTTTTGTACATATAGGTCCTTATTCTTTTTTAAAAATGTCTTTTGGATATAATCCTATTAAGGGTATTGCAGGGTCAAAGGGCATGCAGTTTTATAGCCTTTTGGGCATAGTTCTAAACTCTGCAACACATTCTTGATTTCATCCAACTTCACTCACCTGCCTGGGATACTGCGTGCCTCACTAGGATTCTCTAAGATTAGGTTTCTCTAGCAGTTAACTTTACGCTCCCAAATTATTGGGGATGCAAAAAGGAAGCTGGTCTTGGACAGTAGCCCCCATGAATAGAGTTGCACCTGTATCCCCATAAATGGGATGCTATAGGTCTATGTATATAAAAGGGAATTGAACTGTTTGCAGGGTATATGGCCTCTCCTAAGGTGTTATTCATAAGGCCAGGTGTGAAGTAACAAAAAAGTTTGCCCTGTTATAATACCAAAGGTAATTAATCCTCACTCCCCTCAGGGTATGAATTCACCTGACCTATTGTGAATCCCGAAGGTCAGGAGAATCCATTTTTGTTGTGTTATTTCATCCTGATTCTAAGAACAACCTAACACAATCCTCTTGTATTATTTAGTGTGGTGCTAGCTAAAAACCTTCTCACCCTGCAGTGGAAACTTGCATTTTCTTTTTAATAGCTTGGAGAATGGGGCTCCATTTTCAGTATTTCTATATATCTTCTCCTAACATTGTTTCATCACTTCTAGAGATGTGAAAAGTGAGAGACAATAAAAATAAACTGCCTGCAAAAAAAAAGACATTTCCATAAAAAAATATGAAGCTTACTCAGCTAAGGTGTACTGTGCTCTCCAGCCCCTTACCATTAATACATTAACTCTACGCTGATCACAGCCAATGTGTAACTTAGGGTTTTAGGGAATTTCTCACAAAATTATGATCTACTGCCTGACCTGGTACATGTTTTCTGTCTCCCTCCCCATCCCTTCATTCCGGGAATGCTCTCCCTACCCACCTCTGACCCCGAATCCTTGACTTTGTTCATTTTTTTTTCTTTTCGGAGTGGGTAAGGTAGGGCAATTGGGGTTAAGTGACTTGCCGAAGGTCACATGGCAAGTTTTGTGTTAAGTGTCTCAGGTCACATTTGAACTCAGGTCCTCCTGACTCCAGGGCCAGTGATGTATTCACTGCACCATCTAGCTGTCCTGTCATCCTTGGCTTTCTACAAGACCTAACTCATCTTACCTTATTCAGGAACCTTTTCCCTTGTCCTTTCCTCCACCCCTGCTAGTGCCTTCTCTTCGAGATTACCTTCCATTTACTCTCCATGCGTCTTGGGTGGACACAATCATTTGTATGTTGTCCCTCCCATTAGAATGTGAGCTTTTTGAGGGGAAGGCCCCTGCCTCTCTTTGTATGCAAAGTAAAGCCCTGGCACATGTTGTTGTTGAGTCGTTTTTAGTCTTGTCCGACCCTCTGGGACCCCACTTTGGGAGTTTTCTTGGCAAAGATGCTGGAGTAGTTTGCCATGTCCTTCTCCAGGTCATTCTACAGATAAGAAAACAGACAGACAGGATTAAGTGACTTGCCCAGGGCCATACTAAGCATTTAATAAAGGCTTATTGACTGAGTTACCTGAGGCTCAGAGAGATTGAACAATGTGCTCATAGTCTGATAGACAAGTGTCAGAGGTCAAATTTGAACCTGGGTCTTCTTGACTCCAAGTTCAATGCTCTTTCCACCACTCCAGGGCTTCTTCATTGGTTTGTTTTTGTCAACAAGCATTTGTTTTAGGCCTTCTATGTGCAAAGCACTGTGTTAAGTGCTCTACAATATTATCTCATTTGATGCTTATAACGCTCCAGGGAGGGGTGTGTTATTATTACTGGACCACCTAACTGATTCAGAATTAGATTCACAGATTCTCAGTTTTACAGATGAAGAAACCAAGGCAGACAGTCCAGGGTTGCATAGCTAGTAAGTGTCTGAAGCTGGATTTGAACTCGGGTCTTCCTCACATACAAACCCCCCCACCTTGTCCACTACTCTATCTACTGTGCCAACTTTTTTTCAAGAATGGACAGCAATAAACCAACCAGCCACCTACCTGCCACTGGGGATTTTATATTTGATCCAGAGGCAATAAGAGGCTATTGGAGTTTGTTGAACGGGTGGTAGAGAGGTGTGACATGGCCAGATTTTTACTTTAAGAAGGAATCATGGACCCTTTGGCAGGTTAGCACAGGGCTTGGCACCCATTATATGCTTACCAAATACATGCTAACTTGACTTTGCTGTCTGGCAAAGCCTATGGAGCCCTTTTCAGAATGATGTCTTTAAATGCTTACCATAAAATGCAAATGAATATAAAGGAAGACAATTGTATTGGAAAATGGTTATCAAAATAAAATAAAAAAGTTCGTTGACCCCAGGTCAGGAAACTGTAAAGAGCCCATGCTGTCTTACACCATACACCTTGCTGTCTTAATAAATCAGATCAAGTTGTATTATTCTGTGACTGAAGACTGATCTGCATGAAAAAGAATAACTCTTTATACTGGACACTAGTTGAAGAATTAAAGGGCTGTAAGTCTGGATAATGGCATCTGTAACTGATTTAGAAGAACCCTCAGGCTTGGTTCTTTCCTGAGTAGACCAGAGAGTATCTGCCCAGTGACCTGTGGATAGGGAGATCTACCCTCTTCACCCATATTTCTCTAGTTGGAGGTCACTGGCATGAAATAGACAGTCCTGTTTTTATAGGGGGTAGAATGCAAAGAATACAAGGTTTGGAGGAAGAAGGCTTGGATGCAAATTCTGTCTCTGCATCTTATGACTTATGTAATATCCCTGGGCCTGAGTGTATTCTAGATGAGATGACTTCCAAGGTTTTTTCCAGTTCTAAATCTGTGATCTATGGTGGCTGGTAGTTAGATGGTGCAGTGGATAGAGTTTTGACCCCATGAGTTCAAATCTGACCTCAGACACTTACTGGCTGTGTGACTCTGGGCAGGTCACTTCACCCTCTTTGCCTCAGTTTCCTCATCTGTAAAATGAACTGGAGAAAGAAATTCCAAATCACTCCAGTGTCTTTGCCAAGAAAACCTCTAATGGGGACATGAAGAGTCAGAAATGATTGAACATCATGATGGCAGTGGGAATCAGATTAATAAAACTTGTTGGTCATGTGAGTATGGGAGAGTATGTGAGTCTGTGAGTGATATGGGAGAGGACCAATATTCCCAGAACAAAGAAGTGCAGAGGGTGAGGCTGAAATTTTCATAGGACTTAGAGCTGGAAGGACCTTAGAGGTTACCTAAACCAACCCACTTTCTTTTATAGAGGCCCAATGAGGGGAAGTGAATTGTCAAAGTTTATAATTAGTACTAGTTAGCAGAATCAGAGTTCTTTACCCAAGACTCCTGACTCAAAATCCAGTTTGCTAGGTGGTATGAGGAATGAAGTACTAGGCTTGGAGTTCAAATCCAGCCTCAGACATTTATTTTCTGTGTGACCCTGGGCAAATCCCTGTTTTCTCAACTGTAAAATGAGAATAATAATAATGATAATAATAATAGTACCTAACTCCCAGGTTGTTTTGAGGAACAAATGAGATATCTGTAGAGTGCCTGGCACGCAGTAGGCCCTTCATATATGCTTGCTCCTTTTCCCCCTATTTTTTCTACTACAGCAAACTATTCTTTCAAAAAATGCTTTAAAAACAGGATCTTGAGAGGAGGTAGTTGGCAATGATGAGAAAATGTGCGGCATCATGGAAGATGCTACATCATACTTCAAGATAGGTTTGCAGGATTCATAGCTCTTTTTAACGCTCTTCTAATGACCAAATCAGATCCCATTGCAACAAATACCAAGGCAGCATCCATTCCTGCATGGCAAAAGATACTTCTGAGCCCAGCCCATTGATTCTCTGAAACAGGGAATGAGGGTCATGAGGGCAAAGGGTAAATTTAGGGAGGACCTTGGGGTACGTACCTGCTCACAGAAGAGTGACTGCATTACTTACCTCTGATGCCTCTTCCAGCTCTGAGTTTCTGTGAATCTAATTCTGGATCAGATTAGTCGTATCTATACTGGCACATGGAAAAACTACATTATTGGACAAATTAAAGGCAGAATGGTATGGAAGTCAGGAAGCTTTTGGACTAAGAACTAGTCATTTTAAGGCCAAGAGCTGGTCATGTTACCTCAAAGTGCCCCAGGAAATCAGCTAAGACTAGCGATAGATTTAAACCACATGGGTTTTTGAGACCAAAGGGATCTCATAGGCCATCTCATTAGGCTCCCTCTTGTTGTTGTTCAGTTGTTTCAGTTGTGTTGGACTCTCTATATGGCCCCATTTGGAGTTTTCTTGACAAAAATACTGGAGTGGTTTGCCATTTCCTTCTCCAACTAATTTTACAGATGAGGAAACTGAGGCAAAGAGAGTGAAGTGACTTGCCTAGGGTCACACAACTAGTACGTGTCTAAGGCCAGATTTGAACTCAGGAAGAGGAGTCTTCCTGATTCCACACCTGTTTCTCTATCCCTTGGGCCACCTAGGTGTCCCAATATATATTTTACACACATATATGTATTTCTCATTTTACAGATGAGAAAGCCACAGTAGTCAAGTGACTTGTGTGAGGTCACATAGGTAGTAAATAATAGGCAGGATTTGAACCCAGGTCCTCTGACTTCCAAAACCCCATACATTTTCCACTGAACCACTCTGTCTCTCAATGGAGTTGTACCTTCAAGGGAATAGAGTGGATCTGTGTCCTTTGACCTGATCTGGTCCTTATCATCAGACTTGGCCCTGGAAGCTGAGGGTGCCTAATTCTATTCTTTATTCCTTATCTTGGGTTTTACCAGTCAGCAAGAAATGAGAGGAAAATGATTGCATGTTGAATCTGAAGAGTGTCAACATTTATGGGATGAAGACAAAGATTCGCAAGGGCACTGGAGGAACCATCATCAATGGGCTTCTGGATCACCCATGCCTCAATAGTCTGCCTCTTTAAAAAAAATCCCTTCTAGGAGTAAGCTCTTACAAAGGGGAGTCTGCACATCCCCACATCTCAGGCAGTATCATGTCTCATTGTCTTCCATCTATAAAGTTGATATCACTGCTCCATTGCTAACTTCGCATGAGCCAGGAGCAGTTTTCACACACACATGTTTGGTTCTTTTTGTGGCCAAGGGCACCAGACAGCTGGTTGGGGTCAGCTCTTCAGTCTGTAACTGTGACTTGGAGTGAAGAAAATTTGGCCACAGAGGAACTGAACTTTTGACCTTGGCCTCGTTAGCCCAGCTCAGGAGCTGGTGGAGCCAAATGGTCCCAGACCTAGTGGAAGCAGGCATGATGAAATGCCAGAGCCCTGTGGATCAGCAAGCAGGTACACAATTTTTTTGGTCTCTTTATATCCACAGATGTAGGAAATAAGACTTATGGTGCAGATGCTACTCCATCCTGGTCCTCTCAGCTTGACTTCTAAGAGGCTATAGACATCTTTTATGGTTTCTAGACTTTCTGATCCTACAGAAGATAAATATATGATATACATATTTACACACATGTATATAAAATGTACATCTATATGTGTGTATTGATATATATGCACATGTGTATGAATACATACAAATGTATATATTTCTTCCTTATACAGCTTCAGTGCCAGCAGGAAAATGAATCTGATATCAAACAATGACTCATATTAAACAAACAGATCTTGGTATCTGGGGATTATGCCAGCACACTGCTTGTCCATTTTGGAAAATTCCCTTTTAGGACAAAAAACGATATAGGAAGAATATTCAAATCCAGTCAGAGATAGAGTGAAGTTATAGACTTCAAAACCCTTTGGACATCAGAACAGGGTTGCATTGTTGGGCACTGGATTTTGAGTCAAAAGACCTAGGCAAGTCACTAAACCAATATGGGCTTTAGTTTCCTTACCTGTAAAGTAGGGGAACGAATGGACTTTCTCTCAAGATGGTCTTTTGAACAGAAGATAATCTTCCCAACTCTGATGTATCTGCTCTAGCAAAAACCTGAAGTTTTTTTTACCAGTCCAACTAATGATCAAGAAATCCAGTTAGAAACCACAGTAATTTCTTCCACCCCAGAACTGAACAAGTGGTTGTGTGTCTCTCTCCCCACTCCCACTCCCACTCTTCCAGAAAAACCAGAGCCAGTGCAGAGTATCTTCCCAGCAAAACTAGAGACAGTTAGAGACATATGTAGCCAGCAAAGCTCTGTATTCAGAAGCAGCAAAATCAAAAGACTCCCTTGAGAAAGCCCTAGTTTCAAAAAGGCCCAGGGTGAAGAGCAGTTACCAACGCAGAGTCAATTAGACCAGTGAGGTGACCAAGCTCAGGGCATCTGAGATCCATAACATTTTGTTCTAAAATACCAAGGAGGACCGCCAAAGATCCAGCACTCTAAATCTCAAAGATCCAGGGGAGCTTAACTCTAGGAGGGAGAGTTCAGTGCAAAAGAACAAGAAACACAGGATGAAACCAAGGAGGACTCCGTGACCCTACTCAAAAACACAACAGAGGGAGGAGTATATCCTTGGCACAAAACCACAATTCAGTAATTAAAGCTAGAGAGATAAGAAAATCAAAGAAAACACCAATGAGTATCAAAAAGTATTGTAAATCTAACTCTATAACAATTCCAGCAAAAACTCAAAGTAAAAAAAAAATGCATTTTCCATAAGGACAATATGAATGTCTAGAAGAAATATAGCAAGAGACAAAAATGAATAAATAAAAACTTTGGAGAGAAGAACTGGAGAATAAGTAGATTAGAGGAAGTGAAATTTCTGAAAACCAGAATAGAATAAATAGGAATCTATGACTACACAAGGCAGCAAGAAATATTAGGGCAAAATTGAAAGGAACCCCCAAAAGAAAAGTAGTAGGAACATCATAGCCAAAATCCAAATCTCCCATATCAAAGGAAAAAATATTGCAAGCAACCAGAAAGAAATGGTACAAATACAAAGAAATGACAGTCAGGATCATAACAAGACCAAGTAGCTTCTACTAAAAGCCAGAGGAAATCTTGGAATACAATATTCTCAAAAGAAAAAAGATCTCTTTCCAAG
>CM053587.1:107367686-107386855 GCA_028646515.1 Pseudochirops corinnae
ACACACACACACACACACACACACACACACACACACATATATATATATATATATATATATAAAATTATTATTAACTACATCCAACTAGAAATTAAGATATACAGGCACTGTGGTAGGGAGATCCATCTTGCCCTACCAGAAAGTCAGAGGGGCAAGGGGGAGAACATGGGAGAGAGAAGATTGGGGGAGGGGTTATACAGTGGGATGACTGTTTTGAGATGTTGGGTAGAGGGAAGATGGGGAGAAAATTTGTAACTCAACATCTCATGGAAATGAATGATGTAAACAAGAAAATAAATAAATAAAATTTTTTTTTTTAAAAAAGAAAATTTAACTATTGACTTTCTTGAGCCTGGAGAACTGAGACTTGCCCACTATCCCATCCCCCTTCTTCCCCCTCACCTCCCCATATACCCAATCAACTTGTGGCTGCCTCCCCCATCTACATTTAGACTGGTTCTTCCATCTAGTAGCATCTGAAGTCAAATGAAGACTGTATGTGCCATACCCTAGGGGAGGAGAGGAGGCCCCTGTCAGACAGCTGCTGGCCTATTGGAAATCCCTAATAACAGACTGGTATCTGGTGTCAAGTACTTGCTGTGAATAGCAGCTTTACCCAGGGTCTTTATGCATGAGGATTATGTAAAGGTTTTTATTAATATATATATATGTATATATATATATGAATGATCTAGATTATTTTCCTGTCTGTTTTTCTGAAGCTACTTTCTTAAAAAAAATAAATAAAATGTTTATCACATTAAAAAAAAAACAACAATTGACTTTCTTATCAGCTAACCCCAGCACACCCCTGGATAAATGTTTAGTATTGCTGAGTGAAACAGTCTGCACAGTTTAGTGAATTTGGTGATATAGAAAGGAATTTCCAATTGTAGGATTTCAGTCTCTGGAATAGGCTCTTGGGGGAGATATCTTTGATCAATGAGGCTTTTCACATACCCATTCAAATCACACTTCACTAGGAAGCAGAAGAATCTTTCGTACCTGTGCATAATCCAACGCTAGCAACCAGTCTTGCATATCATTTGACAGATAAAGGGACACTGAGAGATTTCACAGTAGGAGCTCATTGGTTGCTCATAAAATAGGATGGATCTGAGAACCTCCCTCAGCATTCCTTTGAGAATAGATCTGGACCCAGTAACTTCCTTCATCAGTTTAGCCAAGAAGTGACTTTGTTTTTTACTTTTGCTTCAAATGTCCTGTATATTATACATATTATACATTATCTATATGTATATTATATTATTTATGTGTATATTATACATATTATACATTTATTGTATTTCCATGATGCCCTGACATTCGTATACATGGAAAGATACAGATGTGTGATGTTGAGTTTTCACTTGTTGTCTGCATGATTTGGATGTTATATGAACTCAGTCTGATTGACGGTAGCTGTAGCCATGTATTCTCTCTTAGACTGGAAGCCCCTAGAAAGCAGGACTGAATTTGCTTACTCTTTTAGTCCAGTAAAGAAATGTAAGGTATTGGAAGAACTATTGGACCAGGAACCAGAAAACATAGATTAAATTCCTGGTTCTATCACTATTTTAGTGGTGTTTTTATTCTCTGGACTTCACCTTTTTCATCTCTAAAGTAAGTTTTAACATGCTATGACTACTTGTCTCCTTAGAAAGGGATTAGTGTCCCTACTATGTCTCAGATTGGTTTAGGTATGTGAGCTAACTGTGGCATTCGGAAAATGAAAAAACTCTTTTGACATGACCTTTCTTCTTAATTTTTAATTATATTCATCTTATAGAAAGGTGAGTGATACTACTACTATAAGATCTTGACAGGCTAAATCATTAGGCTAACTCTGAAAAGATAAAACACAACAGGAATAAAAGAATTGGCCTTAAACTCAGGAAAAGCTGAGTTCAAGGTCCACCTCTGACACATTCTGGCACTAAATAAGTCACTTAACTATTCTCTAAGACTATGAACCTCAGAGAAAGTTGATTGCCTCCTTTGGTGGAGTTCCTCATTTATGAGTTCCCTATACCAATGAAATTATGGGTATAGTCCCTATCATCTGTCTGATGTTGAATCTCCTTACTCCATTAATATTTCCAAGTGAAATGAGATATGCAAAAGAATAAATGCTAAGTAATATATATATATTTTAAAATTTCACATCATCAGTGAAATGAGCAATAAATTCAGCCAATAAGTACTTTGAGACTGGTAATAAGTCCTCTGGAGCTAAGAAATGATGCATTTGCTTTTCTAAGCCTAATTTAATCACTGGCCTACTGCTCTTCCAAGAAATGATTCAGGTAGAGTTCAGCCCTTTAGGGAACAAAATGACTAATTAGCATTTACATGGCCAAACCGTAGAATGTAAGCTCTTTGAGAGCAGGGACTCTTATTTTTTGCCTTTGCATCCCAAGCACTAAACACAACACCTGGGACATAGTAGACACTTAATAAATGATTTTTGGTCGATTGATTGCTGCTGACTTTGACAGGAACTTAAACCTACAAACAAGCTCAATTTTCACACCTGTCAGGATCCTGCATTTGCTGACTGATAAGAGTCGCTACCTTTGACAGAAGCATACTCAAGACACTTAGGAAGTTCTCAGAAGGTATTGTCAAAATGACAGATCTTATTGAGTTTGTGATCAAGAATCATCATTCCCTAAATCTCTGGTGCATTCAATATCCAAAAACTCAATCTTTGGCAACATGGTATAGCAGAAATTTTTGAATCTGAAGTTTCTTCAGTCCCATATTTTCCCTTTACTGATCTTTTTGTTAGACTGATGCAAAACTGAGAAAGAAATGTTGAAATCTCATCACTGTTGTGTTACTGTCTACATCTTCTTGTAGCTATTTTTCTATTATGAATTTGGATGCTAAGGCATTTGGAGTGTATGAATTTATTGCTGATTTTGGTTTGTTATCTATGATGCCCTTCAGCATAATATGGTTTCCTGGTTTATTCCTTTTTATTTTTGGAATTTTTGTTTTTGCTTTGTCAGCATGATTGCTTCTTTGGATTCGCTTAATGCATAGTAATTCCTCCCCTTCCCCGCCCCCTACCTCTTCAGTTTTATTTTGTATATATTTGTTTTTTAAACATGATTCCTGTGAGCAGCATATTATAGGGTTTTATTTTCTTATCCAATCTGCCACTTTTTCATTTTATTGGATTGTTTAATCCATTTAGACTTAAAGTTATGAGTTAGATTTAAATGTTCTTCCATTTGTCTCTAACTTTTTTAAAGTTATGATATTTCTCTTTCTTCTGCTGGCAATATTTCTTTAGTTACTTTAGCTTATTATTTTTCAAGGTGTTTCTATTTCTACTGTCTCTCTTCCCCTCAACCTTGACTCCTCCTCCTATTTGTTACTTCTTTCCCTTTGGAGTTTTCCTTATTAATTCCTTTTTCCTTTTCTGTTTTAATCTGGCTATTTTATTCTCCCCTTCCCCCTTCCTTTTTTGCTTTCAGTTAAAAATTGTCCATTCCTCTCCCCCTCTTCAAGTAGTCCTATTCATTAGTTTTTTAAATTTCATTTTTGTGCCCCTTTCCAGAGTTTCTTTTATTCTCCTCATTATATATGTTCTTTCTTTATCTGCTCTAGACCCTCAATCTCTGATTTATGACCCCTATATTTATCTAGTCACTCTTCTTTGTATTCCTCATGCAATCAAAACTTCCAAGATGTTCATTCTGGGTTCTCCCCCTATGCAGTTTCTGCACTGCCTTGCAGAGCTTGCCTGAAGATTTCTCTTTTCCATTATGCCTCATTCTCAGAACCATGGCAATTCCTACAGGTGACAGAGAGGATATTGCTTTTGATAGTACTTCCCTTCACCACTATATCCCTGATTGTACAGCTCACCACTGATCTAGACCCTTCTCCTGGTTACCTTCTTTTCCCCATTTGCCTCACAATCTCCCCCTTGAGTCCATGACCTCTCACACTCCCAGATGACAGTTGCCCCTAGTAGTTGCAACACCTCCTCTTCTGAGGAAGGACAAGCAGTCTTTTCAAGCACCAAATCCCCCAGACCACACCTAGTACAAGGCCCTCATCTCCTTTCATTGAACATCTTTCTTTACCTGTAAGAGCTTTCATCAGTGGAAACCTCTTCTACTTCCAAAGCAAAGTTTCTCTCTTTTCCTCCTCCTTTTTAATTCTTCCTCCTTTCTCTTCCCACACTCTCCTGCATGTTCTCCTTCTGAGATCAAAAGGGTCCCCTTCCTAGTCTCTTTCACCCAGGCCTATCACAAGCTCTACTCCCTCACCTCCCCAGGTTACCTCCTACTTTCTAACGTGGGAGAAACAATGACTCACCTATAGGCAAGGTACCAGGCTCTGTCCATAATACCCCAGCAACCCACCTCCATCTCTCCATTTATATTTAGAAAGAAGTCCTTTGACTACTGTGTTCATTTATTTCTTCTGCATTTCTGTTTTCTGGAGTGTTTAAGAAGAATAATCTCTTCAGGTTTTGTTTTCTTTCAGAGAATGTTTTGAACACTTCTTTATTATTAAACATTCATCTTTTTTTTTTTTTTCATTTATGGTTAAAGCTTAGATTTGAAAGGTAGGCTACCCCAGGATACATCCTGAACTGCATTGCTCTTCAGAAATCATTATTACACTTCCTCTTGCATTTTCTCACGGGTGCAGAATAGTCTTGTGTTATTTGAACTTCCTTTTTCCTTTGTATCTGGAGGCCTTTCTCCTGATTGCTTGATCAACTTGTTACTTCTGAACTCTGAATTTTAATTTAACCACTATTTGTCTGGGAATTTGCAGCCTTCCCCTGCCTAATGGAGGTGATCCATGAATGCTTTCAATGGCTATTTCAAACATCTTTGGGATTCTGGTCTCCTAGGCCATAGAAATAGTTGAGTCATTTTATCTTGGATGCATCATTTCTGTTTTAGAAAAGTCTGAGAGGTCATGGAGATTAGAAAAAATGTCTAGTCTTCTACCTTGTTGGTCATGTGATCCAGAAGTCCCCCAGACTCCTTATTCTAGTGATTAAAATTGAAGCCTAGAGAAATCATGTCTTGTAAGTAAGTAATGGAGCTTGGATTTGAACCCAACTTCCTGACTCCATTCTAGAGGCAATTTCCCACCATACCACAAGGTTCTTATCTTGTTGGTCCTTCCAAGTGAATAATGACCCAATAAACCATAAAATGATGGTTTATACCTTGTGGTCTTTTAGTCTTTACTTACACACTGCTTTGTCTTCTAACACCAAATGCATTTTGGATCATCCATACTGTGACCCAAGCCCATGAAGCAGTACTGTGACTAGAGTACAGAGGGGTTGGGAGTAAATTCAATTTCTTATTCAATAAATTCAATGCCTTGGGTACTTATTGATGCCTGCTAACTCCCTTTTCTCATTCTCAGTTTCCTTATCTGTAAAATGAGGAAAATAATAATAATATCTATTCTTGGGGTTGTGGTGCAGATAAAATGAGATAACATATGAAATACTTTTCCAGCTTTAAAACACAGCAAACATACTAGAAATTATTATTAATAATTCCAGTAAATGTAATTCAACAAGCATTTTAGGACTGTTTAAACTAGCTATGACGCTATGCTAAGTGCTGGGCATATAAGATATCAAGAATTTATATTCTACAGGGAATAAGGGCTTATGTACGTAGATAAGTAAATACAAAGTGATTTGGGGGGAGGTAAGGAGATTATTAACAGGATCAGGATTAATGGGATTAGGGGATCAGGAAAGGTATTGTGTAGAAGGTGATACTTGAGGTGAGCATTGAGGGGAGTCTGGCATTGCACTAAGTGTTGGCGATACAAAAAAAGGGGATGAGCACATTCTCCCACTCAGTTGAATGGAGAAGACAACACATAAAGAACATGTATATTTATAAACTGTATATATGTATAGAAGATATATACAGTGCAAATGGAAGGAAATCCCAGAGATGGGGGAGGGCTTCATGTAGGGAAGTGGAAATAAGGAGGGAGGAAATCTCAGGCATGAAGGACAACTTGTGCAAAGACCAGGAGGAAAAAAAATAGCTATGTATATGGTTAATGTTGACTAAATCTAGACTGTATGAAAGGGACTCGTGAAATGATTCTGGAAAGTTCAGCTGGAGGCAGCTTGTAAAGGGTTTCAAATGTCATATACAGTTAGTTATTCCTTCCACATCATGACTTTTCCCCATCACACTTTCGATATATCATGGGTTGGCATAAGAAATTAAATGGGACTTTTGGGGGATTTTGTGGAAGCTGCAGATGACACAACCAAGGACAGTAGACACAGGCACAGAAAAAGATTAGGAACTCAGAAATGAGTAAAAATATGCATAGTATTATATAATATCAGCATATTTCATTTTTAGATATCATACTAATTCAGACTTTTTCTCTAGTACAAAGGGCAGGCCAAAAAACTTTATGTGAATTTTCCAGATTGGGGGGAAGGGGTGCTGAGCTCCTAACCCCTATAATAACTGTAGGAGAATTTGCATTTTATCCCAGAGGGAATAGGGAATCACTGAAGCTTCTTGAGAGGCAGAGTGACAGTCATACGAATGTGTTGGGAATATTAATTTGGCAGCTGGGTGGAGGATAAATTAGACTGAAAGCAGGGAGATCAATTAGAAGGCTGTTGGAATAGTCCTGGGGAAACATGATCCCTGAGGACTGGTGCCAGGATATTGACTAAAGAGAGGGGAATGAGGTAGAATAAATAAATAAAAAAAACCCACACAACTTTGCAACTGATTAAATATGGGAAGAAGAAGAGGGGAAAGGGCTCAATTTAGAAACAAATAATTCCTGCTAAAGTGTGAGTTGAGATGAGATTAAGTTGTCAGACATTCCAGGAGTATTTACATTTTAGTAGGTGATTCCTGATGGCCTTAAAGCTTTTTGAGACTCATACACAGAACTTTAATGGTGGCACTTCACACACCATGATAAATAGGTAGATGAAATATTTGAGGGGGAGTTTATTGAACCTTATTGCAGACCCCCAGATCACTCCATGGGTGCAGTCCCTCACTCTTTTAATGTTACTAGCTAACCCTGTGTATCACAGTAAGTGTTTTAGAGTGAGTTTTTTTTTCTTTTGTCAGGATTAATGCAAGTTGAATTTGTGGTTTTCAACCATGGGAGCATTTATTGAGGAAAAATAAATTAATTTGAAGGCTCTTTTATTGGCTAACATTACTATGAAAGCAGGTTGTTTTGGGAAAAAGAAATCTTGTCCTATTTATCCCTTTAGGTTAGGGTTCATAGATGTTTTTTTTGCTTGTGTACCCACATCTGTAATAGAAAAAAAATATGTTGTCTTTAACAAGAATCTTAGGGCAAAGTAAAAAGAAATGAGAATTAGACTGAATAAGAGAAAATTAAAAGAAAACTTACTGAGTTTTCAAATACACAGGTGAATTTTTATAAGGAAGATAGTGACTAGTACTTCCATATCTCCTTTGGAGAAGTCAAAAGAATAAACACTCGTGAACTTCTGCAAGAGTTTTAGGTCTTAGGGTCTTCACAACTGATGATGATTTATTAATACATAAGTAGTGGCACAGGAATATGGACTGAGAGGGCTTCAATCCAGCTGGAGGAGGGTGATTGTGACTACATGCCCACTCAGAAGCGGTATGCCTGCAGTATTCACAATGCCTACAGTAACTATAAGTATGCTGATATGGTTATTAATCAAAAAATGTAACAGGCTCTCTACATGAGAAATATAGCTAGAACATTTATTCAAATACCAGAAAGCTGAGTCCCAAAACCAGAAAGTCAAAGCCAACACAGTAGTTATGAAGTTGGCACATGTCATTAAAGTAGTAAACACCCACATTCTCAAGCCTTCAAAACAGGACAGGCTACCTCAGGCAAAGATCCTTCTCTCCCCACTCACGACAACTGCTCAGTGTCCAGGCAGCTTGCTTCCAGCAGCTCCGGCCCCTCCACAGTTGTTGTCCCTGGCAGTCCTCAGCAGGAGTCCTTAGCAGAGATTCTGCCTGGCTTAACAAGGAAGAAGTTTGCGCCGCAACCTCAGCCTCTGCTGCTGCTTCCAGTCACCATGGCAAGACTACAGCTTGGCTCTGGCTTTCTCTGTTGCTCCACCCCTTCCTGCTATGTCAGTAAATTCAAGGGGCATGGAAGATCTTTCAATGCCAGTATCATTACACCCCCAAACTAGTACTGTTTGGGGTTGTGGTTCTTAAGACCTCCTACCCTTAATAGTGACTGAATGTTAATGGGTAAAGGACAGTAACTCCATAAAGAGGAATTTAAATTAGAAAGAATTATGGCCAAATAACAAATGCATGCAAGCACGTTAGATGGCATAGTATGTAGAGTGCTGCACTAGAGCCAAAAAGACTGGATTAAAACTTAACCTCAAATACTTTGAAAATAAAATTTTTTTTAATTTTTTGCTTTCAATATTCAGTTCCATAAGCTTTTGAGTTTTGAATTTTCTCCCCCTCCTTCCTCTTCCCCCTCCTCAATAACAACAATAAGAACAAAAAGAGAGAAAAGAGTCTGCTTTGCTCTGCATTCAAACTCCATAGTTCTTTCTGCGGATGTGGACGGCATTTTCCATCATGAGTCTTTTAGAGTTGTTTTAGATCCTTGCATTGCTGAGAAGAACCAAGTCTAGGAAAGTCATTGCACAATGTGACTGTTACTCTGTACAAGGTTCTCCTGGTTCTGCTCATTTCACTAGGTATCAGTTCACATAAGTCTTTCCATAACCTCAAATACTTACTGGTTGTGTGATCCTGGACATGTCACCTAACTGCTGCCTGTTGAATCCTCATTTGTAAAATGGGGACAACAATGGTCTCTAACTCCCAGGGTTGTGAGAATAAAGTTAGGTAATATTTGTAAAGGGCTTTAAAAACCTTTAAAGTACTATATTTAATGCTATTTTTTTTTGTTGTTGTTATCCTGGTCAGAGGAACAGAACCAGCTCTCTTCTGCAGAAGGAAACATTAGCTGCCACTGACACCTCCATCTTTATCAATGACACTAGATAGATTGCCTATATCCAGGGGGAGGCAAGGAGCAATGAACTCTTGGACTGCCTTAGAAATAAAGGGCTCTCATTACCCTGACATTCACTGAAGACATGGTTTGGGGGGAAAGAGCAGGCTAAAATGTTAGTGGGATGACAGTGTTCCAAAATGACTCCAGGACAAAGGCACACTTGAAAAATTGAACACCAGAACAAAAAGATCAAATCTGAAGCATAATTGGCAGATAGACATGAATCTCCTTTACTAACCCGTTTCAGTAAATGCCAAAGAATCACTTGAAGTGTATTCCTATTGATTTTCTGAAGGGGTCTTTAAACTAGAATCATAGAGCCCCAGGGATGATCAGTATCACTAGGTGAGAACTGAAATTAATCATGATCCCTTTACATTTATGTTTAGAAAAGGTACCCCTCCTCCTTCTCCCCCCACCCCCTTCACTCCTATTCCCACCAGCTAGTTTTCTCTTGTGACAGTATTTTCAAAGAACTGGGAATTGGTAATAAAACATGACATACCAAGGGATAGGGAGACTGGATCATGAACTGGCCTGAGAGTCGAGAACACATGAGTTCAAATTCTGCCACGGACCCTGGGAAATTCATTTCAATTTTCAGTGATCTAGGCAACCCTCTAAGACTCTTAAGTTGTAAGGCAAGTGTGGTTTTCCATTAGTAAAGGGAGTGTCCTTATTTAGTCATTCAAGACTGGCAAAAATATGTAAAAGAATGCCATTCTTCATATTATTTTTTTTTTGTTTTGGAAAATAGAATTATTTTAAATAAAATATGTTAGAATATAATGTGTTCATTATCATTTTAGATAAATTAATAAATACATATTTTAAAATTTAATCATTTTTAATTTTTAATATGGTAAAATATTGATAGATACAACACAGATAAATAAAAACTTTTTTGGGCCCTTAATTTTTAAGAGTTTGTAAAGGGGTCCTGAGACCAAAATGACTAGATTAATCTCCAAGGTTCCCTGGCTCTGATATAAGAATATAAATATTAACGCAAGTCCTAAGGATAGAGACATGACTTGTGATGGGGAACTCCCAGGTGAGAAAATTCCTCTCTTGATGGTTCTCTAGGACTTACAATTTTAGAGAATTGTCTGGAGGACCAAGAGGTTAAATGCATTTCCACAGTCTGTGTGTGTCAGAGACAACACTTTGAACCCTTGTCTTCAAGGCTGACTCTCATACTACTCTCAGTACCACAAATCACAATACACCATATTTTTACAAACCTAAGAATGTGGTAGAAAAACAAACAAGCAAGCCACACACTAAACTGTGGTAGAATAGAAGTATAATATCCTACCAACAAATCTTAGGAAATAAATCAGATATTCTATTATTTAACAAATTGAATAATTCGGTAGAACTTATAAAGCAATTTCACTTAGTAGAAACATTGCCAATACCTACACAGGGGAAAATACACTCCCCACACACACACCCACCCACCCACACACACACCCACACACAGACACACACATACACAAATTATGTAGCCCTGACAGGACAGAGAAGCTAATGTAGACATTGAGAAACACAAAAAAAAATCCAATTATCATCTCAGCTACTGGAGGGTTAGACATTTTATGAAATTAGAATTCTGGATTGCTTTGGTAACCATTCGGTAGAAACTGTGGCTGCCCATAGAACCTAAGATAGAGGCAGAATAGCTGGTCATTTATGCAGTGTATATTTCAGGGTTCCGGGAATACCCACCTACCTATCAGAAAACAAAACAGATAGACACAGACTACCTGGGAGTTTTTCTCTTCCTCTTCTATTCTCTATTTGACATTTATTTATGTACCCTGTGGCCCAGGCCCTCCCCCACAAAAATCCCTAGGTTCACAGGTTCAGTCCTGGGGGCTCTGATGCAAAGGGATCATTTTTATCCCTTTCACTCCTCGTGCCCACCTGGAGTTAATCTAGGAAATCTCCAAAAGAAAGTTTATCTTTGTGATAGGACCATTAACTACCAGTGTTTAGGGACTAAACACTTTCCCTGAGGCACTTTCCTCCCTCAAAGATCAGATAAAGGATAAATCTAGGTAAGACGAGGCTCAAACTAAGCCTCCTTGGATGGTGGTCTCTGGACCAGGCTGTGTTAGAGGAAGCTCCTGAAGGCTCTGGTAGAGCTTATCATAAATTTTTCAGTGAGAGCATTTACACCTCAGAAATCCACAAATATTAAATCCATTAGGTTAATGTAGATTAAATCTAAAAGTCTGTCCTGAATAGAGTCCTTTTTTTTTTTTTCCTTTGAGAGCCAATTGTTAAACATTTATTTAATCTGAGATGAAGGGAAACACCTTTTGCCTTTCGCTGTGTTGTTCGTAGCTTCCTAATCACCTATGGGCACGCACAGTCTCTCCCACATGGGATTTAGGCCTCACTGACTTGGTGGATGTCAAAAGATCTAATGAGTCACCACACCCTGCCCTGCTGACCAGATAAGCATCTATATGGAGATAAGGGAAAAGAAGCTATCTACCCCTGTATTCTTGTAAACTATTCCTTCTATGTTAAAGCTAAGATTTCTTTAGTTAACTATTCAATGATTTCCAAGTGCCTTATTTCATCCTGGCATCTAAAATGAGCTAACACTGAAATAAAAGGGTGCCAATATCAGGTCCACTCCTAACAATTTGTGTCTAGGTTTCTCCAAAAGTGGGTCACTGAATCCTCAACTACCATGCAGACATTCTATATACAATAAGATATGAAACAGATCGTTATTTCACCCACCAGAGAAAATAAGACACAAAAAGCTCATGGGTGCCCCAGACAGAGAAACATAAAGCATTACATGGAGCAATGGGTATTGCTGAACAAAAAGTCCTTATTAACCTAGAACCTGCACTATCCAAGCAACACATGGTTGTGGTATGGAGGACTGGCAATTTCCAGATCCCCTCTTCCTATTCCCTGCCTCTCACCCCAATATTAGTCTTTCAGTTGCAATGTGATCATTTTTCTTCTCCAAGAAACATACTGTTGAAGAAATCTCCTCCACCTCAGGGGTCTAGTGCCTGAACGAAAGAACCCTGGAGTGCTTTATCTCTTAGAAATGAACTTTCATGAAGTCCATTCTCAGGAATTCTGACCTGTGCTCAGACAAGGAACCAGAAAAGTAGAAGGTGACCAGGATCCAGAGGCCCAGGAATAATCCTTTCAAATTCTCCATGTACTTCTTTTGAAGTCGCCATTTTCTCCTTCTGGTGGATGGGATGAAGGTTGTCTCTCCTTCCTTTGTTTCCCTTCACCTCAGATTAAATGATACAAATTTGTAGTAGGGAGCAGTCAGCAGGGCTCCCATGACTTTCTTTAGTGCCCTGTAATTCTGTGATCCAAAGGGTCTTCAAAGCACCTTACATGGTACGTATTCAGTTTGATGGCAAACCCTACTCATGGTATTTTCTCATAGATGACACAAACCCATCAAGAATGGCCACAGCAACAAAAACCCAACCGTGATAGCTCAACAAGCCATCTCCTGATTTTCATGGTTTATTGTGACAAGAGGCGTCCCCACTAAGGAGCTATCATCGCGGACACACAGCACCAATGTGTACGAAGCCATACTAGGGGGCACTGAGGACATCAGCTGGTCCAGCTCTCCCTCCTGCCCCTTCCAGAGACAGGGAAGATATTATCATCAATCTAAAAAACAAAGGACCTGAGGCTCTAAGCTTGCACAGCTAGTAAATGCTAGAGTGGGAACTAGAACACAATTCTTCTGCCTCTTAGGTCAGTATTCTTTCCAGTGTAGTACAGTGGAAAGGATGTGTTGCTGTTCAGTTGTTCAGTTATGTATGACTCTTTGTGACCTTCTGGACCATACTGTCCATGGGGTTTTCTTGGCAAAAATAAGAGTGGTTTGCCATTTCCTTTTCCATCTCATTTTACAGATAAGGAAACTGAGGCAAACAGGGTTAAGTGACTTGTACAGGATCACATAGGTAATAAATGTCTATATACTGAGGCACGGACTCTACAGTACTGAATTTGAAACTCAGGTCTTCCTGACTCCAGGCCCAACTCTCTATCCACTGAGTCACCTACCTGCCTCCATGTCAATAGACGTGGGTTCAAATCCTACCTTTGACCTTGGACAACTCATTAGGCTGGTGTGCATAATGAGGAAGTTGAACTAGCTGACTTCCTAAGGTACTTTCTACTTCTACATCTATACTTCTGAGAGATATTTCTGACCGAAGGAAAATACTGGATATTGTCAACTTTTGCCTGTGTGTACAATGGGAGAAAACATCACCTGCTATTATAAAGCCTGTCTGACTCCCTAGTTGCTGGTGCTCTGTGCACTCCTCTGCAATTACCTTGTATATATTTCTTATTTACTTATCTGCATACATGTTGTTTTACCCAATAGAATGTAAGGTTTTTGAGGGGAGGATTGTTTTTTTTTTTTTAAATTATCCCTAGGGCTTGGCTCACAGAAGCTTGACAAATACTTGTGAAATGAATGAATGAAATACAATAGAGCACATAATCCAGAAAATCATTTATATCTGAAACACATTCACACCCAAGCAACATAGGATGCACTCTAAATTTCACTTCTTAATTAAGTTTTGCTGAGAGTAATATTAAAATGAGTTGGCCTTTCCCCAGGGCACATGGACTAAAGATAAGGAGAAGTTCCAGATGGGCTGGGTGACAGAGGAAAGAAACTAAGTAAAAAAATGTGCTGTTACCAAAGCATAAAGTGGAAAATCTCCTTTTGGATAACAAAGTAGACTAAGGCTTAACTTAGGTGCTACTCACCTCCTAGAGAGGAGAAGCATTTTCCTGATTCAGCTAATCAATGTTCCCTCTCTTCCCCTCCAACTTCCCCCCCCCCCAAAAAAAACCCTAATAAAAAAATAACTATTTTTATTTATTTTATAAATATTTTGAATTTGCTTCTCTGTGTACATGTTGTTTTCCACTGGTAGAATGTAAGTTTCTTGAGGGCAGGGATTGTTTCATCTTTGTCGGAGTATCTCCTTGCCCGGCCCAGTGCCTGATGCATAGGAGCACTTAGCAAATGAATTTTGAGTTAAATCAGAATGAATTGACCAGACCAGAACTGACGAGGCAGAAGTCTAACCAAGGAAGAGCAGCAACAAGAATCATATATGGGAAAAATCAGAAAAGTTCCCCTTGGCTAGATGATTTTGTTTATGAAGATGTCAATTTTTTTCCCCCAGCACATGAACACAGTTATCTCTTCAGAGTTCCTCCCAAAGTGTTTCTTTAGAATATATTCCTTTGATATTAACTTACAAAAAAGAGGAAAAGAAGAAAAAGAGAAAATACTCCCTTCTTCCCTTTCCACCCTGAAGTTTTGCATGATTGGCATGAAAAGAAATAAGTAGGTTAGGTCTGAAGTGAATTGGCAAAGTGGAGTGGGAACCATTCACTGCCCTGGCTCTTCTCAGAGCTGTCTCTGCCAGTGCTATCAATATCTTGCTTATTCAAGACTTGGAAGCCGCCCAGGTTTTAGAAGTCAAATTAGAGATGAGCTCAAGGCCTTAGCCTCCGCCCCAGGGACCAGGGGAACATAAGGCTCATAGCCACGTGTAGGGATGTGTCCTGGGAAGGATCTGGTATCTAAAACACCTGCATCTCTGAGTTTCCATGGGGGATTTTAAGATTCATTGCAATTCCCTAAATCATCTACCTCCCCTCCTACCATCAACACTCATAGTACCCAAGAGTCCCCCTCTCCCTCTCCTTCCAAAGGCTATCCATGAACAAAACTGGGAAGTAAGCAATTTGTTTTGGGGACTGCCCCCAACTGCCCCTATCATCTTTCTTTACATTCCTCTTGTCTGTTCCTCTCCACTTCTTGTTCCTCATCCCCTTCAGTGTATGGTTTTGTTAGGTTTTCCTCATTCTTCAAGGCCTATGTAATCTTGAACACAGTTTTATTCTCTTTAGTCCTTGGTTTGCCTATTTATAAAATAGGGATAATAACATATTGCCTGCCCTACGGGGTTGTTACAGGGATCAAGTGAGATAATGTTCATGAAAGGGCTTTGTAAGCCTTGAACATGACACTCCATCCTCTTGGTTCCAGCCGTTATCTGGAGCTGTCTTCTGTGTCTCGAATTCTCTGCCTCTTCTTCTCCACCTCCTGACTTCCCTGGCTTCCCTCAAATCCAATTAACATCCCACCTTCTAAAAGGAGCTTTCTCCAATCCCTCTTAAATCTGGTGTCTTCTCTCTGTTCACTATTTCCAATTTATCCTGAATATAGCTTGCTTGCACATAGTTGTTCTCATGCTGTCTCTCTACTAGACTGTGAGCCCCACGAGGGTAGGGACTGATTTTTGGTAATCTTTTTCTTTTCTTCAGAGGTTACGGTACAGTGCCTGGTGCACATTTTTTGTTGTTTTCAATCATTTCAGTCATGTCCAACTCTTTGTGACCCCATTTAGTGTTTTCTTGGCAAAGATATTGGAGTGATTTTCTATTTCCTTCTCTAGCTAATTTTACAGATGAGAAAACTGAGGCAAGCAGGGTTAAGTGACTTGCCCAGGGTCACACAATTAGAATCTGATACTGAATTTGAACTCAGGTCTTCCTGACTTTATCTACTGTGCTGTCTAGCTGTCCCTGGCACATACTAGGAACTTAATAAATGCTTATTAACTGATTGACCCTAAATAACCAGGCACATTAGAACTATTGTGAGGCTCTTCAGTACAATGGAATACTAGATTTAGAGTCTGAGGACCTACATTCAAATTTTGGTTCTGCTAATTACTATTTGTATGACTATGGACAAATCACTTAACCTCAGTGCCTGGCATACAGTAAGTGCTTAATAAATGCATGTTGACTAGGTGCTGTAAGCCTCAGTGTCTTCACCTGGAATGTGTGTGTGTGTGTGTGTGTGTGTGTGTGTGTGTGGTGTGTGTGGGGGCTGTGGGTGTGGGTGTGGGTGGGTGCATTAAATGGCCTCTGAAGTCCCTTCCAGTTCTGGTTCTATGATCTTATAATTATCATTGGTGATACAGAGGAAAACAGTTTTGGTCAATTAGTTCACACCAGAGATTTTAGGGACTTATAATATATATATCTGGGGAGTATGTTTGTGTGAAAAAAATACCTGAAGAAGTTAGAATTAAAGGGGGGGACATTTTTAGGTGAGAAGGGTGCCTCAGTCTATTGTTTGTCTTCATCAGATCAACTCTGCATTTGCAGGTGGTCTTACAAGAAGGCAGCCCCCTCCCTCCTAGAGTGCTCTTTGACTAAAGTTGGGGAAGGTTGGAGGCTTTTGAGGAAACCATCCTAGCATCATAGATCATAACTTTGAGGACACGTAGAGGGTATAAAATCAAACAGAAACAGATCCCTGAAACTGCATATTGATTTAGAAAGTCACAAATTAACACTATTTATGTTGTGTTGTACAGTCAGGTGGCTCAGCAGATAGAGCAACAGGCCTGGAGGCAGGAAGACCTACCTCAGACACTCACTAGCTGTATGACCCTGGTCAAGTCACTTAACTCTGCCTCAATCCACTAGGGAAGGAAACAGCAAACCACTCCAGTATCTTTGCCAAGAAAACCCCTTGGACAATATTGAAGATTCAGATATAACTGAACAACAAAATGTTGTGCTATATTTTTCCTTATTTTGCTAAATGTTTCCCGATTAAATTTTAATCTGGTTCTGGGTCCACTGGGAATTCTGCAGGCTGCATGTGGCCCTGGGTCATGAGGTTGACACCTCTGACCAGGTAATTCCTTCATTTAACTGATTGAGGATCTGAGGTCTGGAGAGTTAGGTGACTAAACCAAAGTCATACAGAGGGCAAGCAGTGGAGCCAGGATTCAAAACAAAGTCATCCAACTTTTCCCACTTTGCCCTATCACTTCCCTTCTCTGGGGTCACATGGGTATCCCTGCTTTTTTTTTTACCCCCTGGGGAACATTTCTCAGTTCCAGAGTAGCTTTCGTCTCTTTCCTTCTCTACTCTTAGTGTTATGGCTATCATCTTCTGTCAAACTTGGAATCCTATCCCATAGTTTTCTCCATGGAAAGGGAAGCAGGTTTCCAGCTTCTTCAAGGGGTATCATGAAGAATTACTCCAGAATTGGAAGCAAGGAAATTTGGGTTCTGGCACAAAGTTAATATATGTTCTTGTTCTTATTATTCTGTAGTTTTAGTCATGTCTGACTCTTTGGGACCCCATATGGGGTTTTCTTGCCAGGGATATTAAAGTGGTTTTCCATTTCCTTCTCCAGCTCATTTTACAGATGAGGAAACTGAGGCAAACAGGGTTAAATGACTTGCCCAGAGTTATATAACTAGAAAGTGTCTGAGGCCAGATTTGAACTCAGGATGAGGAGTCTTCCTGACTCCAGTCCTGGCACTCTGCATACTATGGCACCACTCAGCTGCTCCAGAACTCTTAAGAGTTCCTGAATCTTTCTTATACTTTGCTATTTCCCCACCCTGCCAAATCTGTTCTCCCAATCACAGGCTTCAAAATCCTTCCCTGGTCCCTCTAGGTTCCTGTTTTCTCTTGGGGAAGATGATCAGAACAGTCTTCCAGGTGTTTCCTGTCAATTCCCTTCATGAGCATCAAGAAGAAAAGAGAAATGTCAAGTGAGAAAATGCAGCTGTATATGATAGAAGCCACAATTGTTGGAGGTGGTGAGGGGAATTATAAGCCTCAAAGAGACCCAGTGTGCACCCCAATAAAGGGGAAAGGACCTATTTGTACAGAAATATTTAATATTGTAATGGAATAATGGAATCGTAATGGAATATTATAATTGTGCCACAAGAAATGACAAGCACAATGATTTCAGAAAAAAACTGGGAAGACTTAGATCAGCGGTTCTCAACCTGTGGGTTATGTTCAATTTATAACAATGAAAATACATCCTGCATATCAGATATTTACATTACAATTCATAACAGTAGCAAAATTACAGTTATGAAGTAGCAACGAAAATAAATTTATGGTTGGGGGTCACCACAACATGATGAACTGTATTAAAGGGTCGCGGCATTAGGAAGGTTGAGAACCACTGACTTAGATGAACTGATGCATAGTGAAGTGAACAGAACCAGGAGAATGTTGTATGCAGTAAAAACAGTATTGTCTGATGAAGAACCATGCAAGACTATGATCCAAGAAAATTCTAAAGGACTAATGATGAAGCATACTATCTGTCTCCTGAGAAAGAACTGATATTCATTGAATACAGACTGAAGCAGGTTAGTTTTCTTTTTTAAAAAACTTACTTATTTACTTTTAGTTTACAACATTCAGTTCCACAATTTCTTGAATTTCAACTTTTCTCCCCCTCCTTCTTCTCTCCCCTCCCCACCATGGCCTCATGCAATCAAATATCGGATCTACAAATACCTTCACTTTAAACATTAGTCAAGTTGTAAAGAAGGATTATAACCAATAGAGTGAACAGTGAAAAAGAAGAAACAAAACAAAACAAAACAAAACAAAAAGAGAGCAAGTAGTTTGCTTCAATCTGCGTTCAGATTCTGTAGTTCTTTTCTCTGGATGTGGATATCTCTTTCCATCATAAGTCTTTCGGAGTTATCTTATAACCTTGCATTGCTGAGAGGAACCTAGTCTATCAAAGTTAGTTGTCACACATACAACATGTCTGTAATTGTGTACAAATTTCTCCTGGTTCTGCTCTTCTCACTCAATATCAGTTTATATAAGTCCAGATTTTTCTGAAGTCCATCTGCTCCTCATTTCCTATAGCACAGTAGTATTCCATTACATTCATATACCACAACTTGTTTAACCATCATCCAATTGATGGGCATCCCCTTGATTTCCAGTTCTTTGCCACCACAAAAAGAGCTGCTATAAATATTTTTTTATTTTTTAAAAATTGATTTGTTTGTTTACCTTTAGTTTACAAGATTCAGTTCCACAATCCCTTGAGTTTAAAATTTTTTTCCCCCCTTCTTTCCCGCCCCCCCCCCCCACCTATGGAGGCATGGAATCAAGTATAGGATCTGCAAATACTTTCACATTGGACACATTGGTTGTATACAAGGGTTGTAACAGATGGAATGAACAATGGGAAAGAGAAAACA
>CM053587.1:107387355-107442713 GCA_028646515.1 Pseudochirops corinnae
AAAATTTTTTTCCCCCCTTCTTTCCCGCCCCCCCCCCCCACCTATGGAGGCATGGAATCAAGTATAGGATCTGCAAATACTTTCACATTGGACACATTGGTTGTATACAAGGGTTGTAACAGATGGAATGAACAATGGGAAAGAGAAAACAAAACCAAACATGGAAAAGAAAGAGAGCATGTAGTTTGCTTCAGTCTGCATTTAAACTCTGTTTTTTCTAGATCTTTCTCTGAATGTAGGCATCTCCTTCCATCCTGAGTCTTTTAGAGTTGTTTTAAAACCTTGCATTGCTGAGAAGAGTCAAGTTTATCAAAGTTGATCATCACACATATGTTTTATCTGTCATGTACAAATTGCTCCTGTTTCTGCTCTTCTCACTTAACATGTTTGTATATGCCTCTCCAGGTAAATATGAAGTCCATCTGCTCCTCATTTCTTGTAGCACAATAGTATTCCATTACACTCATATACCACAACTTGTTTAGCCATTCCCCAATTGATGGGCATCTCCTTAATTTCTAATTTTTTGCCACCACAAAGAGAGCTGCTATAAATGTTTTTGTACATATGGGTATTTTCCCCACTTCTATGATCTCTTTGGGATATAAACCTAGAAGTGGTATTGCTGGGTCAAAGGGTTGGCACTTATGTATAGCCCTTTGGGCGGAGTTCCGGAATGGTTGAATCAGTGTACAACTCCACCAACAATGCATCAGTGTTCCAATTTTTCCACATCCTCTCCAACATTTATCATTTTTCTGTTTTGTCATCTTAGCCAATCTGAAAGGTAAAATGTGGTACTTTAGAGTTGTTTTGATTTGCATTTCTCTAATCATTAGTGATTTAGAGCATTTTTTCATATGCTTATAGATATCTTTAATTTCTTCCTCTGAAGACTGCCTGTTCCTTTGATCATTTATCAATTGGGGAATGACTTGTATTCTTATAGATTTGACTCAGTTCTCTGTATATTTTAGAAATGAGGCCTTTATCAGAGATACTTGTAAAAATTCTTTCCTAATTTTCCACTTCCCTCTTAATCTTGGTTACATTGGCTTTATTTATACAGAAACTTTTTAATTTAATGTAATCAAAATGATCCATTTTGCATTTCATAATGCTCTCTAACTCTTGTTTTGTCATAAAAATCTCCCTTTCTCCATAAATCTGATGGATAAACTATTTCTTGCTCTCCCAGATTGCTTTCAGTATCAGCCTTTATACCTAGATTGTGTACCCATTTAGACTTGATTTTGGTATACAGTATAAGATATTGGTCTGTGCCCAGTTTTGAAGCAGGTTATTTTTTACTTTCTTTCTTTCATTTTATTTCTTTTGTTCAAGTCTTCTTGTACAAAATGACTAATATGGAAATGTTTTACATAATTGCACATGCATAACCTACATCTGATTCCTTATATCTCTGGGAGGGGGGAAGAATAGAATTCGGAACTCAAAACTTTAAGCATAAATATTTTTTATAAATGGGAAAAAAGAGACCCAGTATAATTGCTTCCTTTTCATCCTGTGGAGACTTTGTCAACTGGGCCTTCCAGGGTAGGCATTTCATGGGAATGGACCAGATGAAGACATTTCATTGACACACTCTGAGGATGAAAGAAGCAGGGAAGTAAGTTACAGAATCTGCTAAAGGTGAGGTGCATATATCATACAAGCAAGTTATTCTGGCCAGCTTGCATCCTTCCTATGGGTTATTGAATCTTATTTTTCTCTATCAAATCCTGTCCTTTGTCTTAATCTTACTTATCTAGAAGAAAGTTCTCATCTTGGTGTACCTCCCTAAGTGGGGCACTGGATAGAGTGTCAGGACTGGAGTCAGGAAGACTTATCTTCCCAAGTTCCAATCTGGCCTCAGATCTGAACTCTGATTAATAGCCGTGTGACCCTGGGCAAGTCACTTAACCCTATTTGCCTCAGTTCTTCATCTATAAAATGAGCTGGAGAAGGAAATGGCACAAACCACTCTTTTGCTAGTATCTTTGTCTAGAAAAATCCCCAAATGAGGTCACAAAGAGTCAGATGTGACTGACCGGCAATCAATGGGTGGAATCAATTTTTCAACAATAATAGTGGTTAACATCTATACATTGATTTCACGTTTGCAAAGAAGGCAGTTCAAGGGACTGTCTATATGATGTAATTTCATGGTTGCTAGAAAGACCCTCTCTCCTACCTAAAAATATAGATCTAAAGAATCTCAGATTTGGAATGAATCTTCGAGTTCATCTTGTCTGTTGCTTTCAATTTTCCAGAAAGACAAGGGAGATTAAATGATTTGCCTAAGGTCTCACAGTGGAAATCTGCCCGGTGCAACACAGGTATGGTACTTACAATATGGAGGAAGGGCACCCTGGGTCAAAGCCCCTTCACCCTGAGCTAGTTTTAGCTCACCCATTAATGTGTGTTGTTGAGTTGTTTTCACTCATGTCCAACTCTTCATCACCTTATTTGGGGTTTTCTTGGCAGAGATACTGGAGTGGTTTGCCATTTCCTTTTCCAGCTTGTTTTACAGATAAGGAAACTGAGGCAAACAGGGTGAAGGGACTTGCCCAGGGTCACACAGCTAGAAAGCCTGTGAGGCCAGATTTGAAATCATGAGGATTAATTTTCCTGACTCCCAGTTGTGCACAGCTGCCCCTCTATTTGCCCTCATTTCCTCAAATGTAAAAAGGGGGATAATAACATCGTCTGTCTTGCCGGGTTGTTGTGAGGATTTAATGAGATAATATTTTTAAAGTACTTAGCACAGTGCCTGGCATCTAGCAGGCATTATATAGAAGTTTATTCCCATCTCTTCCCCCTATAATCTGATAATGGATAGGGGGTAATTGAAGGAGCTTCTGCAAGCCTTCATTTTCTCAGAGAAATATGAAGGTAAATCAGCCACAGCTGCGGTGAGGGTGAGGCGGTGAAGTTGGGAGTCAAAGGAGAAAAGAAATCTTGGACCAGTGCTATCTACAGGGGATGAGAAGGAAACTGATGAGCAGAAAGAACCCAGTAGAAAGATTGGTGAGCAGTAACGAGGACCCAGCTGGGGTTATGCACTTTGAAATTGTAGTGGGTGAAATCAGCTCAGTCTCTTGGCTTTTCTCCAGTGTTGCTTAACGTCCCTGGAGAAATGGGATGATGGTTGGTTACCCAGGGCTGAGGATTCACAGGTGGGAAACTGAAGGGCAGAGTACAAGAGCTTCTGTAACAGTAATAGAGGCAACATGTGGCATTGTGGAAGGAGTAATAGGTTTAAGTCAGAAGTGATGGATTCGAATTCCAGCTGTGCCAACTATTAGCTATCTTTTTTGGGGACAAGTCATTTATAACCTCTCTGGGTCTCAGTTTTCTTATTTGTAAAATAAGGGGATTGGGGCAGCTAGGTGGCACTGTGAAAGGAGCACTGGCCCTGGAGTCAGGAGGACCTGAGTTCAATTCGAGCTTCAGACACTAAACACTTACTAGCCATGTGGAACTTGGGCAAGTCACTTAACCCCAATTGCCCTTCCAAAAAGCAAATAAATCAATAAAAAATAAGGGGATTGCAGTATATGACTTCCAAAGTCCTTGCCAGCTCTCAATCTGTGATCTCAGGCCCCTACTTAACTGCCTAAGAGCCACATGTGCTACATTTCACTCTTTTCCAGGGTTCTCTAGTACTCTTCTGGGAATTTTGGGGTACTTATTCTCTGCTACTGACTCAAGTTCCCACTGACTGTGTTCCCTCAGTTTTAGGGGTCCTTTGTACTCCAGGACCATTTAACCTGAGATTAACAGATTATTTTTTATAAAAGAATATTTATTTCTTTTAAAAATTTTTATTTATTTATTTTGGAGGGGGAAAGGCAGGGCAATTGGGGTTAAGTACCTTGCCCAAGGTCACACAGCTAGTTAAGTGTGAGGACAGATTTGAATTCTGGTCCTTCTGACTCCAGGGCCTGTGTCCTATTCACTGCACCACCCAGCTGCCATACGAATATGTATTTCAATGGTATAGCAAGAACAAACATTTCTTCCCTACACCTCTGGGGCAAAATTCCCTTCCTTATATCACCTGGTCTCTGTGCGAGGAGGGGGAATTAAGTTCACACCTTAACTCCAGCCCTTTATATTATGGTCCTACCAAGTTCTATGTCCCAACTCATAGTACCCTGGCTCCTCAGGGCTTCCTTGCTGTCCTGGAAGCAATATCTGTCCACGAATCCTGCCACCAAGGTCACGATTATCTCAAGCTTCTGGGTAGGGTGACTGCACTGCAGGCAAAGGACAGAAGAAACAGATGGAAACCCCAATCAAATTTGTGGGGGTCACAGGGCAAGGTGGCCCCTCCCCCACATCCAGCTCAGTTGATAGTACTTAATGCTTTGGGTGAACGGAGTCTTCACCCCAATCTGGCCTCTTCGAGAAACAGAAAAAGAGACTGTTTTGGTTTGGTAGTTTTTGATGACTTGGCCTCTTCCAGCTACCCAGTTAATGGAAAGAGTCTGATCCCACACATGTGAAAGGGGGACATAGGATGTCTCCTCCTAGAAAGCAGGACCCTGCTGTCTCATGTGCAAATACTGGTTCTAGTTTGAAATATGAATGTTGTAGGTCATGAGGGTCCCGGATTGTATATGGAAGCAAAAGAAGTCACAGAGAGAGGGGCAGCTAGGTGGTACAGTGAATAGAGCATATGTCAGGTATTGAGCTAAATGCTGGAGATATGAAGGAAGGGGAAAAGCGTGTTCCTGGCTCTTGAGGAGATTATAGTCTAGTGGAGGAGATGATCTGCAAGCATCTAGGTACCATGTGGTATATACAATGTAAACGGGAGGGAAACTCAGAGGGAAAATGGTAGAATGGTGGGGGTGGGGGTGGTGTCAGAAAAGACATTTTGCAGAAGATAGGAATTGAGCCGGAGGGAAACTAGGGGGTAAAGGTAAAGATGGAAAGTGTTCAAGGCACGAGGGACAGGAACTGGTCATAGAACTGGTGAAGAAAAGGATGAAGAAAATGCTTAAACTAAATGAGAATAAAGGAGGTGGAAGGATAGGAAAGAATTTGTGGCAAGAGAGTGACATGTTAGCATTCAAGACTTTGGGGAGTCACTAGGCCTTGGTAGATCTCAATTTCCTCACCTGAAAAATCAGATGTTCTCTAAGGTTCCTTTTTGGCTTTATTTTTATGATCTGTGATACTGACATTGCTACATGGGTGGGATTTTCAAAGAAAGCTGGTCACTGCTGTAAAGGCCTTTGAACAGGGCGCGATGATCTTATTCGTGTAAAAAGTAAGGTGGTGCCACATGTATCTAGGCAACATGGTAGCTCTGGTCCCCTTTCCTGACCTGCCCCAGGGTCGGTTCACTACATCTTCTCTAGGGGTTCTGGGGTATTCTGAGGGATTCAGGGGATTATCTCTTTTGTGATGCCATGCCTCTGACCCTCAATGATTTGTGTTTTTCCCCCATTGTTAGGCAGCTAGGTGGGGAGTAGATAGAGGGCTAGGCCCAGAGTCAGAAGACCAGAGTTCCAATCTGACTTTAGACACCTGCTAGCTGTATGACCTTGGGCAAATCAATTAATCTGATTAGTCTGACTCAGTTTCCTCAATTTTAAAATAGGGATAATAATAGCACCTGCTTCCTAGTGTTTTTGTAAGGAATGGTAGGGTCAAAACTTAGCTCTGTTCCTAATAGCCTTGGTTCTTGTTCTTTAGGGCATTTATGCTGGGTTTGATATAACATCCAGCCTGGAAGCTGACTCCTGGATTCCTGTTGGAACACCTAGGGTTGGAGACTCCATTTCTGAGCCCAGAATGGAAAAAGATCCAGGCAATAGAGCCATAGGGCCCCAGAGGAGAAGAAGTTACTGAGGCCTTTCCCCTTGGACCAGAGTTTCTTACTGGCTGCTGAGAAAGGAAGAGTAATTGAATTCCTCCCCAAGTGAGAGACGACCGAAGTTGACTGGAGTCTTTTTGAAGAAACCATCAGTTCAGGTTATTCAGCCAATTCAAAGAGGTTTCTTTCACATGGTTAGCCAACTGGAACCAGTTACAGAATGTCCATTGATGATCCACAGTCTTTTCCAACACACATCCATTAGATGTCATTCTGATTTCCCTGGAAACAACTCCCTAGCATTCTCTTCAGGGAGAGATGCCATCTGAGTAATCTGATGGGATCTGTGCATGCTCCAAACCCCCGTCACATTTAGAATGCAAGAAAGGAAGAATGATTGGATTTAATGATGAATTGTACCATATAGAACTTTCCTGAGACTATAGTGCAAAGCACTAAGGAAAACATTAAAAAGGATATAGAACCTCCCCAGGATTTAACCTTTGCCAAACAGACTCCAGCCAATGTTCAGCAAGAGCCATGGACTCTTAAAGTGAATCTCGGAAAAGGGAGCAATTTTGACTGCTTTCTCTTTTCTCTCTCTCTTTGACTCCAAGTATGGTAAATAACTCTCTCTTCCCAGACTTCCTGTGAGGAGTTGGGAAAGGCCAACTTTCCCCACCCCAACAGAGGTGATAGCTGCTGATGGCAGCTAAATCATGTGTGTTGGTTTAGAATTGATAAACCTGTGCCTTGGGTCCCTGGCTGCCTCTTCAATTTCTTTCCTGAATGTCTGAGCAGTAATGCTCAGTTGAATATTTCCAAGGTTTGCAACCTTGTGAGTTTGAGAGGTTGAGAGTTCCTGAGTCTTTTACACTTTGGGAGGAGCCTTTGAAATATACTCTACTGCTTCTGAAAGAAGATGATGGCTGGGAGAAAGATGGGCCCAACCCCTGGGTAGATTTGTAGAAGACCTGGGCCTAGAGGAATAATTTACAGTAATAGTTCTCAACATTTTTTAAAATCTCAGGACCCCTTTATGTTCTTAAAAATTATTAAGCACCTCACCCCCAAAGAACTTTTGTTCATATCTATTAATATTCAGTGTATTAGAAATTAACATACCTTAATATTAATATGGGAAAAATTCTGACCTCCCAGAGATCTTGCAATGTTCTCAAGAACCCCCAGCATCCCTGGATCACACTTTATGAACCAATAGTTTAGACAAGGCAAAAAACGGGTTAAATGCCAATTTAGTAGTCCCACAAACTACTTCATGTTTTAAAAGTATACTTCTGGGAAAGTATAAGGGTAATTATGTTTCATTATTACTTATTTAGGTCCTTGTCAATGCATTCTTATGAGTTTGCATTAAACATATCTTTTGGGTTGAGAGAATGCATAGATTCTTACCCATATTTGAACCTCATAGATTTGAACCTCATTAGTATGAATGGGTTCACAGAAGAGAGGACTTTCTTATGAAAGAAGGTGAGAATCTTGATCTTCCTGAGTCCAGCAACAATTATTATTTTTATACTAGGGCAAAATAATTTCAGAATTGTCAGGAACTTTAAAGACCGTTTAGTCGAACTTCCCATTCACCATAGGGATCCTTCTAAAACATCTCTGATATATCTCACATACAACAGGTTATATTTTATTTCACAAGGCAGTCTATTCTCTTGTTGGATAGTTCTAATAGTTATTCTACCTTGGGCTAAAATCTGCCTCCTTATAACTTTCATTCTCTGGTCCTAGTTCTTAATATTTGTAGTAATACAGAATGTTTGTTTTCATTTTCTCAGGCCTTTCAATATCAATCAATCAACAAGTGTTTCTTTTTTTAAAATTTATTTTCCCCCAGTTACATATAAAAACAATTTTAACATTTGTTTATCAAACTTTGAGCTCCAAATTCCCTCCCTTGCTCCCCCGAACCAGCCATTGAGAAGGCAAGCAGTTTAATATAGGTTATACATGTATAGTCATGCAAAACATATCCTTAATAGTCATGTTGTGAAAGAAAACAGACCAGAAAAAATAAAGCAAAGAAAAATAAAGCAAAAAAAAAAAAAAGTATGCTTCAATCTGTATTCAAACACTATCAGTTCTTTCTCTGGGGATGGATAGCATTTTTCATCCTAAGTCCTTCGAAGTTGTCTTGAATCAGTTGTATTGCTGAGAATAGTTAACTCATTCACAGCAGATCATCTTACAATATTGATGTTACCGTGTACCCAGTACGTTTCACTTTGCATCAGCCCATGCAAGTCTTTCCAGGTTTTTCTGAGAACATCTTGTTCATCATTTCTTACAGCACAGTAGTATTCAAATTGTAATCACATACTGCAATTCATTCAGCCATTTCCCAATTGATGGAGAACCCTTCAATTTCCAATATTTTGCCACCAGAAAAGAGATGCTATAAATATTTTTGTACATACATGTCCTTTTCTTTTTTTTAAATCTGTTTTAGGATACAGACATAATAGTGGTATTGCTAAATCAAAAGGTGTGCATGGTTTTATAATCCTTTAAGCATAGTTCCAAATTGTTCTACAGAATGACTGAATTAGTTCATGACTCCACCAAAAATGCATTAATGTCTCATTTTTTTTCCACGTCCCCTCCAACATTTGTCATTTACCTTTTTCTGTCCTATTAGCCAATTTAATAGGTATGAGATAATACCTCAGAATTGTTTTAATTTGCATTTCTCCAATCAGTAGTGAGAATATTTTCATACGTCTATAGATATATCACCTGAAAACTGATTGTATCTTATGATCATTTATCAGTTGGGAAATGGCTCTTATTTTTATCAATTTGACTCAATTCTCTATATGTTTGAGAAATGAGGCCTTTATCAGAGAAATTTGCTTTAAATTTTTTTTTCACAATTACTATTGTTAGCTGTATCTTCCTCCATCTTATCCCCCTCCCACCTGTTTGTTCTATTCTCTCTCTTTTCACTCTGTCCCTCCTCAAAAGAGTTTTGCTTCTGATTTCTCTCTCCCTCAATCTGTTCTCCCTATTTCCCCTCCCCCTTCTCTTATACCTTTTCCCTCTTACTTTCTTGTAGGGTAAAACATATTTCTTTACCCAACTGAGTGTGTGTTTTTCCTTCTTTAAGCCAATTTTGATGAAGTAAGGTTCACTCACTTCCCATCTTCTCCCCCCTCTTCTTCAATTTACCCCATTATATCTCTCCTTTTCTTTTTTCTCCAAGTACTTTCTTCTCTCACCCCTTAATTTTATTTTTTAGATATCATCCTTTCATATTCAACTTACACCTGTGCCCTCTATCTATATATATACACTCCTTCTAACTACTCTAATAATGAGAAGGGTCTTCTGAGTTACAAATATCATCTTCCCATGTATGAATGTAAACAGTTTAAATTTATTTCTTACTATATTATATCTTATTATAAACCTATTTAAACTTGTTATGATTTCCCTTTCTTATTTACCTTCTTATGCTTCTCTTGAGTCTTATATTTGAATGTCAAATTTTCTATTCATCTCTGGTCTTTTCATCAAGAATGCTTGAAAGTTTTCTATATCATTGAATATCCATTCCTCCCCTCCCCCCCCCCACTGAAGTATTATACTCAGTTTTGCTAGGTAGAGGAATCTTGGTTGTAATCCTAGCTCCTTTGTGCTCCAGAATATCATATTTCAAGTCCTTCAATCCTTTAATATAGAAGCTGTTAAATCTTGTGCGATCCTGACTGTGGCTCCATGATACTTGAATTGTTTCTTTCTGGCTGCTTGCAATATTTTCTCCTTGACATGGGAATTCTGCAATTTGTTTATAATATTCCTGGCAGTTTTCATTTTGGGATCTCTTTCAGCAGGTGATCAATAGATTCTTTCAATTCTTGTTTTACTCTCTGGTTCTAGAATATTGGGGCAGTTTTCCTTGATAATTTCTTGCAAGATGATGTCTAAGCTCTTTTTTTTATTATAACTTTCAGGTAGTCCAATATTTCAAAAATTGTCTCTCTTAGATCTATTTTCCAGGTCAGTTGTTTTTCCAATGAGATATTTCACATTGTCTTCCATTTTTTCATTCTTTTGGTTTTGTTTTATTGTTTCTTGATTTCTCATAAAGTCATTCCACTTATTCCATTTCAAATTTTAAGGAATCACTGTCTGAGCTTTTGTACCTCCTTTTCCATGTGGCCAGTTTTGCTCTTTAAGGCATTCTTCTCCTCATTGACTTTCTAGATCTCTTCTACCATTTGGATTAGTTCCTTTTCTTAAATAATTAAATGTAGGACTCTGGAAATCACCCTGATATTCAGTCACTCTGAGACCTGCTCTAGGTTTGCTGGGGCCAGGGCTGTGCTGGCTCAGCCTGCATTGAACTGTGCTCCTCTCACCCTGATGCAACAGAGCTTTCTTGCCAACCTTCCAAGTTGTCTTGGGCCGAAAATTTGTCTTACTTCATCATTTTGTGGATTCTGCTGCTCTAGAGTTTGTTTAGAGTCATTTTTAAAAGGGATTTGGAGGATTTTGGGGTAGAGCTCAGGGAAATCTCTGTCTTTACTTTGCCATCTTGACTCCGCCTCCAACCACTTATTTCTTAAGTACCTACCACGTATCAGGAACTGTGGTGCTGAATAATGAGGACAAAACTTCCATAGTTTCTCACTTAAGAAGTTTACTCTGGAGGTATATGTTTATAAGTAATTAAATACAGGATCTCTCTGTCTCTGTCTCTCTCTGTCTCTCTTCCTCTCTCTCTGTCTCTCTTTCTGTCTCTCAGTCTCTTGTCTTAGGTCAACCATCCTCACTTATGAATTATTCCTCAGTTGACTCCTTACCAATTTTACTGTTATTGTCCAGAGTTAGTGATTCAGATTTCTGGTTATTTTCTCATTAATACAATTGAAACCTCTTTCTCATTAGCTCTAAGCCCCCTTGCCACTTTATTAAATATTACTTATTTAACAAACTAGGAAAAAAACTCTTTCTCCATGAGTAATTACTCATCTTTTTCTATCAAAACCCCTAATTTCCCAAGATTAAATAAATATTAAAGTTGTACTTTATAGTTTATTAATAATGTAAATCATAATAATAAAGATATAAATATTTATTATATTGTGGCTGAGTAATTATAGCTGGAGTCACCTCAAACCATCATTTTAACTGAACTTCTCTTGAAACCAGAGTCCTATATTTAATTAACTAAACAAAGGAAGTAAAGTCTTTTCTCAAGAATTCTCTTCAATCTTTTCAGGACATAAAGGTTGAAACTGTTCAATCAAGAAAGAGATCTTTTCCATCCTCTTTTCTTTCTGTCTTTTCCAGTTTCTCTTCCATCATGACAGGAAAGCAGTCTCTTCTGTAGGTTCTCAAGCCAAAAATCTCTCCAAAATGAATGAAAAACTGCTATTTCCATAACATTCCATTTGACTCTTCAAGATACAATAATAGCTTCTGTGGTTTCTCTGCAAGAGCTTAGTAAAATAGGTGTTACATGTGTAAGACAACCGAAGGACTGAGGGTGGATAGGTGGGAAACACTAGCAACTGAAGGTTTCAGGAAGGGTCTCTTGAAGGAGGTGATATTTGAACCAATCTTTGAAGGGAATTAGGGGTTCTAAGAGGCTGAGGTGAAAAAGAAGAGGATTCCATACATGGAGGGGAGATGTTTTATGAAAAGGAATTGAATCCGGCTGCACACTCTTAACACTTAGAAGCTATGTGACCTTGGGCAAGTCACTTAACCCCAATTGCCTTGCCTTCACCACTCCAAAAAAAAAAAAAGGAATTGGAGGTGAGGGATTGGGAATATCAAATAGGTCAATCTGGTTAGAACATAGAGTGGGTAGGGGGGATTAATATAGCATCAGCTTATAAAAATAGACTGGTTTCTGATTTTGAAGGTCTTTAAATACTAAAGAGAGGAATTGGTGTTTTATACCAATAATAGTAGGGAACCAGTAAAGTTTCTTAAGCAGTGCTTGAAGACGGTTGGCACATCTTTCCTAAGTCTTCTCTTTTTCTATCCTGAACACCCCTGCTTCCTTCAATTGCTCTTCAGGTCATGGTTTCCAGTTGCCTTACTATCCTAATCTCCTTATGCTGGATTCCTTCTTGTCCTCCCTCTGACAATGTAGGGTCTGATAGGCCCTTTTGCTTTAGGCCCAGCCTTGCTTATTTAGGCATTTCTCCACATCATTTAAGCTAAAACATGGCTTACCCAGTCTCTTGGCCTCTGGTAGCCTCCATTCCTATGATATGTTCTGCAGAGCTCTTCTATCTAAGCTTTGAATCTTTGTCAAAGCCTTGTCTTCTTGTGAGAGAACTTGAAAATAAAGGGGAAGTGATCCAGACTTTTCAAATGTCTAAAGCCTAAAATGAACATGTACTGCCTGGTGATCTGGTCTGAATGTCTTAGTCACACTTCAGGGGATTCAAGGATGGAGGAACAAAAAGTCTGACTGGGTTTTTTCTTTTTCAAATGTGTAATTCCCCTGTGGAGCAGGTAGAGGAAGCTTGTGAGTAACCTTAACTGAAGGAAAGCTCCTGCTTTAATCTGGAAGGATCACGTTTGCTTACTGCACTTTTTAGGTTTTCTTCCAGATAAAATTACAGGTTGGAAGACAAGAAATACCATTAAAAAAGACTGAAGAAATAGTTCTGGGCAAAGTTTTGGATTCAGAGCTTGAGGTCCTGGGTTAAATTTTGACTGTGACACTACATAGGAGGTCTTGAATAAGTCATTAACCTCAACAGGCCTCAGTTTCCTCAGTTATAAAATTGAGAAGAGTTGGGTTAGAGAGTCTTTAAGGTTCCTTGTCACTCTAGATCTGCATGCCTAAAATCCTATGAAGGAGCACATAGGTCATAGATTAAGATCTGGAAGTACATTAGAGGTCACTGAATCCAATTAATTAATAAATATCTATTAAGTGCCCATTATGTGCCAGGATGTGGCCACTGTGCATGCTACAGCTTTTTGGAGCCATAGATAAGAATGGAGTGAAAGGTGGACATCAAAGACAGATGAGCAGTGCAGTAAAACCATCTCAGAAGATGAGCTTCACCAGGTTGAGGGTAACTGAGAGGCCCCATGCCTTTTGTTAAGGTGGTAGGATGTATATCCTAAACATACATGAAGATTTTCCCTGGAGAATGGACAAATGAGAACAGTTTGTTCCAATGGCCACAAAGGGCTGAAACAGACACTGTGGAACACTTAGTGCTTGGTCAGACATCAAAGGCACCGAGGTCATCTGCTGCATCTTGGGCCATCACCAGTTGTCCTTACTTTTGTCCTGCTACTGGATTTCAATAACTCAGGAAGAAAGAACGAGGCTGATGACTTTGTGTTACTCTGTCCCACTAAAATCCAATTCATGCATGAGTCAAGACATCACCCTATGACAGTGATTCTCAACCTTCCTAATGCTGCAACCCTTTAATACTTGTATGTGGGTGTATCTGCATGTAGGCGAACCCACTTGGAGATAGGTAGAGGAGAAGTGTCTTGGTTCCTAAGACCATTGAAAATATGTGTTTTCCAATGGTCTTGGGCGACCTCTGTGACCCCTGTGAAAGAGTTGTTCGACCCCCAAGGGGGTCACGACCCATAGGTTGAGAACCACTGCCCTATGATGTCACTGGTCTCTTTGAAACAAAGGATGAACAACAACTATGTGCCAGACATCATATTAAATGCTGAGGATGCCAAAAGAGACAAAAGACTGTTCTTGCCCTCAAGGAGCTTACAATCTAATGGTGGAGACATCATACAAACAAATATATACAAAGCAACTATATACACAAGATAACTAGGAAGTAATCAACAGAGGGAAGACACTAGAATTAAGAAGGACTAGGGAAGGCTTCTAGTAAAAAAAAAATTGGATTTTAGAAAACCAGGGAGTTGGAGCAGAGAAGGAAGAACATTCTAGGACTGGAAGACAACCAGAGAAATCGCTCGTATTTTATGTATGAGTAAACCAAGGCACAGAAAGGTATAGAGACTTGTCTAGAGTCACATAACTAATAACAACAACAATAATAAGCATTTTCATTGTCCTTTAGGGCTTACTGGGCACTTTATATTCTCATATTCTCACAATAACTCTGTGAGGCAGCCATTGTTATTATGCTCATTGTACAAATGTGGAAATGAGACTTAGAAGTTAAGTCATACAAGTAGGACCATAGAGATAGGAAGCATCTGAATCAGGATTTGAACTAAGAACTTCCCAGTTGCAACTCCAGTACTACATTTTGCCAAGTTGCCTTTACCTAAAGGGAGAAGGAGTATTAAGTCATTTTAAATACAGAATATGTAATCTCAGCTTCAACAGTCTCAGTTGCTAAAGATGTCTATGCTAAATAAATGCCTGCCTACACGGGGGTAGCCCAAGATTCAGCTGCCTCCATCCCTGGGCCTCATTCTATATCGTCTAAGGACAGCCAGTGTTGCTACATGTGCACATTTGACAGACCACTGGCCTTGTTATCCCACTTATCTCTCTTTGTCCCAGGCTGGGATTCATCAATCTGATCAGGAGAATTCAAAATCACAGAGCAAAGACAAGGTCTGTGTGTTTTCTTGTAATGAGATTATTTCATGAATGGAACTCTGCTCATACCTCTTCTGGACCTCTGTCATTTTGTGTCTTTCCCTGGCGGATGCTAAAGGGAGATGAAATCAGAACTCCAAGAGTCTGGCCAGTCAGGAAATGTCCGTTTTTACTTAGAGATGGGAACAGAGAAGCCTGAACTGATTGAATTTACCCATCTCAGAGTCCTTTTTACAGCTTCCAGAATTAGCATATCCTGTTGTCTGCTCTCATTTCTGTGTTTTCTCAAAGGACAACATGTGGTGGAGAGACATTTTAATAGATGGATTTGGCCAGAGAAACACTTAGTCTGAGAGCATTACAGAGAAAAACTCCTCTCCTTCCTTTGTCCCCTCTGCTTAATTTTTGGGAAACTGTTCCATGGCAGATGGAAATTAAGTGGTAAATTGATTGGATGGCACCAACAAACATGAGTGATACTTTAAGGATTACATGGGTGTGTTTTTTAATATGAAAAATATTTTGAATTGAGGAATCCTAAACCCTAACATAAAATGAACTCTCAACTTAACAACTAAATCTAAATTGTGTTATACTTTTAAACTAAAACAGGAATCAAATTAGAATTAGAGCAAAACAAAACCTAGTCAACCAGTTTGTACCCGGAATAGATATGTATTTGCTCAAACTACTTCAATAGAGAGGCAGTCTAGATGAGTGGTTAGGGAGCTGCCTTTGATGTTAGGAAGACCACAGTCTAGTGCCACTTCTGACACATACCAGCTTTGTGAAGGGGCAGACTGACCCATAAGCCCAGGCAGGTTGATTGATGATCTATGTTTCTGGAAAAAGTTCGTTACTTACAAGTTCCTGGCAGTGATAAAATCACAGATATATCTCAAAAAGAAAAAAAAATGAACCAGAAAAAATGCAAAAATTATCCTATTCAAAAGGGGTAGCTTTATATAATGACAGAGCACCAGACTTAGTCAGGAAGGTCTAGGTTCGGATTCCAGACCCTGCCAATTCAACAAACTTTTCTGATCCTCAATTTAATACTTTGTAAAATAAGAATAATAGGACTTCCCCCTGCATACTTTCTAAGGTTGTTGTGAGGAAGGAACTTTGTAAATGGCAAAGTACTATACAGAGTATCCTTCAAGTCTTAGTGTAGTTTTAGGTTACTGAAACTGATGGAATACTATTGTGCTATAAGAAACAATGAGCAGAGTCCTTTTGGGAAAATCTAGGAAGATTTATATGAACTGATGCAAAGTAAAGTTAGCAGAACCAGAAGAACATTGTACACAGTCATAGTCAATTGTAAGAAAGATCAACTATGAATGACTTGTTACTCTGGTCAAGACTATGACCCAAAACAATTCCAAAGGACTCATGATGAAAAATGCTCTTCCTCTCCAGAGAGAGAACTAATGAACTCTGAATGCACATTAAAACATATTTTGTTTACTTTCTTTATTTTTCTTTTCTTGATCTGTGTTTTCTTTCACAACATGGCAAATGTGGAAATATGTTTTGTAGAACTTCACATGTATAATCTATATCAAATTGCTTGCCTTCTCAAGGAGGGGGGAGAGATGGGAGGGAAGAAGAGAGGATTTGGAACTTAAAATTATAAAAAGTGAATATTAAAATTTTTTTACATGTAATTGAGAAGAAATGAGTTGATTTCAATATTTACCAATTTTTAAGTAATTTCTTCTAAGTCTGCATCAAGATGAATAAGCTTAAGACCTAGAGCTGGAAAATACCAGAGTTTAAGAGTTTACCTTCCTTTATTGGTACTTGTACAGAGCCAGGTTCTGGCTCCCAGTGAAAGGTAAAATGAAATTGAGTAAAGGAAGCCCTAGGGTGGTTCTATTGGCTTCATGTCTCTATCTTGACTCCTCCTTGAAGAGTCAGATATTCAACTCAACCTTAAAGAATGTCCACTGACTTTGAGGTACAAAAACAATGTGCTGTGGAGCACTTGAGGCACCTGTTTCTGTGATCTCTCCCAAAGACACCTCTGACCCTTTCTGAAGGAATAAGAAACCCAAATGAGCTGAATACTCAGTGGTGGTGCAATGAGTTATAGTAAACAAGTATGGGCTTTACAAAATGCTAAACTTCCCCACTACTTTTACAGAATTCCATGGGCTCAGAGTAGTCAATGCATCACCAGAAATATAATATAAAATTAGTTTTCTGGGACATAAATTCTAGAAATTCTTCTTCCTTAAAAAAAATATTCCATAGGTAAGTTCACACAGCACATGACCTAACAGCTCAGGGCCGTTATACTGGAGTGCCTTCTGCTTGTTTCTTGGCATTTTGCTTTTGAAAAAAAGATTCTTTTCTCCAAATCTATCACAGGTTTCTCAATGCTGAGGCTGCCCTGCTTCTGTCATTCTGCAAAGATCATTGCTGGGAGCAAAGGAGGATAAGCCAATCTATTTTAACCTTGTCATCTCGAAGATGAAGAAACTGAAACCTGTGGAAGTTAAATGACTGCCAAAATTGAGGTCACACAAATAGCATCAGAGGTAGGATTTGAACCTAGATACTCTGACCCTAGGACAAGTGTGATTTTTCCATTGTTCATTCTTCTTCATTTTTTTCTCTTATATGATCACGTAAGCAAAATCATGGGGTGGATAAAAGACTTGGCCTTGGTCAAAAAAGACTTGAGTTCAAGACCTTTCTTTGACACATTTATTTGCATGACCCTGGGCACGTCACTTACTATATCAGTGCCTTAGCCATTCCTCCAAGGTTATAAGGTAGGGGGTGCTACATAGGGGATTCATTATGCAATGAAATCATAGCTCTGATCTCACTTCCCAGTTTCCAGAAGGTTTGTTTTTACTTTAGTTGTGTTTTCTTTACTTTGTATTATTTTGTAAAAGTCTTTATGGATTTCTTTGTATTCCTCATACTTTCTCAGGCTAAATTGTATTACAATATTGTATTTCTAACAGCTTGTTGCATAGGAGCAATATAATGGTCATTAAGATCCACATGATTTCTTTTTTTCTTTGGCTTTAGGGAGTTTGTTTTAGATGAAAAATAATGAATTCAATCACATTTGCTCTAGGTCCCCAGTAAGGAAAATTCCTGAGATTTTCTTTATATTTTTATCTAGTATTGTTCCTGGTTTTTTTGTAGGATTTATAAACCTCTCTGTTTCCCTGTGCTGACTTGAGTTGGAACTATGACTTACTATGACATTTTTTCCCTTTGGATTTCCTGATCAGGACTCTGGTGCATTTTCTAGGTCTTTGTGAAGGAGTTGTTTGGGGGAACCTGACTGTACTTTCTGTTACTCTGTCATCTTGGCTCCCAAAGCTAACTGCTTTTAAGTGGGGTGGGATAATCAATGGAACCCTCCCTCAATGAATCACAGCTTGTTTAATCATTCTCTTATTATTAGACTTCTAGATTTCTTCCAGATTTTTATGATTACATAGTGCTGACATAAACATATTTGTATATATAGTTTAATTTTTTTTCCCCACAGAATGTATTCCTAACAAAGAAATTATTGGGTCAAAGGGTAGGATTATTTTTACTAACTTATTCATACTAATGAAGTGTAGATATGGTTTTGCTTCCATTTAGAAGAATGATGAGTACTCTTGAGGTACTCAATAAATACTTGCTGATTGACAAAATTAGAACCAGTCATACAAATGACTACATGTGATAGGATTGTAAAATTTGGCCGACACCCTACACAGCTAATTTAACACATTCATTAATCTATCAACAAGCATTTATTAAATGTCAACTATGTGCCAGTCACCGTACCTCATTAAGTTTCACATGACAAGCCTTGACCTACTCAAGTACCTACTCTGTGTTCGGTTCTGTGATATAGACTTTATCTATCTATCTATTTATCTGGAGGCATTTGGAGTTAAGTGAATTGCCCAGGGTCACATAGCTTGTCAGTGTCTGAGGCCATATTTCAACTCAGGTCCTTCTAAGTCCAAGGCTGATGTTCTATTGTGCCACCAAGCTGCCCTGTGATATAGATTTAAAAAAAAAATTATTTATGTCCAGACCTGTGATTTTATTCATTTGGTAATCTCCTGATATGGAAATACCAGTGTTTGTGGTCATACAAATAAACTGAAGACCTCATCTCTAACATTAAAGAGTTACAATACTCTAAATGTTTCTGTCTGAAATAACTAGAGAACAGCCAAAGGCAGCATAATCAAGGTTGTGTGGTACATTATGGTGTGATGACTTTGGGGTTAGAAACCTTGGTTAGAAACCTACTTTAGGCAAGTCTTTGAGGCCTCAGTTTTCTTCACTCTAAAATGGAGCAGCTAAGTGGGGCAGTGAATAGAGCACCAGCCTTGGAGTCAGGAGGACCTGACTTCAAATCTGGCCTCAGACACTTGACATTTACTAACTGTGTGACCTTGGACAATTGCTTTAAACCCAATTACCTTGCATTCTCCCCTCCAAAAAAATAAAATAAAATGAGGTTTGGATAAGATATTTTTGTGGTTCCTTTCAACTCTAATGGTCTATGATTCTGGGATGATGCTTGTTTTAGGAATTTAGAGAGTGAAGCTTCTCTATGACTTGGGGTTAGATCACTTTGGAATGGGGACCCATGAGTAACAGGAGTAGTATGTCTGTATCATTTAGCTACATTGTAATGAATTCAGTGTCCTATTAAGACTTCAGTGTGCTAAATAAAATAATAATAAAAATAAAATACCTTGCAGCTCTATAGTAGGTTTCATTATTTTTTCTCTCCAAAGTTCTTTCCATCTATTCTTCCCTTTCATCTTTATACTGAGAGGTCAGAATGGCATAATTGATAAAGAACTGGTCTTGAAGTCAAGAAGACTTTGAGTTTTTTTGAAGGGCAGAATAAGGAGCTATGGGTAAGAATTACAAAGAGAAAAATTTAGGTTTGATGTAAGAATAAACAGATAGGCCTGTTGTAAATTCTGTTTTGTTTGTTTGGTTTACGATCTGTGATTTCATTGGTGTAGGTAACTCCTGGTAAGTAAGGAAACTGCCTCTGCCAGAGCAGATTTACGACTACTTTATAATTTATATTATTGGAAAATTGCTTCAGGTCCTGAGAGGTTAAATAATTTGTGAAGGGCCGCACCAAAAATAGGTGTCAGAGGTAAGACTTCAGTTCTACCCTTCAAATACATGAAGACTGTTATTGTTTAAGGTTTGTAAAAGCTCGGCTCTACGGAGGTAGGTTCTATTATGATTCCATTTGTAAAAAGGAGGAAACATTCTCAAAGAAGTTAAGTGACTTGTCCCTTGTCACATAGCTAGTAAGTGCCAAAGGTGAGATTTGAACTTAGGTCTTCCCAACTCCAAGGCTAACAGTATCTCCTGTGCCACACTATCTCTCAGCTATCTAAGAAGCCATCATTAAAGTCTTCTTTCATGGCCTTATTTAAAGTGGTGATTGAACATTGATTGGAATGCTTTGGGGTATCTAGGATGGCAATGGCTACATCGAGGATTTCCCAGAGTGATTTCCTGAAGGTCTTTTGATTCCTTAGTCTTTTCCATTTAGGCAACTCTGATTGCAACCTACTTGGATTTTTAACTCTTATCTATTCACTCTTTCTCATTTTCCTTCTACCTTCTCACAGCATTCTGAAACTCTTCATATAGACAAGAAACTCATAAAGGGCTATCTTCCTTCTAAATCATTAATGAGGTGGTAGATGGATGGGTCATGTAAGAGTCAGTCCAGGAGGTTAATTACAGAGATTCCATTACTGTCCCAACTGAGTGAGAATGGTGATAGAGGTGGAGAGAGTGACAGGTGAGGCTAGGGAAGCCACAGACACTTTTGTGTAATGCATCAGGAGAAATGGTGGGCAAGCAGCCACACTTGATGGAAACCTGAAGTAAATCAAAAAAGAATTTAGCTGGGGAAGGGCCACCAGGAGGAAGCTTAAGCATGAATCACTAGTGTTTTTTTTTTTTGTTAGCATGGTTCAGTGTTTATACAAGTATATATGTTTATGCCTGCTCCTTCTGGGAAATACCCAGTTATAGCAATTGCCAACACAAATTCTTCTATTCAGTTCACTAAGGGTTCACTGAACGCATCACAGTCTATTGGAGTCTGTAGAATAGGACCAATCATACTTAAAGTAGTTTTATTGATACTTTCATTTTTAAAACTATGATCATTTTAGCTAATCTGGAAATATATTTTACAGGACTTCATATATATAATTGATAGATTGCTTGCCTTCTTAAGGGGAGGGGGAGGGAGAAGGGTTGGAGGGAGGGAAAGAATCTGAAACTCAAAATTTTAAAAAATTAATCTTAAATTTTTTTACATGTAATTGGGAAATATTTAATGAAATAAACAAAATATATTACAAAAACACTACAATCATTTCCCAAAATCTGCTCCCACCCAATTTGAATTTGCTCATCATAACAAAGAAAAAATAGGTGAGCAAAACTAAGCAACCATGTTTGATACCATATGTAATTTTCTTTTCTCATAATCTTCCATCTCCCTACCAAGACAGGGGAATAGTGTTTCATCGTCTGGCCTTTGGGGCCGAGATAGGTCATTGAAACCAAACTGATTTTGTTTATATTTTAAGTTGCTTTTCTTGATTGTTCTGCTTATTTCATTCTGCATTAGTTCATACAAATATCACAGGGCACTCTTAAGGAGCTAACAATATACTTCCAATTATGATTAATTTATAGACAGTTCATAGAATACCATGTTTATTTATACAACTAAATAGATAAAAGATATAAAGCCATGGTATAATGTATGGTGCATGCCTAAGCCAATTTACTTTGCTTATACAAACTGACACAGAAACACTAATTGGACTTAGACATTTCAATGCATGAAATCAAACTTTATTAATTAAAACACATGAACAATACACTCTAGGAACAAATCAGGACGTTAACATTTTAGAGGTTTTGATAAGCTTCTTTTTTACTGGACTTAACAAGGTTCCCTCTCTGCCCAGCCATGTGTCTTCCACTGTGGTTGTCTGGCCAGCCTCCAAAATCTCCATCAACCAATCAACACTGCTCTCAAGCTAATATAGACTAACTTGAGTCTCAGGTGTAGAAACACAAATGCTAGCCTTAGCTGCTGCAATTTAAAAATAAGCTGAAGGTTGAGGTTTCAGTTTTTTAAAATTAAAAAAAAATTTGTATACTTTTAGTAATGGGTGTTATTACATAACTTGACTGTTAGCTTACTTCAACATAAAAGGCAGTTAGGTGGCACAGTGAATAGAGCACTGGCCTTGGAGTCAGGAGGACTGAGTTTAAATCTGACCTCACACACTTGACACTTACTAGCTGTGTGACCTTGGGCAAGTCACTTAACCCTGATTGTCTCACCTAGCACCCTCCAAAAACAACAGCAACAACACATTACTGAAGTTGCTTATAATATTTTTGCTTTGGTGGTCTATCCTATCAGAGATTTCACATAAGTTTACCAATTGTTTTGGCAGTTAGGTGATGCAGTGGATAGAGTTCTGGATCTGGAATTGGGAGGACCTGAGTTCAAATGCAGCATCAGATACTTACTAGCTATGTGACCCTGGGGCAAGTTACTTCACCTAGTTTGCCTCAGTTTCCTCATCTGTAAAATGAGCTGCAGAAAGAAATGGCAAAGCATTCTAGTGTCTTTGCCAAGAAAACCCCAAATCAGGGTCAAGGAGAATCAGACATGATTGAAACAACTCAACAACAAAAATCATTCATTTAAGAACACATACATGTTGCATACAATGTTATATAATACTGGTGTTTATAAACAACTTAAAGCAAATTAACCTACTCAGTATAGCTCAATCACAAAATGGGAAATGAAACAAAATTGACTCAGTAATGCTAAGTTGACAGACTTATTCCTATTATTTTTTTAAGGTACTAAAATTTATTCTCACTACACAGCATATCACATCATGCATACATAATCATTCCAGGATATTTGTGGATTCACCTGTGTTAGCAACATGATTTTCATTCATTTTACAAATTTGTTTTATTTATTTATTTTTAAAGGAAGAATGCTAATTTATTTAATTTTAGTTTTTAACATTCACTTCCATAAAATTTTGAGTTTCAAATTTTCTCCACCCCTCCTCTCCTTCCCCTCTTCCCAAGACAGCATGCAATCTGGTATAGGCTCTACTTATGCATTCATATTAAAAATATTTTCACATTAGCCATGTTGTATAGAAGAATTAGAGCTAATGGGAAAGTAAGAAGAAACAAAGCAAAACAACAAAAGAAAAGGAGAGCAAATAGGATGCTTCCGTCTGCATTCAGACTCCAAAGTTCTTTCTCTGGACGTGTATAGCACTGTCCATCATGAGTCTTTTGGAGTTGTCTTAGATACTTGCATTGCTGGGAAGAGCTAAGTCTATCAAAGTCAGTCACCACACAATGTGGTTGTTACTGTGTACAATGTCTCCTTGTTCAATTCATTTCACTCAGCATCAGTTCATATAAGTCTTTCCAGTTTTTTCTGAAGTCCACCCGTTCATCATTTCTTATAGCAAAATAGAATTCCATTACATTCATACACCACAACTTATTCAGCTATTCCCCAAATGATGGGCAACCCCTCAATTTCCAATTCTTCGCCACCACAAAAAGAGTTGTTATAAATATTTTTGTACATGTGAGTCCTTTTCCCATTTTTATGATCTCTTTGGGATACAGATCTAGAAGTGATATTGCTAGGACAAAGGGTATGCACAGCTTTATAGCTCTTTGGGTATAATTCCAAATTGCTCTCCTGAATGGTTGGATCAGCTCACAGCTCCACCAACAATGCATTAGTGTTCCAATTTTCCCACGTCTTCTCCAACATTTATTATTTTCCTGTTTTGTCATGTTAGCCACTCTGATAAGTGTGATGTTGTTTTGATTTGCATTTCTCCGATCAATAATGATTTGGAGCAATTTGTTTTATTTAATTTTTTTGTGTTTGTGCTTATTAGGTGTAGTTAGACAATCAAAGCAGTGATTGAAGAGGCAGACAAAATGATAAAATGTTTCCCCAATTTTTCTTTGACTTCTGGGGACTTTTCTCAGTAACAAAAAGAAATTGTAATTTCATTGATATGGGCCAATGTTAGTCTTGGAAGAGTATTTGAGGAGAAGCTTACAAAGAGGGACAACATACAAAAAGAAACAGGAAAGCAAAGAGGAAGGATGGGAGGATACCAGGATGGAGGCATCTTATTCTGTGGAGCTGTAACCAGGCAGAGCAGCAGATGCAAAGAGGAGTTAGTCCAGGTGATCAAATCTGCATATTTCATCTTTCATCTTGTATATACAACACAATAGTCTGCATGTAGTCTCCTTCATTGAAATGTGAGCCCCTTGAAAGAAGGGACTGGTTTCCTTTTCGCTGTATCTCCAGAGCTCAGTATAGTTCAGGGCATATAGTAGAAGCTTAATAAATGCTTTTTTATGGATTGATTGGAAAGGATAGTAGACATGTCAAATGATGGGATCCAAAAAGATCTCAAGGAGCTAGAATGATGGTCCAAATTGAATAAAATGAAATTTAGTGGAAATAAGGATCTTCAATTTAGGTTTAAACAAACCAACCAACCCACCCGACTTTACATGTGTAAGATGGAGAAAAACTAGGCTTCAATGCTTCTGAAAGTGATGACTTTGTGCATCTCTGCCTCCCTTACATCTAATTCAGGAGCAAGTTATGATAGCACCCTCTGATGCCATTGTTCCTCTTTGAAAATAAAGGACAAAATAAGTACTTTATGAATGTTCCCTCTTCCTCATTCTCCTTCTCTTCTCTTTATTGAATGACTTCAAAAGTCAGATGACAATTTCTTTGGGTTAAGCAGGTTTTATAGAGGGGATTTCTCTTCTGGTACTTGAACAATTGGCATGACTGCCTTGTTATCTGTGGCATAAAAGATGCAGCCTATGGGACCATATTGCCCTTCCCAGTATCTTTCTGACCTATCTGCCCTGGTGAATGCCGAAGGAAAGGGGAGTAACAGTCATTTGAATTGGTGAATTGTATCCTATCTTATTGTTATTAAATTTATTTTTATTGTATTTTATGGTCTGTTAATATTTCATTGCTTTCTAGTCCTGTACTTGGGTTGAGCTGAGCCAGGTAGGTTTGACCCAGAATGGAGGGGATCTTCTGGGTTGAGAAAATCAATCCTAGCATGAGACCTAGATTGAAATTCAGGAGACCTGAATCTAATCTCATTAAGCCACCGTGTGACCTCAGGTCAATTCCCCTCTATGGGATTCCTTTCTCTTATCTGTAAAATGAAGACACAACTCTGTGTCTTGAAGATCCCTTTCTATCTATAACATTCTATAGAATGACTTCTAGGTTAATTCACAAATAAAAATTCAAAAAGTGTGAGGCAGCATGGGGCATAAGACGTAGAGAACTGACCTCAGAGAGAGCTTAAGTTGGTTGCTACTCCTTTCTCTTAAAATCAATCACCAATCATTTATTAGGCATCTACTAAGTGTTAGATACCATGCTGGGTGTTGGGTATTTAATGACAAAAATGAAATGATTTCTGTCTCAAGGATCTTACACTCTTGTGATAGGGTGAGGACAACACAAACACAGCTAAGTGAATACAAAGTACTTTCAAAATAATGCAAGGAGTATTGGTTGTGGAGAGTATTAGCCCATGAGAGAATCATGAAAGGCCTTAGGTAGGAAGTGGCCCTTCTTCTAACCCTTGAAGGGATTCCAAGGGGCAACTGTGAGCATTCTAGGTACGGGAGCTAGCCTAGGCAAAAAGCATGGAAACAAAAGATGAAATGTCATATGTGAGGAACAGCATGTAGGTTAGCCTCGAACTCAAGTAAGGGTGAGACAAGTCAACAAACATTGATTAAGTGCCTATAATGTTTCAGGTACTATAGCTCATAGCTAGGGATAGAAAGAAAGGAAAATATAATCCCTACCTTTTAGGAGCTCACAGCCTAATGGGGGAGAATATATGGAAAACAGCTATATGCAAAGAAGACAAATACAGAATGAACAGGAGATAATGTCTTGGGGAAAGACACCGTCGTTATTTGTCCTTCATCTTTGAAGAGGACCAATGCCGTCTTCACCTGTGCTTGAATTGGATTTAAGTGAGGCAGAGTTGCACAAAGTTGTGGGCCTCACTCTCTCTTCTTGAGTCACTGAAATCTAGCAGCAAGTCAAAAGCCAAGACAATTGACAATGGCCCGGGATGCAGTTGGCATCTTCAATGCTTGACCAGGCTCTAAGCACTCCATAGTGCCCACTTCAGTCGTCTTCATGGCTGTTAGAACATATTGTTCTCTTCTGCCTATTCTGTCAGGGGGAGTCTTCACGTGCTTGGAGTAGATAATCCCCTAACTGACTCATGGGTTTGAAGCCTTTCAGTTACCCTTCTCCTGGGGTGTCCTAACCTGTCCACCTAGATGGTTTTACCAGAGCATGGCCACTGTGCATGCTACAGCTTCTTGGAGTCACAAGGGACAAGACACCAGCATTAAGGGGAAGTGGAAAAGACTTCTTATAGAAAGAGAGGTTTCAGTTGAGACTTGAAGGAAACCATGTGAGTGTGTGAAATGATTCTGGAAAGATTGATTACAGCCCACTAGCCACTAATTATTTGTTTGTGACCTTGATGGGATGATAATCCTTGTCCTCCCCTCCCTCCTTATCAAGTGTGGAACTTCAGTGAGATCACATAATGAAAGAACTCTAAAAAGTACAAAGCTTCATGCAAATGCAGGGAAGCATTATTAGAATTATAAGAAGGCTGCCTTCACCCAGCAGTGTCACATTCTGGCTCCAAATCATGTTCTGGCTTCAGAAAGAACACATCTCTAACATCTATCCCAAATAAACCACTGAATGCCAAGATTGTTACCCCGCAGGGTTTTCTTGGCCTTGCCTAACAGAGAAGACTTTGAATATTTTCTATTGAGTTGAAATGCTAATTAAGTCTGTCACCAGAGAGTGACAGGGAAAGTATCCTTGTTTTAGCAAGTTGGAGGGGGAAAGTCTATGGAGAATAATGTGAAAATAATTATTAAATAGCAATAAAAAATTTAGAAGGAAAAAAAAGGATCCAGGGAGGATCGAATTTAAAATAGCCAGGAATGCTGAGGAGTTGTTCAAATCAACATCAGTGTTCGGGGGAAAAATCATTAACAGACTCTACATCAAAGGGAGAACAGAGGTGGAGATGCTCTAATATCAAGAACCACATAAAATGGGAGACTGATTTGAAAGAGAGGTGAAAATAGGAACATAATGATATAATGAGACAAAGGAAGAACAAAGACCGTCAGATCCTCTAGGAGCGGTTTCTGGTTTTCCAAAGCACTGTCACATTGTTTGTGACTCTTCATAATTAGAAACAGACTAGAACTTTCTAACCTCCGGTACCCAAATGTGTCTCAGAAGCGGTCCTGGATAATTGGAAACAATCTGCCTTGTGAATGGGGAAAGATGTCACTTGGGTATTTAGAGTGACAGATTCCTTGTGCCAAGAATGAGATGCAAAAATAGTCTTGAGGGAAATATATTTCTAGGAGAGACTGAAGCCAGGTAACTCTAGGGTTTTTTTCTTCTTAACCTCAGCTCACTGCTTTAGTATCCACCCTTTTTAGAATATCCTGTCTTGTGTAAGGGAACTCACTTGAGAAAGAATAGGAAGGAATTGTGAAGAGTTCATTTGTCCTACATGCTTTTATTAAACTGTTATGTGTAGAACAACTGTCCTAAGCCCTGGAGGAGACAAAAGATTGAGATAAGACGTGAGCTCTGCCATGGCATGTGTAGAGTGGGGGTGAGGTACAAGGAAGGGTCTATGAGAATTCTGTTTGAGTATTGCTAATATAACCAGTTCATGCTTTGTGCCCACCTCTGGTTCCTGCCCTCACAAAGCTTGCTGTCTAGAGTAGGAAAGAAATACACAAAGACAGATAACTACAAAAATAAAAATGTAACTCAGTTTCGAGGCTCTCAGAATGTGACATGTCCACGTTTGCTTTGAGGAAATTCTTACCTGAATGGCTTATTGCCTTTACCCAGAACACCTGAGAAAATGACTGCCTGCTACCACCTAATATCTTGCTACTAACCCCTCTTGAGAGCGTGTGCTGTTTACAACATTTAGGAAGGAAAATTCGATTTAATGATCAAAGAAAACAGACTAGACTGCCATGCCCCCAAATAAAACCACGATTGATTAACGAACATTTATTAAATACTTACTGAATATATCCACTGCTGTGCTAGGTGTTCTGAATTCAAAGAAAAAGATGAAATAGTCCCTGCACTGAAGGATCTTCTAGTTTGTTGTTGTTCAGTTGTTTTTCAGTCATGTCCTACTCTTTGTTATCCCATTTGGGATTTTCTTGGCAAAAATACTGGAGTAATTTGTCATTTCCTTTTCCAGCTCATTTTATAGATGAGGAAATTGAGGCAGAGTGAAGTGACTTGCCCAGGATCACACAGCTAGTAAGGATCTGAGGTCAGATTTAAACTCACAAAGATGAATCTTCCTGATTCAAAGTCCAGTGCTCTATTCACCTCATCACCAAGCTGCTGATGTGTGTTTATACTCATAAATATGTACTGTCTGCCATTTATGTTAGAGATCTTAAGTCCTAAAAGAAAACTGAAAGTTTGCTCATTAACTGGGCTTAGAGAGGTGTCACTCCCATAGGATGTGCCCCACAACTACTTCTCTTTAATGGTGCTAATTTAGTGGTGATGATGCTATAAATTTTTGCTTTGTTCTTCCAAGATTTTAACATTAGCCCAGATGCTTTTCATTTAGACTTGCCAACTAATCTTCACATTAGCTGGAGTTTGGACTTTAGCCATGCCTGTCCTTACCATGTGCACCACCCCAAGGCAAAACTGCGAAGGAGATTACTTTTTGTCTTTACCTCCCTTCAGCTTTCTTTTTCTGTGGATGTGCCCACCCTGGCTTCCCCCCAACTTCTCAGGACCTAGGCCCTGATGTTGCTCCATAACTATTTCTAGCTCCCTATCATGATGCCCCACCCTTCAAAACCATTTTCCTATTCTCCTTGCCAAATTAGAACTCCCAATCCCTTAGTACCTTGCTCTCAGATAGTGATCTGATAAATTAATAAGTTGTTAATGACTAAAAATATACCTTAATATATTATGCCTATGGAGGATATTAAGCTTCTGCCAAAGAATTCCGATGGTCAGCAATGTCTTTAGCCAAACAAATGAATGTCTAAAGTATACCAGGGATAGAGGATAGAAAAAAAGTAGGAATAAGAATGGTACATTTGAGTTCTGTTCCCAACATTTCCACTAACTAACTGTGTGATTTTAAATGAGTTGCTTTGACTTTCTGGGCCTCAGTTTTCTTATCTGTAAAATGAAGATTTTGGATTCTGAGACTTAACAAATTGTAAGCAAATGGTGAAGATTGGAGGCAGACATTGGAAGAGGTCTTTGTTGAGCAGGAGTCCTTCCTGGAACACTTCACATCTTACCACACAGTGGGGATAACCTGCGTTGTCCACCTATGCTCAGGGCTGGCCACGCTGTCCTGTGTGTGAAGTCACACAGGGCCTTTTTCTATGCTAAGAAACCTGATTGGCATTCTCAGATATCCCCTCATTTCAACAGCCCTGGGTTTTAAATACACTTGAGTGGTAATTCACCACTTACTAATCTGTTAACATAACGTGTTGCCATAATTTGAACGTTTTCCGAGCGACTTGCTTTAGAGAAGCAGTGATATGATTAACTGTCTTTTATGTAAATCACCCTTACAGTTGACATCCATAAGCTCTTTCAACAAAAACATTTTCTCGTTGCACTCGTCTCATTATATACACTCTTAATGCTGTAGTCTCTGGGGTTTAAAATGTTATGTTCCTATTTTAGGACTCAACGGTTAGAATATGATTTAGCATAGTTTACATTTTGGAAGAGGCTGGTGTGGGTGTGTATGAGAAATCTGAGGCAGCGCTTCAGAAACGTTGTTCAACAAACCCCCCAAACAGCTGTTTTTAAAGATGTCAACTTACTGCCATTCTATAATCAACTTCTACTCTCGAGACGTTGTTCTGCCTGTAGGAGAGGGCCTCCACGGCACAGTGGGAACCTGGTGATTGGCTGTGTGCAAGAAACCAATATTATATCTTTCATCATTTGTCAGGCATTGCTGCCAGACCTCGACTCTGCTAACATACAGTAGTATAGCAAAATGAGTCATACATGCTTTAGAGTAATTACCACACAGTGCAAAACCAGAGCTAAGACTTAAGCTGTCTGCCCCCTTTCCTGTCTCTCCCCCTCCTCTGTTTTCTTTATGCTCACATGATAGCAACAGAGCTGAAAGATTTGCCAGTTTGTCATTCTGTAGATTTCACAGCATCACAGAATTTCAAAATGACCTCTGGTGATTAAGACATCTTAGGAAAAGGAAACCTTTCTCAGGCTGCACATGTTGTTGTTGTCGTTGAGAGGGCATTATCTAGGGACAGGGGGGGAGGGAAGGGAGGGAAGGGAGAATTTCTCTGCTCTAAGATTAAAGAATTCCAAATTGGGTCATTAGCATTTCCTTTGCCAATATGCCCATTAACTGTATGGAGATATCTTGTTTAGGCCAAGAGGTTTCCATCATATCTGAAACACAGGAAAAGAGGACCAGCTTAACACATACAGTTTCTAGAAAGTGGAACATGTGATGGAGGTATATAGAGTAGAGCAACGGACATTTGTACCGGGGCACTGGCATTTAGATGGAGCAACACCGTACTCATTCAGTGGTGTAGCAGCCATTTTGGGTGACCAATTCCCTTCCTGCTATATTAATTCCTTGTATTATTTTCATGTCATGAATTCCAAACTTTTTTAGAAGGTATATCCTGCTGTTCAGCCTGAGCATATTTTGTGTAACTTTCCCTGTGAGGCAAAATTGCTACCCTAACCCACTGTGCCACCAGCTGCCTCTCAGGAACTGAGTTTCGGTCTTGGCTTTGCCACTTAATAACTATAACGAGTTGTGTGACTTTAGACACATTATTTAATTTCTTCTAGGCTTAATTTCCTTATCTACAAAATTCAATTCAATACACATTTCGTGAGCACCTCTACTGTATGTCAGGCACCATGCTAGGCACTGGAATGAGACAGTTGGACGGGATAACCCATAATGTATCTTCCAGCTCTGAAGTCCTAAAGATATATCCCCACCTAATTACATGTTCTCTGGGATAGAATTGTAGCTAAACCTGGAATTTCATTGATCTAGGGGACTCCCAAGTGAGGAAACCCCTTTTAACCAATGCAAGTCATCCCTTTCTGCAACTGTAAGTCCCAGAGGGATATCTAGAACATTGAGCCCAGGATCACACAGCCAAGTAGGTGTCAGAGGTGGGACTTGAACTTGGCTTGGAGAAAAGTTTCCTATCTACTATATACCATTGCTTCTCCTGCTCAAGGATATTTGAGCAAAAGCGACCTTTTCCCCCAGATGGACAATGGCTAACCCAGAGGGTGATTCACGAACCTATTAGCAGCCGGAAAAACACGGCTCATTGTTGCTTAGAGTTCTAAAGCTAGAACTGGGAATTGAGATGTAAGAATTTCTCTCATCAGGAATGTTCCCTGGCTCTGCTTTGGATTACTCATTAACCTTCCGTCCTTGCATTTGGTGCACCAAATAGCATTTCAGAATGGTTTCCCGGGATGGAATTTGCATTTCATTTATAGGAGGGCCTCTGCTGCAGTCTCCATTACCTCTTAGCAGAATAATGCAAGTCTGGTTATTTCAGGCATGAGATGAACTGACCTATTCCTGTAGTTTTCATTACACCTTTGCATCAATGTGCAGCGGACATGAAGCCTAGAAGCGGGTTATATTTATCCTGTCCCTGAAGGCTTGGTGTGACTGTCGAAACTTGTCAATGCTCAGACCTGTCAGATTCCTAGAAGGAGTAACAGTGAAATATCACCTACACATTATTGCATGCCTGTTTGGAATGAACTTTGGGGTTGGACGTCGTCGTGTTGGCTTACGTGAGAAAACAATGCTCAGACCTTGGAAGTCAATTTTTGGTAATGGCTCTGAAACAAATAAAAAACGAGAGAGAGAGAGAGAAAGAGAGAGAGAGAGAGAGAGAGAGAGAGAGAGAGAGAGAGAGAGAGAGAGAGAGTTTCTGGGTAACTGATACTCAACTTATGGATTAAGCTAGCTAATTATCAATAAATTGATAGTGGTTTCTCCCTGTAATCAAAGATACCTAATAGAGACAATGAATGGCTTACATGTTTTTTTGAAAGGGAATGCCCCTGACAGGTAGGATCAACTCTGGTTGTTGATTAATTAATGAGGGGTGGACATATTAATAAGGAGGTAGTCTAAAAGTCTTTACTTCCTCCTGTTGAGAATATGGCTTGATCATGAGACTCATATACCTCTAGCAATCTGGACAAATCTCAACCTAGACCACTCTGATTGGTTTTCTCCTTTGTGAGTTGTGTTATCCTAATCTTTAACAGAGGGATGCAAGGGCATTGACTTGGTGCTTTGGGGCTGGAATTCACCTAAATTAGGTTTACACTGTAAATTGAAGTTAAGGGCTCTTTTTTTTCCCATTGACTTGTTTATTTACTTTTAGTTTACAAGATTCAGTTCCACAATCCCTTGAGTTTCAAATTTTCTCCCCTCCCTTCCTCCCTCCCCCATAGTGGTGTGAAATCATGTATAGGATTTGCAAATACTTTCACATTGTACAGTAGTCTGGTTGTATAGAAGGGTTGTAACCAATGGAGTGAACAATGGGAAAAAAAGAAAGAAAACCAAACATGAAAAAGAACGAGAGCGTGTAGATTGCTTCAGTCTCCATTTACACTCTGGTCTTTCTAAATCTTTCTCTGAATATAGATATCTCTTTCCATCCTGAGACTTGTATAGTGGTCTTATAGCTGTGTGTTGATGGGAAGAGTCCAGTTTATCAAGGTTGGTCATCACATATATGATGTGTCTATGATTGTGTACAAATTTTTCCTGGTTCTGCTCTTCTCACTTAGCATCAATTTGTATATGCCTCTCCAGGTAAATATGAAATCCATCTCCTTCCTGTTTCTTATAGCACAATAGTATTCCATTACATTCATATACCACAACTTGTTTAGCCATTCCCCAAATGATGGGCATTCCCTAAATTTCTAATTTTTTGCCACCACAAAGAGAGCTGCAATACATATTTTTGTACATATGGGTCCTTTTCAGAAGTAAGGGCTCTTAATTGGGTGGGGTCCAGCCCAAGATCCAAAAGCATGTTCCTGGAAGATTTGGGCAATTTCATCTATCAACCTTGTCCTTCAGAGACAAGCTGATTGACCTATAGGGGCTGGTCCCTGAATGAAGATATAAAGAGAAAAAAATCTTAATCCTAATTTAATAATTGTCATCCTGATGACACATTAATGATTTACGATAATGCCATTCCCTCCCTCAGTTACTACACTGGATGACCCTCTAAAGTCCACCTAACTCTAGATATTATAATAAATAATAATTAATGGCATTGATGATGATGCGATAGTTGATGGATCTGTAAAATGAGCTGGAGAAGGAAATGGTAAACAGCTCCAGGAGCTTTGCCCAGAAAACCTTAAATGGGGTTACAAAGAGTCCAACATGACTGAAAATATATGCATATATATGTATATACATATATATTATGTATGTGTGTATGTGTATATATATATATGCAAACATATATATATATTTACACACACATCTTTCCTAAGGAAAAATCATGATAAAATCATATAGAGGGGCAGCATGTTAAAGAAGAGATAGTGTTGCATTTGAAATCAGGAGGCTCTGGTTTCAAGTAATGATTCTCCTACTGGCTATGGGAATCACTTTAATTCTTTGGGTCTTGATTTCTTTATCTACAGAAAGAGGATAATAATACATACACTTGCTACCTACATTCAGAGTTGTTCCAGGAAAGGGTTTTATAAACCTTAAAACTTAAAAAAATGGAGCTGTTGTAATGATACCCTATATATAGGAATAGTGTGAGTTATCTCCCAAATATGGAAACTGGGATAAGAATTGTATGTGTAATGTCATGGTATAACAAACTCCTTAATGAGGAAACTCCCTCTCTGTTACTCATAGCCCTACTAGAGAGTTGCCTAGAACACACTAGTTAAGTGACTTGCCCGAGGTCACAAAAGTCAGTATCTCTCAGAGGTGAGACTTGAACACAGATCTCTTCTGGCTCTGAGCTTATCTGTTATTATAATACTGTCTCTCCTGAAAAGTGGAACATTCACCAAAAAGAGGAGATTATCCAAGAGGAAAAATATTTGTGGCCAGCATTGTTGACTTTGACTTTAGAGAACCTTCAGAAATGAAGCTCATGGAATAGCTAATTCTGTGACTATTTTTCTGTTTGTCTGTCTGTCTACCTACCTACTTATTTATTTGTTTGTTTGTCTATCTATCTATCTATCTACTTATTTATTTGTTTGTCTCTCTATCATCTATCCATCTATCTATCATCTATCTATCTATCTATCTATCTATCTATCTATCTGTCTGTCTGTCTGTCTGTCTGTCTGTCTATCTATCTACCTACCTACCTGTCTGTCCGTCTGTCCACCTACCTATCTGTCTGTCTATCTATCTATCTATCTATCCATCTGTCTATCGGCCTTCTTAACTCATCAAGCTGGAAAGTAACCACAGGTTATTTTCTAAAAGGATTCCTTGTGGTTTTTCCTAAAGGCTGCAGATACTCAATTTTCATCTCTGATCAAACTTTTGGGAAGGAAATTGACATCTCAATGGCTCTTAAAGTGTTCTGATTCTTCGTCCTGGGTGTGGCCTGACCCTCTTTGAATGGGCTACAGCTGCCAACAATGAGACATTAAGCTTTGTGACCTGCTACATATAGTTTTGTATATGCTATACATATATATGTGCTGGATGAATTACAAAGAAGTCAATTCAACAAAACAAACAAACAACTTCTAAAGCAATGAGCTCCAAAGTGATCTCCCCTCTGTGCCCAGTAATGATTCTCATGAAAATTCTGAATATGAAATGAGTTGTTTTTTTTTTTTCCTGTAGGCAAACCAGATTCTCTGGGGCAAGTATATGCATGCACAGTTTGTACTTCAGATTAAAAGAGTCCTTCTTAAAGCATTATCTGAGAAGTTGGAAAAGACAAATTGGAAGAAATCCAGAGAAGAACAGAAGAGATGAGTTTACTTCTGGGGAAAGCATACATGAACTAAATAGATACTCTATTAAGACTTTTTAGAAAGGTAGCCTTGAAAGGCCTTGGTTTATCCATAAGTCTCTCAAAGGAGAGACTAACATGACACCAAGGCAGATGACTTAGATTGGAAGGATTATAAAAAGAGGAGGGCATGGATTGCTTTCTGAGCCTGTGTTTCCTAGAGTTATGTACTCATACTTGGGGGATAGAGACAGAAATAGGGACTGAACCTATAATTTCATTGGCATAGGAACTCCCAAGTGAGGAAATGCCCTCTATTGATGCAGTCTGGCTGTTTCTTTTAAATTTGTAATCTTAGAGAGTTAGAATCATTCTGAGGGGTTAAGTGATTTGCTGAAGGTCACAGCCAGAATGTGTCAGGGGCACAAATCTCAGCTATAACCATCGGGCAGAAGGACATGAGATGAAGCCTAGAGGAATGCAGCTGGGAAATGATGAGATAGCTAGGTTGGCTACCCTTCAGGAGTTCTCCACTCTCTACCTTTTACCTTTTCCGAAGGAAAGTGACTATCCTCCAGTCAGTGAGCCATCTCCCACCTCTGGGCTATCCCACAAGTCTGGAACATCCTCTTTCTTTAGCTGGAGTAGAGAAGGAAATGCATTTATGTGGTAACTGTGTGCACCCCAAAACTGTGCAACAGAGATCCTTACCCAAATAATACACAGAGGCTTCTCAAGGTAGGAAGCAGAAAAGAATGGTTTATTAAGATCTTGAGAAAGGGCCACCCCCCTTCTGACCAATAGTCAGGGAGGAGAAGCAATTTACAAAAGCAATTGGTGAAGTTATAAACCCCTAACACAGAATTTTCCCCCACCCCCCCTGCTGACCCTTTTCTTCCACTGGCTGGAAGTCAGGTGCACAGTCTAAGCGCGGCCATCTACCTCAAGTACTGGAACAAGGAAGCAGTAGACCACCCAGTATACATCTGAGGAAGCACTTCTGTCCTTATTTGGCTTATCTCATGCTGAGGTGTGAGGTGTCGCTGAGGAGAAGGGTGACTCGCTACTGCTCTGAGTCCTTGTAAATCATGTGATTTCTGGCGAAGAGGAACTTGGGCCTGTTTCCCTCAAAAAGCCTTACTAAATTTTAGAGGATAGTCTGAGAAGTTTCCCCTCTCTCACTCAGTACCTACGATGGACCAGACACTGTAATAAGCACTTTTTTATTATTTCATTTGATCCTCACAATAACCTGCAAGATAGGTACTCTTATAAGCTCCATTTTACAGTTAAGGAAAGTGAGGCAAATAGAAGTTAAGTAACTTGCCTGTGGTCACATACCTAGTAAGTGTCTGAGACCAGATTTGAACTCAGATCTTCGTGATGCTAGGCTTAGCATTCTGTTCACTACACTACCCCCTGTCTCTTAAGTTCCTCTACAGTCCCTGGACCTCCTGGAGTCCTTCTCTTCCTTTAAGATGCAGTTAAAGGACCGTATTCTACACGAAGACTTTCTCAATTGAGACAGCCAGTACCTCCCTCCCCTCCAAATCATGCTGTACTAAACATGGAGGTATTTTGTATGTTATAAGAATAAAAAATTTAACCTTCTCACTGCCATTCATGACAGTCTGTGCTCTCTGACCCGTGTTCTTGCATTTCCTCTTTTCTTCTTCGCTTGTCCCTGGATATAGGGACCGGGCCTTTGATTTCATAGATATTACTCTCAACTGAGTAAACTCTTTTTCTATTAGTATGTGTGTGTGTGTGTATGTGTGTGTGTGTGTGTGTGTGTGTGTGAGAGAGATAGAGAGAGGGAATGTAGATATTCATGTCATATATATATATTAGCTTATATATGTATACATATGCATATATACACAAGTATGCATACATACATACATACATACATACATACAAGCTTAAATTAATGTCTTGATATTGTTTTAAGCTACTGGAATTTTGAAATGCCCTATATTTCTGTATGCATTAGCTGTCTCTTCCATTAAAAAGCATACTTATTCATAGGGATTATTTCATTTTTTTTACTTGTACCAGTAGCTCCCAGCATAGTGCCTGTCACATTGTAGGCACATACTGAATGCTTTCTGATTGATTGATCCCTCCGAGATTCAACTCATCTACACGTTTGACAAATATGTCATCTATATTCTTGTCTGAATCACTAATAAACACATGGAACGTGGAACCAAGGGCAACTACCCGAGATACTTTTTTTTAATTGACATGGTGAAGCATTAATGATGCTTCTTTGGGTTTGATCATTTACCCAGTATCAAATCCACCAATATATACTATCACATAATCTGAATTTCAACAACTTTTCCACATCCGTAGCATAAGATATTTTATCAAATGTTTTGTTAAAATCTAAGTAGACACGCCTACTGCATTTCCCTGATTTAGCAGTCTAGATGCCTTGTCCAATAAAGAAATGAAGTTATTCTGAAGCAACCAATTCTTCATGAATCCAAACTGGCTTTTAGTAATCATTGAATTCCCTTTTCCCCTACTTTCTTTAAAGCATAACTAAAAAAGCTATAGTTAAAATGTAATGTGCAATTTAGAGCAAGATTTAAAGAAATACAAATGTCTGAGTGCAATTAGATATCTTACTAACCTTTATTAAGCTATTCCCTTCTCTTCTCCCGTTAAGCAATTTTTTAAAAAGCTAAACGAAAAATACATAGTGGCATACAAGTACAAAGCTCTGTAGTCAAGCAAAACAAATTCCCAGAGTGGCTGTGTCTGATAATGTATCCTACAGATGAGGAACTGAGATGAATAAGATGAAGTGACTTGTCCAGAGTCACACAGCTAGTGAGTGCCTGAGACCAGATTTGAACTCAGGAAGGTGAGTCTTCCAGGCCTAGTGCTCTATCCACTGTGACATCTAGCTGCCCATGCACACACACACACACACACACACACACACACACACGTAAACACATATACATATCCACATATTCACATGCACACATATTACCTTTCCTCATGTAGTCCATGTGAGGGCATGACTTAGGAATAATTTCCTCTCTCCCTATTTCCTTACTCTTTGTTCTATTAACTTCCTCTCTTGGCTTCTAATTTGAAGAGTTATTATTTCACTTCTTTCTCCTTCAAGGATATCATTTCTCATCCCTCAAATCCTATGCTTTTTGGATGACCATTACATAAAATATTATTTAAATGCTCTTCATGTTACGTTTTGGTCTTGACTGATATGACTTTATATAAAAGTTGTTGAACTTTTTTATTGTTTGAAGCAACTGGCTTTTATTTTATTTTTTCATGAAAATGTTGCTGGTGAAAAAAGACCTACTCTAGAAGTTTGTTTTGCTTTTTCTGTATTTGCTACCTCTTTATAGCATGATTCTATAAACACTGAGTCATCACATTAGGCATCACTTGTTTTTAAGTCTAGATTACCTTGTTAAATTTCTTCTGTTTTGACAATTTGCACATTTGAAGGATTTGTCCCATTCCAGATTTTTCAACATTAAAGGATTACATCTCCTCACATCATTGAAGAACCATTTTTTTCTCATTTGGAATTATGTACAGTTTTTTGAGACAGGTAATTTTTTAGGGATAAGTGAATTTCTTCCTCCACCTACCTCCCATTTTATAACATTCTTGTCTCTTATTTAATTTTGAATTATTTCTGAGTAGTCACAAACATCAAATTGATCTTTTTAAATATGAGAATTGCTTTTTTCCAATTGCATGCAACTTTCTCTATTTTTTTTTTAAATTTTAGAACTCAGTGACTATATCTGTGGGTTGGTTAAACTTATGTTCATGCCCTGTTGGCATGCTGTGGATTCTATAAATACTATCCTCTAGTTCTTTTGCTTTGGTCATAGAAATTCAAAATCTTCCAGTTTTAAATTTTAAAATATTGCTACCTTTGTTCTTTCCTCCCTGTATTTTTTTCCCTTCAACTTGAACAACTCCTTCCTTCAGGCCAGCGGTTCTCAACCTGTGGGTTATGTTCAATTTGTAACAATGAAAATACATCCTGCATATAAGATATTTACATTATAATTCATAGCAGTAGCAAAATTACAGTTATGAAGTAGCAACAAAAGTAATTTTATGGTTGGAGTCATCACAAGATGAGGAACTGTATTAAAGGGTCGTGGCATTAGGAAGGTTGAGAAGCACTGCTTTAGGCAATACACTGCTTCATTTTTCCTCTCTTTTTCTAAATTACTGATTCTTATATCCATCTTCTTGAAATCTTTCTTCACTAATTTTATTTTCAATCTTATAGATGACAGATCTTATTTTATCTTTTTTAAAAATTGTGCTTTTAAATCACTTTAAAGGTGTTTTAAAATGATTCCTTTTCTTTTACTGGTGGTATAGTTATTGTTTCAATCTTGTTCTTTTCTCCTGGCTTCCTTTTACTTCATAAAATTTGTTCAAATATTTTCTTTTTACTTACTCACTTCTTTCCATCTTTCTAATAGTTTTCCTGTGAGATTTTTTCCTGTGAGGCCCTCGTTGTTGCTTCTTTATTTTATTTTGTGTATTTGACATAATTTTGAGATTGTGTTGGAAGCCAGGCTTAACTGTAACCACTCAGTCATCTTTTCCTTCTTTTTCTATATCACAAACTTCATGACCGATTTTTACTAAAAACAAAAAAAGATCCCCATTGTTTCAGCAGTTACTTTTGGCTGGTCAGAATCAGAGGCAGATTTGCACTTCCCCTTGTTGCTTTCTCCATTTTGGGGTGGGTGAAGCTATCATTAAAAGAAGTCACAAATCTATCAGGGGACACACACACACACACACACACACACACACACACACAAAGACATAGACACAGAGAAGCAGAGACAGAGAAAAAAAGAGAGAGAAGATAGTGTCAGAGAGATAGAGCAGGGAGATTCTCAAAGAGAGGAAGAGTGTCAAAGAGAAAGGAGTCAGAGAATCCATATAGTTGAATTCCTTATCACTGTAATATTATGCTAGAGCATTAGATGGCCTGTAAAGTCCCATCTTTCTGTAAACCTATTATTCTATGAATCTATCATCTTTCTTTTACTCTTCAATTCCTCTATGTCCAGGTGATCTATAATTTTTCACATAATATATGTTATTACTTCAGTTTCTGTTTTCACTGATCTTCATCCAAATATTCTATGCCATGCTTTCTAGATTTGCTCACATGTGTATATATTTGTAATATACCATTGCACTTCCCTCTTTACCTATTATGTTCCTTTTGAATCAGCATAATCATTTAAAGCAAAATTCTAGCCCCAAATACCTTTCCACTAAATATCCCATACATGTATATGTTTAACATGTTAGATATATGCACATTTTAGACATTATATAAGTACATATATAAGTGTTACATTGAGGTGTCCCCAAAGTCTTAGTACAGTTTAAACATACACATAAATATGTACTCACAAGTATGTAATTTTTAAACCAATGTTGGATGCACGCCATCTCATTTTGAGAGTCCATCATGCCTATATTTTCTGTCATGGTCCACAAATCTAAATTCCATTTTCAAACACCATTTTTGTAGCCAGTTGTTCATTTCTCAAACTTCCCTGCATCTTCTGAATTCTCTGCCTTTAATCAACAGTAGTAATGAAAACACAAACTGTGTCCTCCAGGTCTTCATTTTTGTGCCCAGGACTCCATGATCCTTAGTCATGCTTTCTAAGTTCCTTCTGATGGTTTAGTTTGTCCTCACAATAATCATCAGAAATGGATAATGCCATCAGGTTTGACAGGTCTCAGGGGGTTCTCTATCCATATTCCAGATATATACTGTCTGTCATTTATGTCAGGTTGGCAAATAACTGCCAGACCCCTCACCAGGGAGTCACTAATGCCCACTAGTCTTCTCTTCTTCTTGATATCACATCATAATTCCTTGGATCACAAAGAGCTGTTTTCTCTAGAGACAGACTGGCCCTCTTCCCTGTCTCCTTATAGGAAAAGCCTCAAATTTAATATATCACTACAAATTTTCAGTGGTTCCTTGTCCATCCTTCTCCATATCACAATTTTATGCTCTACCTCATGACATGGGTTAGAATTCTCTTCTACTTTGTAATATCTCTTTTACTTTCTTTGCTTTCCTTCCTTGAAGCACTTTCCTCTTCTATCAAGGGCCATTTCATTCTTTTTCATAAGCCTGGAGAGAAATCTCCATTTTTTATCTTCTTCACTGGGATGGACACCAAGTCATACTTTGTACTTGCAAAGCATAGCTATTAATTGGTGCTGGAAGAAGAGCAAGTGTAGCACTCCAGGTCCCTCCAGGTCACTGCAAAAATTTTTCTAGTCCTCTGTACTTTCTGGAAGCAAATCCCTGAGCATTTCGTCTTTTTTCTTTGGTTGCTCTCTTGGCTAACCTTGTGACTAACTACTGAGACAAATTGCTTATTCATTGTAAGGTATGAGACTAGAGACACAAATCTGAGATCTGTACACATAGTTTTCCATTGCTAATGATCTCCAGATATTTAACCTATTTTTTCCGGGATGCTAAACTCTGGCACCACTGGAAGGACAAGGTAAATTGATTTAACAGAAAAGACATAGGCCCATAAAATGCAAGACCATGAGATAAAATTTAATTGTCCAATGAGATCTTTATACCTTTTCTCTAATTCCACGGTTGCTCTGTAGATTATAATCCAGTGGAGGCAACGCTTTTGGGTAAAGACCCTGAAATCCTTCGTCATTCTGCCTTTCTATTGCTATGGAATTTAAGAAAAATTCATTTAGCAATGCATCATTATAGACTTTGGACTTTGGTTCATTGGTTTTGGGTGAAAAAAATCCCCTGACCTACTTGGTTATTCCTCTCAAAAAGAACCTCAGGTAATAATTAAGGCATATGTTAGATGCTCAACCACTACTGAGAGCCAATTAGAAAGCTAACATTTTAAAAGCAATTTTTAGGGGCAGCTAGGTGGATCAGTGGATATAGTACTGGCCCTGGAGTCAGGAGGACCTGAGTTCCAATCCTATCTCAGATACTTACTACTTGTATGACCCTGGGCAAGTCATTTAACCACAAACAGTCTTTATCCCCCAACTGATAGTATTTGTTGCATACCTAAGACTTATAAGCTAAGAGTTATAGCTGGAAAGTATCTTAGAAATCACTTATATTGGTCACTTAGACCAATCACGTCTTCCACAGATAAGGAAGTTGAGAATTTTCTCATCATCACAAACTATTAAGTAGTAGATCTGGTCTTAGTGCTGTAAGCTCAGTGTGCGGCTTTATTTGATCGTTTATTGCCAATGCTGTATCCAAGCTGGGGTAACAGCTCTAATGACACACCATGGATTCTTCCATGCTAAGGGATTTATGGGAATCTACCTGAGGTTTCAGGACTTTGCTTTCTTCAGTTCATTCTAGCTAAGTATGCATAAGAATGAGTAAGGAGTCCAAGCAATCTTGGGCTCTTTGCAGAAGAAGCTTTGAGAAAGGGATTCTCTTGTCTTTCCATATTAGATGTTTAGTGTGGAGCTAAGAGATCGTCTTTCATTGCTTCCTTCAAAATCATACCTGAGGTGGGAAGGAAAAACAAAAACAAAACAAAAGTTTACAGGCTCCCAACTTCAAAGGCAGCTATGATTGACCTTTTGTACTCTTGCTTTCTTACCTACAGAAGATATGCTTGGCTGCCTGAGCAAAGGTGCTGGTCTTTGAAGACTATTGGGGTAGGGAGAGGGAAGGCACATCCAGAACAATAACTAGGGTGAGGTGACCTGGGTTTTGCTACATGGAACCAAAATTTGAAGGACAAAAAAAATAATTATTTTAAAAGATGTTACAAATTTAAAATGTGCTAAATTTACATGTTGATGCCACTCTCATTCTTTCAGTGGCATAGAAATCAGTTAGCAAGATAAGGCAGTTAAATTAGTAATCTACTTGTAAGTAAATTAGTAAGTCTACCCTCCCCATTTCTTCTTGATAGCTATGCACCAGTTAAGTTTTTCCCAGGCCTACCCTTTTCTTCCCTTGATAGGACCTTCCTCAATGGTAGTTGCAGTGACTCAAGTTCTTTCCCTAATACTTTTGATGTCCCAGGATCTCTCAAATCTGTGGGTCTGTATCAAGGACTTCCCAAAAGAGCTGATGTGAGAGAAATTTTCATGCTACTCGTCCAGGGTGTGAAAATTGCTCATTAACACCTCTTACTTAAGCATCTGTCCTTCATTCAACCTCAGGCAGCTAGGTCCTACAGTGGGTAAGGCAGTGGGCTTGAAGTCAGGGAGGTCTGAGTTCAAATGTGGCTTTAAACATTTACCAGCTGTGTGACCCAAGCTAAGTCACTTAACTTCCATTTGTCTCGTTTCCTTAACTGTAAAACGGGGATAATATACACACTATCAGAGTTGTTGTGAGGATTCAATGAAATAGTTGTAAAGTGCTTTACATAGTTCCTGGCAAGGAGTAGGTGCTATATGTTTATTTCCTTCCCTTCCCTTTCAGAATGATCCTCAATTGCTTACTCCCATATATACCACATGTTCAATCTGTTGTTAAGTTTTGTTGTTCTACCTTGTCATATTTCTTGCATCTCTCTTTCTCTTTCTCTCTCTGCAGAGATAGATATAGATATAGATTAGAGATAGATAGCTTTAGCTATCCGTAGAGATACAGAGATAGAGCTATTGATACAGAAAAATAGAGATACAGATCTATTGCTTGGTCATTTTTCAATCATGTCTGACTCTTCCTGACCTCCTTTGGGGTTTTCTTAGCAAAGAAACTAGAGTGGTTTGTCATTTCCTTCTCCAGCTCGTTTTATAGACAAGGAAACTGAGGTGGAGTTAAGTGACTTGTCCAGGGTCCTACTGCCAATAAGTATGAGGTCAGATTTGAATTCAGGACTAGCCCTCTATCCACTGTGCCACCTAACTGCCCATAGGTAGGTATAGATACAGAGAAATATGTATAGATAGAAATAAAGATACAAATATTGTACTCTGCACCCACAGAGCTGACACCTGGTGCAGGCCCTTGACATGATCTCATACTTTTAGTATTGCTATAGCCTTTTGGTTGATCTCCCCAATCAAAGTCTCTTCTTTGTCCATCCTCCATTCAACTGTCAAATTGCTCTTTTGGCAAACACAGATCTAACCATGTCAGCTCTCTATTCCGTAACCTCTAGTGGCTCCCTGTTACCTCCAGGATTGAAGACAAAATCCTTGTTTGGCTTTTAAAGCCCTTCACAATTTGTCCCCTTCCCACCCTTCCCACCCTTCCAATCTTCTTACGCTTCTTGCCACCCTTGGCCCTTAAGGCTTCCTATCCTGACTTTATATTTTGGCATAACAGTTCCCCTTGCCTGGAATGTTTGTTCTCCTTGCCTCTGCCTCCTTCAAGGCTCAGCAAAAAGTCCACCTTCTTCAGGTCTTTCCTGGTCTCCCCACTGCTAATACCTTAATATCTTCCATTTACATTGTATTTATCCTGTTGGCACAATTTTTTTCATACTGTGACCCTACTTACAATGTCAGCTCTTTGAGGGGAGAAATTGTTTTTTTTTCTGCCAACACCCCCGTTTTCTTTTGTTTAGTTATTCCTTAGCTCCTAGCACATAGTAAGACTTAACAAATGTTTGTTGACTGACTTATTCCCTCTGCACCAAACCTTGTGCTTGTAGAGGTCTTCTTTCCCTCTAGTGCTGGACAGAAGACTACTCTCCACCATTTCCCTCTTGTCCTCCATCCCCTCCAAGCAGCTTTGAACTTACATTTGGAAAGCTATGGAATAAACTCTCTCTGTGTGTATCTCTCTCTGAAAACATTTTCTAGGTAGGTTATCGTGTCAATGTCCTGAAGAGCCTGTGGTGCAGAGGCCTGCAATCTTTCTCAAGACCAGCATATGGCCAACCCTGTGGGATATCTGAACAGACCATCCACTGAATGATCATATGACTTCCCTCCCTGCTTTGAGGGACAATGAGTAGTTGTTTTTGCTCCCTGAGACAAGCATGTTACTCCAGAGAACAGATTGGTTGGACTCCTTCATTGCCATACTCATCCTATTCTGTTCTAACTCCTTTGCCCAACAGTCTGTGAGATGGTGAGCAAATGTGCCAATGTGTTTGCCTCCTCTCTGCTGTCCCATCACCCTCCTGCTGCCCCCCCCACCCCCGGCCCATCACCTGCCCAGGCAGTAAACTCTGAGAAAACTAGGGTTCTTTTTACTGTTCTGCTGGGATCTCTTCAGTGAAAAGACCATTATTTATTTATTTCTTCATTTATTTTTGGAGGCACTGGGGCTAAGTGACTTGACTAGGGTTGCACAATTAGAAAGTATCTGAGGCTGCAGTTGAACTCAGGTCCTCCTGACTCTGGGGCTGGTGCTCAAGCCACTATATCACCTAGCTGCTCCTAAGACCACTCAATTTAAAATGGGAAAACCTGGATTCAAGTTCAGGTTCTGACTCCTCTTAACTTTGTGCCTGTGGTTAAGACATATGACTGCTCTAAGGCTTAGTTTCCTCCTCTATAAAAAGGGTAAAATGGTATTTTCACTGTTATAAGAAAGTACTCTGGGAAGCTTAAATTGTTTTTGGGTATAGGGGCCAGAATCAGGGATGGGATAGTTCCCCTGGATTCTGTCCTGGTCAGATTACATCTGAAGGATTGGGTTCAGGTCTGAGTGTCTCATTTTAGGAAGAGTTTGGATGAGCTAAAACATATCCAGAGGATATGTCAAAAGGCCTCAAGATCGTGTCATAGGAGAAAGGATGGAAAGAACTGAGCATTTATAGCCTTGAGAACTGAAGACTTAAGTGGGATATGACTATTATCTCCAAGTATTAAAAAGATTGTCATATGGTAGAGGGATTGAACATGTTCATCTCAGCCCAGGAGCAGGAGTTCTTAACCTTTCTGGTGTTGCACACTGCTTGGCAGTCTGTCAATGCCTGTGGATTCCTCCTCAGAACTATGTTTTTAGCATATGAAATGAAATACGTATGACTGCAAAGGAAACGAGTTATTTTTGGAATGTGATCATTAAAAATTTTTTTTAGGAAAAAAAAGTTTGTAGACCCCAGACTAAGAACCACTGATCAGGCACTTTTCAGAATAATGTTTTTTTTTTTTTAATAATTCTTCTCAGAATAATGTTTTTGCTGTTGTTTTGGGTTTTTTTGGAGGCGTTTGGGGTTAAGTGACTTGCCTAGGGTCACACAAACTAGTCAATGTTTGAGTTCATATTTGAACTCAGGTCCTCCTGACTTCAGGGCTAGTGCTCAATCTATTGCACCACCTACTTGCCCCCAGAATAATGTTTTTAAATGTATAAAATTAAATACATAAGGTTACAAAGGAAACCAATTTTATTGAAATAAAGATGCATTTTACCCATCCAAATTTGATGGCCCCCTGAAATCTATTCACGGACCCCTTTGGGATGGAGGAGGGTCAGTGGATCCTAGGTTAAAAACCTCTTCCCTAGAGGGTAAAACTGGGAACAATGGGTAGAAGTTGTGGAGGTATGGATTTAGACTTGAAGGAAATACAATATTAGTATTCAATGTTTCCCAATGGTCTTGAATAGTAATGACTTGTCTTGTAATAGAAGTGGGATAGTCACTTTTAAAAGCTGTTGGAGAAAGGATTCTTGGCCAGGTCTTTGTCAGGCTAGATGGCCTGTGATACTCTTTCCAACTCTGAGATTCTATGCTCTTATTTAATGTGAATTTAAAAATAGAGCTTCTCAGGGCAGCCAGGTAGCAAGTGGATCTGAGGATCTAAGTTCAAATCTGGCATCAGACACTTACTAGCTGTGTGACCTTGGGCAAGACACTTAACCTCAACTGTTGTGCCCACATCTCTGCCCCTCCTCCCCCCCAAAAAATATAGAGCTTCTCACATTAGAGAGGCAGCAAGTCATAGTGGATAGAAAACTGACCTCAGAGTCTAGAAAACATGGACTCAAGTCCCATCTCTGACGCATACTGACTGTGATGAGAAAAAAGTCCTGTAATAACTCTGCACCCTAGGTAATTGTCTGAGGCTCTGAGCTACAGAACAGTTGGAGATCTGCATTAGTAAAGGAAGATTCCTCATCAGGACTTTTATCTATACACCGATAAAATCACAGGTTGGCACAAAATAAAAATCAATTTGAGTATCTATAAGTCAGGCATCTGCGGCTTCTGGGAAATAAGTATCAAGAGGGGAAGGAAGCAACATAAAGTTTTATTCTTCTTTTAGCCTTATTACCTCATCCCCATACTTTAGCATACCTTCCTTAAATTTTAGCTATATAGGGAACACGCATTTATTAAGCCCCTCCTACATTCCAGGTGCTCACAATGAGTAAATTGAAGCAGATATAGATTAAGTGACTTTCCCAGGATCACACAGCTAGTGTCTCAGATCAGAATAGAACTCAGGTTTTCCTGACTCCGGGCCCAGTGCTCTGCCCAACGCAGCTCCTAGTTTCCTTTATATGATGGGGATCCCATTGTCTCTGACCTGCTCTTCTTAGTCTGGCTTCTACAAGTTATCCCAATTCTCCATGTGCTGCTCCCCTTCCCCCTGATATTTTCTATCCTATCTTATCCACCATTACCTCTGAATCTGTGTCTTCCAAAATAATCAGTTGATTTTTCAATTTGTTATTATTACATATGAATGATTGTTGTACACTAGTAGAATTCTTTACAATTTGGAAACCATATTCCAAAAACTGAGAGGCATTGGTATAGTGTGTAGAGAACTGGCTTTAGTGGAGGAAGAACTTCTCATGAAGAATTCCCCACAGCAATGAAATTATAGGTTCCATCCCGTAGACCCCCAAAACATCCCACTGTTGACTTGCATATGTGATACTGAGGGAGCTGGCATGTGAGTGATAACTCCTTTGCAATCTTGTACAAATACAGGACCCTGACCTTCTAAATGAAGCCTTGAGGTTCCCTTTAATCCTATTCCTTAGCATTCCTTAGCAATCACCAAATCTAGACATTCTGTTTACTAAGGAAGGGATTAAGAGGGAGAATAAGGGGTGTCTAGGTGGTTCAGTGAATAGAGCACCAGCCCTGGAGTCAGGCGGACTTGAGTTCAAATGTGGCCTCAGACACTTAACACTTACTAGCCGGCGTGACCTTGGGCAAGTCACTTAACCGCAATTGCCCTCCAAAAAGCAAAAAAAGAAAAAAAGAAAAAAGAGAGAGAGAATATGGGGAAGATGTCTGGTGCTATTCACCAATATTTAACACCTTTTAAAAACTAGTATACTGATAAAACAAAACAAGTGTCTGACTAATATTTCCTTTCTGGTGATTAGAAATGTGACTTTGAGATCTGGGGATGGCTGTGGGGGGAAAGGAGCACTCAGATCAGAGGCTAGTCATCAATAACTCTGAAGCAGAGTTGGGAACAGAAAGGAGGTGATTACTACAAGTGAGGAGGGAAGCATGTACCTGCCACCAATTTTTGAGGCTAGCAGCAATCCATGTGCCAATTTAAATTGGCTTGGGTACCAGCAACAGCTTGTATTTCATAGCTTGTCAAATCCTGATTTAACTCCTGATTGCCTGGAGCAACATCTTACCTGGACACTAGCTTAATAAGTCCACCTGTCTTCCCTCTAGCCCTCTGCCTTGAGGGAGAAGTGTGAATTAATGAGATTAAATGGGTTAATTAAATTAATCAAGGCAAAATGTTCTGTAGCAGTGTCTGAGAAAGGATCAGGAGGAGTGGAATCTATTCTGAGCTCCTTGTGGACTTGCTGACTGGAGTATGCCTTTTAACCTCTGTGCCTCAGGTCTCCTTTTGAGCAGCTCTTGTCTGTCCTTCGTTTTTGAAGAGGATCAATGACATCATGGGGTGATGTCTTGACTAGTGTGTGAATAGAATGAAGTGAGGCAGAGATGCACAAAGTCATCAGCTTCACTCTCTCTTCCTGAGTCATCAAAGTGCAGTGACAGGACAAAAATTGAGACGTTGTGGAGATGGCCTGGGATGCAGTGGATGCCCTTGGTGTCTTTGATGACTGACCAAGTTCTAAGACCTCCACAGAGCATGCTTCAGCTGCCTTCATGGCCATTAAAACAGTGTTCTCATCTGCCATTTTGCCATGAAAGTCTTCACCTGCTAACTCACCAACAGTTTGTGGCCCATCTTCTGAAATGGTTTACTTCTTGAAGTCACAGGTGAGAGTTGGGTGAGTCAGGTGGACACTAAAGGTGACTGAGCACCCTGAAAAGGGCTTGAGAAGCTCTCACACCAGAGGGGCTGGTCCTCCTGAATACCCCTATACACTCCTTTTTAAGCAGTATTTTATAGTCTAAAGAACACTGGCCTTGTCAAAAGCCTGGGTTTGAATACTGGCTCAGACACTTAGGAGCAATGTGACTATGGGCAAATGCGTAGTTTAAAACTACACTTGAAATTTTTTAAACCTATAAGAACTATATAAATTTAAGCTATTATTATTATTGCTGTTGGGATTATTATTATGAAACTGAGTCTTTATAGTCATATATTGTTAGAGGTGAAGATACTTTTTTGGTCTTCTTTTACATTTATTTACTTTTAGTTTACAACATTCAGTTCCACAATACCTTGAGTTCCAAATTTCCTTCCCCACCCTCTCCACCCCCCTATGGCAACATGCAATCCGATATAGGATCTACAGATACCTTGACATTAAATATTAGTCAGGTTGTAAAGAAGGATTATAACTAATGGAGTGAACAATGAGAAAGAAGGAACAAAACAAAACGAAAAAGAGAGAGAGTAAGTAGTTTGCTTCAGTCTGTGTTCAGATTCTGTAGTTCTTTTCTCCAGATGTGGATAGCCTTTTCTATCATATGTCCTTTGGAACTGTCTTCTAACCTTGCATTGCTGAGAGGAGCCCAGTCTATCAAAGTCAGTCACAAGGGACACAAAGAATGTCTGTAATTGTGTACAAAGTTCTCCTGGTTCTGCTTCCCTCAAGGACTTTATAGATCATCTAGTCAAACCCTTTTATTTTACAATTAAGGAAACTAAGGACCATGAAGGTTAAAGGACTTCTCCAAGCTCAAAATATCTCGTTTGTAGCAGACATGGGGGTCTAGAACCCTCACCTCCTAACTTCAAGCCCGCTGGTCCTACTTCAGTGTTGTTTTGATAGCAATCTATTCAGATAAATATTTGGAAGTTCAGGAGGAAAATGTCTGTGATGTCTTCTGAGATTAACAGAAAAGAGAATTTCTGAGAAGACACCAACACACATAAATAGAATGATCAGTAGTATCGAAGTACTTGACCCCCTCATACCTTACCCCTATTGCCTCCTATGGAGGATCTGCAACTTTGAAGGTCCAGTGCCTTAGCCCATCTCTTCTAGAGTTTAAGAGAAGAGCTGTTTGAGAAAGCCAACATAGGAGGTAGAGACAAGAAGATTGAGTTTTAATTAATAATAATAGCTAACATTTAAATAGTATCAACTATTAGGTACTACTGTGCTAAGCACTTTACAATTATTATCTCATTTAATCCTCATAACAACTTTGGGAGGTAGATGCTATTATTATTCCCATTTTACAGATGAGGAACAGAGGTTTAATGATGTATACAGGATCACACTGCTGATAAGTGTCTGATGCTGGATTTGAACTCAAGTTTTCCTGGTTCCTGACCAGATATTCTGCTGTGCTATCAGGGGCCAGTGAAAGATAGGGAAGAATGTGCCTTTATCAGTTCTTATATCTCTTCTCCCCTGCAAGACCAAGGCTGATATCCACAGCATGGTGTCATGGAAAATGTGGCAGATCTGAGTTAAAAGACCTGGGTTCAAATCCTACCCCTGCCATTTATTAGCTGTGTGATTTTGGGCAAGTTTCTTTCTTGAGCCTTAATTTCCTCATCAATAAAATGAGAAGAGTGGGCTAGACACCTTCTAAGATCCCTTCCAGCTCTATATTTAGGAGACTATGCCTCTGTTCTCTCCTATCTGTCCCTCCCATCCAACCCCCAAATTCAAACACACACATATATATATGTATATATATATATATGTATATAATATGTATATGTGTATACATATATACACACATATATATACATACACATACACACAGAAGCATACACACACATACATACACACAGATAGTGACACAGACAGAGAAACAGAGACAGACACACACAGAGATAGAGAGAGAGAGAAAAAGGGGGAGAGAGAGAGGAAGAGAGAGAGAGAGAGAGAGAGAGAGAGAGAGAGAGAGAGAGAGAGAATGTCTATATCACAGAATGTTAGAGCAAGAAACAACCTTAGAGATGACCTAGCTAAGCTCCCTCATTTTTCAAATAGGGAAATCAGGTTCAAGAGATAGAAATTCTCTCAACAATTATTAAGCATCTTCTATATGCAAGACACCAGATTACAAAGATTGACAATAATAAAGCACCACATTCCCTGCCCTCAGGTACTTAGATTCCACCTAGAGGGGATATAAAACACAGATAGGTATAATACAAGCTTGGATGTGTTGGGGGCAAAGGAGAGATCCAGCAAAGTGTTTGCAGAAAATCAGAAGAGGTAGTGATCACTTTCAGTTAAATGGGGAAGGAGTAGCTGGGAGAGAATGAGGAAAGAATCAGGGAAGTGACACCTGTGCTGAACCTTGATGGAAGAGAAGGATTCTGAAAGGAGGAAAGAATGAGCACAGGGTATATTGGAGGATAGGTGGGGAAAGTGGTTTGTATTAATCTAAAGAAGGCCAAAGTCACACAGCTGGTTAGCCAGAGATAGAGATCTGACTAGAATCCAAGGGCTTCTGATTCAGTCCAATGCTCCTTTCATTGCAGCAGTTAGAATAGGGATATATGTGTGTATGTGGTATGTGTGTGTGTGTGTGTGTGTGTGTGTGTGTGTGTGTGTGTGAGTGTGTGTGTTCCGGGGGGAATAAAGGGGGTAAACTCCAGGATCAACTGAAATCTGTAATCTCCAAGTATTTGTTCATAAATATTCCCAACAAAATGGAATCAGACACGTATGCTGACTTAGCTCTCTATGGAATTTATCTTAAATATAGGTCATGCTACATCAGTTTCTCAGGCTTAGGAGTAGTGGGGTGGCTTCTAGTCTTTATTGTTCTAAGCAACAGATCCAGACCTTTGCAATAAGACATGCTATCAGGTATAAAGCAATGCAACATTTTAATGGAAGTATACTGTATCTTTGTCTTGAGTGAGACTGTATCAGCTAGGCTAGGTTAGACTGGGGATGGCTGTGACCTAGACATGAGTGTCTCCTACAGGGGAATGGGGTGTGTGTGTCTGGCAAGGGACTCTAGCTGTTACCACTACCACTGAATCCTCTGTGGCTGCAGAAGAGACACATATGTCAGGAGCATCTAGGGACCATTAAATTAGTCACTGATGTGCTATACATCCTGGATATATTGCCATCTCAGTGACCATAGAGGTCAGCATTAGACACATTTTTGTGCTGATTTCAGAAACCCAGCCCTCTGTTCATTTAATTCCCTTCTATAATGGAGCTGTGTGGAAATAACGCTTGGTTTGGAATCCAAGGATTTGGGTTTATATTCTGACTTGGTTGCTTACAACCTTATGACCTTGGATCAGTAATTTCTTTTGTCTGGGCTTAAGTTTTTTCATTTGTAAGATGAAGGGGTAAATTGGACCAGATGGCTTCCAAGGACCCCAAGCTTTACATTCTGTTACAGGACTAGAAGAATGGTACCAAACTTTGTGCATTTAACTGTACATGTTGGCTGGCACATCTTTCCATCTGGTTTTTTTTTTAAGGGTCAGCCCCTCCTGGTGCTGCTGCTGGGGAAACCTAATCAGAACTCCTTAGTAGTCCTCTATTTCTTCATATGTCAGCATAGAATGGAATATAAAGGCAGAAAGACATATCATATGTAAGTTGGGCAGCTTGTTCTTAAGGGCAGGGGTTCATAACCTGGGGTCCATGAATTTTTAAAAATTTGTTAGCAGTATTTCATTATGATTGATTTCCTCTGCAATCTTCTACGTCAGGCATTTAAAACATTTCTTCTTTAAAAAAAATCTTTATATTCAGTTTTCCTAGTTACATGAAAAAACAAAATTTGACCTTTTAAAAAAATTTTGAGCACCAAATTCTCTCTCTCTCTCCCCTCTTCCATTTTAAGAAGGCGAGAAATTTGACATAGATCATACATGTGCAGTCATGCAAAACATATTTCCATATTAGCATGTTGTAAAAGAAAACACAGATCAGAAAAAGAAAAAATAAAGTTTTAAAAAATGCTTCAATCTGCATTCAAATTGCACCAGTTCTTTCTCTGAAAGTGGATAGCATTTTTCATCTTAAGTCCTTTGGAATTGTCTTGAATCTTTATATTACTGAAAATAACTAAGTCATTCACAGTTGATCACCACATAATAATGCTCTTACTGTGTACAATATTCTACTGATTCTGCTCACTTCATTTTGCATCAGTTCATGTAAGTCTTTCCAGGAAAAAACAAACAAACAAACAAACAAAAACTTTCTTCTGTAAAGGGACCCATGGGCTGCATCAGACTGCCAAAGGCAACCAGGATGCCCAAATGGTTAAGAACCTTTGTTGTAAAGGCTGCTTGGCAGTAGACATTGGACTTACACTCGTGTATATTTGTGTGGCAAATGAGAGACAAGACACAGATCCAAAGCCAATAAGTTGACTAGTAATTAACAGCTACTCTTGAAATTTGACTTCAGTTTGGTCCATAGATTGATCTCAGAGAAGATATTGAGTTCTCCATTAGACTTCAAACCAGGAAAGACAAAACATTTCAACATAGCCCTCATAGCATGAATATGGGGGAGACACAGCAGGTGAGTAAGGCTTGATATTACATGTGAAAGACAGGTTTAGGGTGTAACAGCTTGAGAGTTCAGGGACAGGGAGCCAAAACAAATTAAAGTAATTTCTGTCTCTTCCCTTCCATTTCCTATGACTCTAGGTACCTTCATGCTCTCACCCAGCTATACCCAGGATCATTTCAGCTCCCCATCTGAACAGAAACTCCTGCTCTGAGCATTTTCTTTCTCTAGTCTAGCAAGAGGCAGAGGTTTCCAAGGTGGGATATATGTAAATCCAGCTACCACAAGAAGCTTGTCAAGGGGAATATTTGGAAAATGCCTATATTATCCTATTGCAATTGATCACATAATTTTATTTCCAAGGGACATATTTATGAGAACTGTAGAACTTAATTCCTTTCATATTGAACAGGGAATATGGGAAGGTTGACTGAAAGCCAAAGGATGCAGGAATAGATGAGGAAGAGGAATTCTTTTCTTCTTTGTCCCCCAGAGGGCTTTGCTACTTCTTCTTAGACTCTTCTTTCCCCCTCATTCTCTGTCTACCTTGCCCCATCTACCCCACCCCCCACCTCCAGAGTTCAATGCCATCCCATGCCCTGTCCCTAGTTCTGCCTACCCACCAGCTTGACCTTGGTATCAACACCCACATAGCCTCCTATCCCCTCCCCCCTCCCAATACACACCCACAGCTAACTCAGCTGTAGCTCTCAGTAGCCCCCATCCTCCTTTGCTTTCTCTCTCCATCAAATGAATGAAGCATTTATTAAGCACTTAGAATGCACAATACTCTACACTATATCCTGAGTATACAAAGAGAACAGTAAGTCAGTCCCTGCTCTCAGGGAGCTCCCATTCCAATTGGGGAAATAATATGGAATGTTTTAAGCAATTCATATGGAAAGAGCCCATGGTCTTAGGGTACAGTGACAAAACAGATGTTAATGGCTCTTCTTTAATGTCTTTACGTAATGCCACTGTTCCCAGAGCTTTTGGTCCTGGGCTGCCCCCATCAGGACCTGAGGGGAGATGGTCAAGGTGGTGGTCTGACTTTCCTGGCACAAACTACTGCCTCTCTCTCCCCCAGGGCGTTCAGCTGCTTCAGCAAGGATGACTTACTTGTCCTGTTTGTGTGTCACTTGATTGGCAATTGGTGGGACCATCTGGCCCTTCCTCCACAGGAGTTGCTTCCCTGGATGATGGCTGTGAGAGCTGAGTTGGAGGCCAGACCAGTAACCTGGGAGATGCTGACACCCTCAGGGCTCCTATGCTTCTCTGCCTTTTGGTGGTAGTTGGCCAGAAGTTGTTACTGGTGGTGATGAGCAAGGTGGGTCCACACTCCCCAGTGACTTCTCCCCTCAAAGATGGCCATGGCGGGGCAGAGCCAAGATGGTGGCGTAGCAGCAGCAACATATCGCAGCTCTCACATAGCTGCCCCAAAATACCCATAAAATAGGACTCTAAACCAATCCTAGAACTCCAAAACGCACACAAAGATACTTCCCACTAAAGTCAGCTCGGCTACGAGGAACCATATCAGCACTGCAAACCGAAATCAGCCTGGCCTGAAGCCGCAGCTGTGCCTCGGAGGCGGCTGGATGGGAGGAGCAGAGGAGTTTCTCTGGTGAGCGGATTAGCACCAGCTGTGAGCAGCTCAGTGGGACTTGCGAATTTGGGAGGGAGGAGCAGTCCGGCCAAAAGGCCTCCAGAGCAGAAAAGTGAAAGGCAGAGGTTTTACACCCGCCTCCACATTGCAGCTTCCCACCCACGGCCTGCAGACAGCAGGGGGACTAAGTGATTGTTCTGAGGCCAGTGCTCTCGCGTTGAGCAGCCTGGAT
>CM053587.1:107443213-107459287 GCA_028646515.1 Pseudochirops corinnae
GGGGGGGGGGGCGGGTGGGAACGTCAAGTTGAAGAGAGCATTCTCAGAAGATTTCAGTTATGATGAAATTGGTAATGTGCACACCTCCCTTGGTGCACCTTTTCACCAAAACTCAAGAACTGAGTTCGGCACCTCCACGTTTCTATTCAGCACCGACAGATCCTAAATGCTATTTTCAGATAACACCCATTGATGATAAATGGCGTCATTTCAACCTGGTGCTAACAGAAAGCATATCCCCCAGCTCACAGACTGCTATTGTTCAACACGCCCTGTGGCATTTCTTCCAGCACACAGCTGCTGATTGCTCCAACATCACTGTCTCCATTTCACTCCAGCCCTTTTGAAGGAAAAATAATCTTTAGGCACGCTGAGAAGTCAAACCCATTACAATATAAACATATTATAAACATTCACAGAGTGGTAAACAACATTTTCCCGGGGAATACAACTCCTATTTTCTGCTTTATGCTGGATAGAAATTAGTTAACCATTAACTGGCTCTGGCTGAGTTACCCCGGTTCCCGAGAAGTTGTCATATAAAATCAAAGTATTGCTTTTCTTTGGATAGAAAACAACCAGGATTGGAATCCAGGTTGTAGTCTCGTGTCATTTGAGCACTAGGTTAGAGATATGACCAACCAGTAATTGTACCTGTAGAAAAGGATTATGGGAAGATAAAAGTAGAGGCAGAATTAATTTAGTGCTATTCTTAGAGTTAGGAAGGGAAGATTATTCTATTTTATTTTTAGTGTAATTTTTATATAATCTTATTTTAAGATTAAAACCACGGGCAAATCACTTAAACCTCTCAGGGCTCCATAGGTGTCCAGAGGACACCTGTAGGATCTCAGAGAGAAAGCAAGGACTGTCCATACTGGGGGATCCCCATGATGATGGCTTCACAGGTCTTTCTTGTATTCAAACATGGAAAATGGAAAGTCACAATGAGTTCCCTGGACCTTATTATATTCTACTAAACCTCTTAGCAAGCAAGAATCAAAGGCCACCCTTTAGAGATGCCCTCATTTTATGAGCATTCAACTGCTAGTAGAGGCTTTTTAAAAGTAGCAAAGTGAATTAGGAGACTTAGAGCTATCCAGGCCAGCCCCACCTCCACTCTTATTTTACAAGCCTAGAGAGATCTCCCAATATTAACCAAGCTTTCCCAATATTGATCCAGTACTCTTTTCCCCCAGTTACACTGCTCCTCAGACAAATGAAGGCATTTTAGAAACTATGAAAGTAAGGTACAGAACATAGCCTGTTACCATGTTACTGTTTGTTATTAGCTCTCCTCCTGGTTTATAAGCTCCATGGAGTCCGAGTCTTAAACATTTTGTATTTCCCAGGATGCCTATGACACAGCCTTGCACTACTAATCAATACTTATTACTGATTCAATAGTCAACAAATAGACAATGAATCTACGTAATAGATTAGATCCGGTGGGAAGCCTGAGAGCTCAAGACCACAAATGGCCTTCTAGGTCCTTGGGTGTGGACTTTTGACTGAGTCTGGGTTTTACAGAACAAATTCTTTTATTAAGGGAATTTGTTCTATGAAGTTTGGATTCAGTCAGAGGACCACACTTGAGGACCTAGAGGGCCACATGTGGCCTTGAGGCCTCAGGCTTCCCCCTCCCCCCGCCCATTAGGCACAAAGATGAGACACATCTTCTATAATGGACACATGATATAGGAGCTTATAGTAAAGGAACACTCAACATGGCAGAAGCTTGTAAAGCTGAAGCTCACACATGCTTTCTAGGAAGTCTTACAAAAGAGTTAGTTGAGTCTAGAGAAGCACTTCTGTGGAAAGATAGGATTTGTACAGGAAGAGGGCAAGGAATAGGCAAGGAAATGCCAAGTCTAATGGCCTTCCCTTGGTTCTCACTTTTCTTAACCTCTAAGAAGCAATGAACATTGCTGACCACCTCTTGCAGCATCCACTCTCCCCTCAGGGTTTTTGTGACTCTGCTCTTTCTTGCTTTCCCTCCTATCTCTCTGATCACTCTTTCTCAGTATCTTTTCCTGAATCTTCATCTATGTCAAGTCCACTAATTTGGAATGGCCCCCAAGTTTTTGTCCTGGGCCCCCTTCGCTCCTCCTGGGCCTGAACTTCTCTCTCATTTGGTGATCTCATCAGCTCCCATGGGTTCAATTATTGTCTCTATGAAGATCATTCCCAGATTTATTTATTCAACTACGATCTCTCTCCTGAGTCCCACATGATGAGCCCCACATTATTAATTACATATATTATGCTGTATGTTAATAAGTCCCAAATTAACTCTGCTTGTTGGACATTTCAAACAGGATGTTCAAAATATATCTCAAACTTGATATGTCCAGAATGGAATTTATTATCTTGCTCCACCCCCAAACCTTCCTTTCTTTGTAACTTCCCTATTATCTTGAGGTGACCAGCATCCTTCCAGTTACCCAGGTCTACAACTTCAATATCCTCTTTGGTTCCTCTTTCTCCCTTATTTGACACATCCAATCAGTTACCAAATCTTGTTATTTCTTTCCCTACAATATCTGTCCCATACAACCCTTTACCTCCACTCCCAGAGACACCACCCTAACTCAGGCCTGTGTTGTTCTTAAAGTCTCGCAGTTGGTTTCCCTGATTAAAGCCCCTCCCCACTGCAATCCATCCTCCTTTCAGTTACCAGTGATTTTTTTTAAAGCATAGGTCTGACCATGTCATTTCCCTTCCCCACTCTACCTTCTACCTCTGTGCCTATTACCTGGCTCTTCTCAGTGCCTGGAACACTCTCCGTCCTAAACATGGACTTTTACAATCTCAGGCTTCCTTTTAAGAATCAGCTGAAGTATACTTCTTGCCAAGAAGGCTTTTGTGGCATCCCCAGATGCTATTACCTTCATCTCTAAAGTTTCCTTCTATCTGTTCTGTATTGATCTTGTATGTTCCGATATATATGTGTATATATATATATATATAATTTTTTTTCTTGTCCTTTGTATCCTGAGTGCTTAGTATAACATCTCTTGTTGTTGTTGCTCAGTCATTTCACTTGTATTCGACTCTTTGTGACCCCATTTGGGGTTTTCTTGGCAAAGATACTGGAGTAGTTCACCATTTCTTTCTCCTGCTCATTTTAGAGATGAGGAAACTGAGGCAAACAGGGTGAAGTGACTTGCCCATGATCATACAGCTAGTAAGTGTCTGAGGCCAGATTTGAATTCAGGTCCTCCTTATGCCAAGGTCAGTACTCTATCTACTGTGCCCCCTACTTGCCCCAAATAGTTTCTACCCACAAAGAACATACATTCTAACGGAAATTGTTGTTCAGTTACACCTGACTCTTCATGACTCCATTGGGAGTTTTCTTGGCAAATATTGAAGCACTTTGCCATTTCTTTCTCCAGCTCGTTTTACAGATGAGGAAACTGAGGCAAACAGGGTTAAGTGACTTGCCCAGGGTCACATTGCTAGTAAGTATCTGAGGTCACATTTGAACTCAGGAAGATGAGTCTTCCTCACTTTAGAAGAATGATTATTTTATAGAGTTTTTGTTTTTGTTGTTCAGTCATTTCAGTCTTGTCTGACTGTTTGTGACTCCATTTGGGGAATTTTTGGCAAAGATACTAGAGCGGTTTAGCAGTTTGCCATTTCCTTCTCCAGATCATTTTGTAGATGAGGAAAACAGGACCACGTGACTTGCCCAGGTCACACAGTTTGTAAGTGTCTGAGGCTGGATTTGAACTCATGAAGATGAATCTTCCTGATTCCAAATCCAGTGCTCTATCCACTGTACTGCCTAGCTGCCCAATGTCTAGTATATAGTGAATATTAAATAGTGGCATGCTGATTGATTAACTTTCTGATTGAAAGGTTGAAGGAAGATTACTATTAACAAAGGTAGGAAGAATGTCTTTCAAAAGTAAAAGAGTATAAGAAAGAACAGAAGCTAAGTCTGGGATCATATGTGAAGTAGTTTAAAGTCCTTGAATCCCCTCACCACTCTCATCCTATCTCTTGAAACCCTACCTATCCATTCATCAAGGCCCAGCTCAAATGTCACTTCCTCCAGGAAGCTTTTATGATCAACCTGGATAGACATGACCTTTCCTCCCTCAAACCTTGCATGGCTCTTGACTTGTGACTCTCTCAAACCTTTTTCACTTGTTTTATCATTAGTTTAGAATGTGCCTTAACTCCCCAGCTATACTGTAAGCTTTTTGAGGTCAGGAAAAACATCTCACCTATCATTGAATCTACCACAGAACTTGTGACAGACCTCTGTACATATCAAATCTTTGATACATATTTGCTATATTTAATTGGATGGTCAATATTTAAACAGAACAGAGGAAACTCTATTTTGTGTACAACTCAAATATTTAAACATCCAAATGGATCTTGTCCCTCATTGATGCAGATATCCTAAGGGTGAATCAGAAAAGCAGATGGCAAGGCTCAAGGGGTTCTTAGTTATTCTCCACACCCTCTGTATTCCACTCAAATAGGCCCACTTGCTGTGCCCCCATATACAACATTCAATATTTAAACAGTCTGTTCCCCATGCCTGGATTTATTTCCTCCCTTCTCTCCTGTCTCTCACAGAATCTCTTCCTTCCCTCAAGTGCTATATCCTAAAAGAGGTCTAACTTAATTCTCCCTGTTTCTAGTGTCCTCTCCATCCTCATCGCCATGAAATCATGTTGCGTTTATCTTGTATATATTTCACATATACTGTATACAATATTGTACATATTGTATATACTTGTATATATATTTCATTATTTATGTACATACCCTCTCTCAACCAAAAGTAAGCTCCTTGAAGGTAGGGATCTAGGAAAAAGGGCCCTAGACAAGGTTGTATCCCCTATATATCACTGCTTACCAGTGACTTTGAGCCTTTACTGCAATGCATTAGATTTAACTTATTGCAAAATACCTGAAGTCATGATGAATCAAGTTTCTAGTGATTAAAATATATGTATTGATAGAGAATATTCCAAGGTTTTTATGTGTGAGGATATTTTTTTAAAATAAATATTTTAAAACATCTGTCTTTGCTCCATCACCCAAAAGGGCTATACTCAAAGGCATTATCTATCTGTAGTTGTTATTCAGTCATTTTTATCATGTTTGACTCTTGCTGCACCCATTTGAGGTTTTCTTGGCAAAGATATTGAAGTAGTTTGTCATTTCTTTCTCCAGCTCATTTTACAGATGAGGAAACTGAGACAAACAGGGTTAAGTGACTTGCCCAGAGTCACACAGTTAGTAAATGTCTGAGACTGGATTTGAATTCATGAAAATTGAGTCCTGATTCCAAGCTCAGTGCTCTATCCCCTGTGCCACCAAGTTGTCCTGATCTGTCTGACCTACTTCTAATAACAGATCTGTTTATGGTGTATTTGTTTCTCTGTCATATTTCTCCTACTGGACTGAAAACTGCACCAAGACAGGGTCCTTTTCTCAACTACCCTTGAATCTCCTATAGCACAGCACCTGGCACACAACAGGTATTGAAGAAATAGTTGTTCAATGAATGTCTTTCCTGTAGACATCAGCAAGAAAACCATAGTCAAGGAAGTTGATTTCGTACGCATTTCCCTCTTGTGGGAAACACTCAGACACAGAGTCAGGACACCAGAGCTCTGGACCTATGTCTATAATTAGGTAATTGTGTGTTATTTCATTTCATCTCCCTCTGACTCAGTTTCCCCATCTATCAGACAGGAACAGCAAAAACGTGCTCTGCTACTACACAGGGCCAAATGAGATCATTCATGGTTATGAAAGTTCTTGAAAACCAGAAAGTATTATCCAAATTATTCAGCCAATTATTCATTCAATAAGCATTTATTGCTTGCTTCTTATACCATGTGCACATTTTCGTGAAGGTTAATTTTTGCTTGAATGAGCTATGACACTGTCATAGAAATGATAGTTACATCCTGATCTATGATCATATCCCTTCATCATTATAAACAGCGATCTCTCCATTCTTCTACATACTTTATGATGAGATCACATGAAATAATATTTGGAAAGCACTTAGCACAGTGCCTAGAACATGGTATGTGCTTAATAAATGCTTGATCCCTTTTTCCTCTTTATAATTCTTGTTCATCTATTTCCATAAACTCTCCACATACTATTAGGGCTACTACTATACTATTAATAACAATAAATTATGATAATAATAACAATAACCCACTATCTATATGAGTAATGCATTTAGATTTGAAAAGCAAGTATAATTATTTACATTTTCCAGATAAGGCTTCTGAAGCTCTAAAAGGTTATGTGATTTCCCAATGTCACACAATTGGTTGTTTCACCTGGACTATTGCAATAGGTTTCTGGTTGGCCTCTTCACTTCAGTTCATCTTCTGCTCAGCTGCCAAAGTGATCTTCCTAAAGCCCAGGACAAACCATGTGACTTCTCTGTTTGATAGGCTATAGTGACTCCTTATTGCTTTTAGAACCAAATACGAAATTCTCTGTTTGTTTTTTAAATTCCCACCCAAGCTAACCCCTTCCTACCTCTCCAGTTTTCTTACACCTTACTTCTCCCCACATGCCCTTCAATCCAGTGACCCTGGCCACCTTGCTATTCCTTAAACAAGACAATCTCTATCTCCTAACTCTGAGTATTCTCACTGGCTGTCCCCATTCCAGGTATTCTCATTCTTCTTACCTCTGCCTCTTGGCTTCCTTCACATCTCAGCTAAAATGCCATCATCTGAAATTACCTTTCCCAACCCCCATTAATGCTAGTGTTTTCCATCTGTGACTGCCTCTAATTTATCTTGGATCTTTCCTGTTAGTCCATAGTTGTGTACGTGTGGTCTCCCCTATTAGAATGTGAGCTCCTTGAGAAAAGGAATGGCTTTTGACTTTCTTTTTAACCCTAGTACCTAAATTAATGAATGCTTGTTGATGTCACAATTTTCTAGGACACCTACCAAGTATATTGATGTAAGTTATAAAGAATGTATAGGTCTTCCAGAGTATCCTTAAGCCTTTTTAATATGGGCAGAGGACTTGACCCTTTAAAGAGTCAAAAGATCTCATGATAGAAGTGTTATTCATCTATCATAAAGTTCTTTATAATTTTAACACATTTAACAATTGATTCACAATGCCTTGGGGAGAACCTTTAAGATTGCATTTTGTTTTGCTTAGTCAAGTATTTTCTTTTCAAATCAGTGAATATGCATAGTGGAGTATTATATTCTCCAAATCTTTCAATCAATTGTGTGACTATAAAGATGTGATCTTCTGTGATGATGCTTTTTGAAAGTCTGTCTCCATGTTAGCTTCTCATGTTTTTAGCAAGGACATCTTTGATGCAAAAGTAATAGTTCTTCTTACTTCATATAACTCCTTTCTATCCACTCTGCATTCCAGTTGAATTGGAACACCAACCATTCCCTGAACTCCAAATATTATCTCCTACCTCAATGTATTTCTTTTTTTTTTTTACATTTTAAGTGATTTGTTTCAGAAAGATTTCTGAATTCTGCAATTAAATTCATATTAAACTACCTCATGCAAACACATAGAAGATCACATGTGCATTCACATATTAAAAAAATATTCCAAAAAGCCAAGATGCACATCACTCAATGTGGTCATAGTGCAATTGAGTTCTCCATCTTAACTGTACGTTGGGGTAACTGGGACAAAGAGGAACAAAAATGGCTTGTGTTTGCTGCATTGTTTCTTATCTACTTGGATATTGATTCCCACAGATTTTGATCTTCATTACATTATCTTGTATGATTCTCTCCTCCCCACACATAATACTCTAATTGATTTGTAGGGCATCCCTTTCTCCTCATCTCTATTTTTTTTAGAATTCTCCTTTTTCTTCATGACTCAACTCATGTACCACCTCTTCCATGAAGTCTTCCATGAGTCTTCAAGATGAAAGTCTTCTCCCTTCTACCTCAAAATTTCTTGAATATTTTGTCAAGATTTCCATTTTGTCCTCATCACTTTCCAACCTGGGCCATATTTATCTATATTCATGTTCCATCCTATCCCCCAAAATGGTCCATTCATTCCTATATCTTCTATGCCAAATTGATCATGACAATAATTTTGAGTATGCCAGTCTATGACCTCATGTTGCCTTGTCAATTTCTTAGACTGGATTACTAACCAAATCAGGGGAATCCCCAGAATCCAGCTGGTTAACATTTGATCATTATAATTGAGGAATGTGCACTGGACCTGTGATTTCCTCCAGAGAGAGATTTCTCAGATGACTAAATGCCCTCTACCAATGCAGATCAGTACCTTCTTGGCAATTCACAATCTCAGATTGTGGAAATATCATAATCCCATATCATAATCTCAGCACTGAGAGGTTAAGATGCTTGCCCAGGATTACACGGCCAGAATGCATCAGAGATGTGATTTGAACCTAGGTCTTCCTGACTAGAAGGCTCCTTGTATAGAGTGCTCAGCCTGGAGTCAGAAAGACTCATCTTCCTGAGTTCAAATCTGGCCTCAGACACTAGCTATGTGACCCTGGGTGAGTTGCTTACCTCTATTTGCCTTGGTTTTCTCATCTGTAAAATGAGCTAGAGAAGGAAATGGCAAACTACTCCAGTTTCTTTGCCAAGAAAACCCAAATGGTGGGTCACAGAGTCAAATACAATTAAACATGATTGAACAACAAAACTTCCTGGCTCTAAGAATTCCTCTCCATCCACTAAACCATACATCCTCTTTTAGTAATAGTTTTCATCATTGTCATCTTCATAGTAGCAGTGACAATAGTAGTAATAAAAGAAAAACAACATAATACAGGGGATAGAGGGCCAACGTCGGAATCAGGAAGATCTGGGCTCAAGACATACCTTTGACACATTCTAATAGTATGATCTCAGCGAGATTTTAGTGCTGCCAAGCAGCTCCCTGAAGTCATAAATTTCCAATGAGCTTCTCATCTGCATCTGGAGACTTCCCTAACTGTGAATCTCCTACACAACTGAAATCACTAGCACCTCACCTCCAAAAAAAACGTAGTAATGAAGATGATAGTGATGACGAGGACAGGAATGGAATATCAGTGTAATGTTTGCTAATGTTCCCTCTGTTCTTCTGAAATACAATGAATGAGAACAGATGACCTGGGACTCTTTTATCAAAATTACCTTCCAGCAACAGTCACCCCCAATTTTAAGGCTGTTTCCATTTTTTGATTCTTAAATGGTGGCCTGAGGATTCATTCAAAGATGTGCCTAGAATCTTCAGACTTTTAAAATGTTATCAGGGACCTTTGAGATTAATTCTTCAAATTAAGAGGGGTGTGGTAAGACATGCAAACTGGCTCTGCTGTTATTTGAGAGAAAATCACCCTTCCTTTCCCCCACACCACCATGACTTCCTCTTAATTTAACATGAACTTCCAATTGATGATTCTGTTCTTTCCTTATTCATCCACCTCTAAAAATCAGCTATTTTTGTACCATGTGCTGGAAGGAAATTTAACATTTGCCTGGATCTTAAAATGTTTCTATTAATAAGTGCCCTTTTCTAAAACCTCTGCAGGGCCCACATCTGCACACTGAATTTCTTTCCATGATCAGTGATGACTTAAAGGGTACGAGGAAAAACAACACCCAATAGTCAACAACACACATTCAAATTCTTTTTTTTTTCTCCAGCTTGTCATTGTGTGTGTGTTGCAGGAATTGAGGAGGGGGGAGCATGGAGGTATTTTATTTTTTCAAGTTGAATTAAAAATTATTTTACTTTAAGTCATAACAATTCTGTAGGAAAGCAAGGGGTACGGGTAATTTCTGGGAGTTTGTTTTGTTCTTTCTCAATGGCCTCTTTTTATGGCCTTTAAAGTCCAAGATCAACCCAGTATTCTCTTCTGGAATTGTAAACAGGTATACTAACATAGTCCTAGCTCTAACAGAAATTTCTAGCCGGTTTAGTTACAAGTACAAGATAGGGGAGGCATGATTGATTAGAAGCTTATCTGAAAAACATCTAAGAGTTTCATCATACTACAAGCTCAGTATGAGTCAATAATATTATATAGTAACCAAAACTGCTAATGTAATCTCAGGTTACGTTAAGAGGGGCATGGCATCCAACACTAAGGAGTTGATAATCCCTCTGTACTCTGCCCTGCACTCAAATCACATCTGGAATATTGTGTTTGATTGAAAAACTCACTGATAAATTGGAGAGTGCCTAGAGAAGGGGAACTGAGAGAATGAAAGACGTTGAGTTGATGTCATATGAGAATGGTTTGAAGAAACTGGAGATATTTGACTTCGAGAAGATATGAAGGTTGTCTTCAATTATGTGAAGCACCATCATGTGGAAGAAGGATTAGACTTATTTTATTTGTTCTCAGAGGGAAGAAGTAGAAGCAATGGGGATAAAAGGTGTAGAAGTGAATTTGCATTTGATGTCAAGGAAATATTCCCAGCAATTAGAGCTTTTCAAAAGTAGAATGGACTGCCTTGAAAGAGAGTGGTGTTCCCCTTACCCAGGGAAAGTCACCAAGCAGAGGCTTCATGACCATGTCAGGTATGTTGTAACGAGAATTCTATTTGGGGGTATGGGTTAAACTAGATGGCTGCTCATGTCCCATCTAAACTCTCATAATATAGATAGTAGTTTTTAAATTTATTATTATTATTACAACAGAAGAAGTTTAGAAGTAGGGTAGGCTAGGATTTTATATCCTAAACCTTTGGAGGATAATGAAGTCAACAAGTCAAGTAAACAAGCATTTATTAAACAATTACTATCTGCAAGGCATTGTACTAACATCCTTTAATGTCCTGTAATCCTTCCAGCTATACCGGCAATGTTCATAAGCCAAGAACAAATATATACCACAAATCTGGAGCCACAAAGGACCTTGGAGGCTCTGTAGTGCAACCTTCTCATTTTATAGAAGGTGAAACAGGCCCAGGGAAGGGATATCTCATGTCCTTGGATTTAGAATCAGAAAGTACCTTAGAAGTCAATTATCCCAGCTCCCTCATTTTAAATGGTAGGTAGGTGGCACCAGACCTGGAATCAGAAAGACTCATCTTCCTGAGTTAAATCTGGCCCCAGACACTTATTAGCTGTATCACCCTGCACAAATCACTTAAGCCTGTTTGAAATGAGCTGGAGAAGGAAATGACAAACCACTCCAGTTATTTGCCAAGCAAATCCCAACTGAAGAGTCCAACAGGACTGAATAACAAGAACATTTTACACACAATGATCAGGGTTGGATTAATCAATCAACCCACGCCCTCCCCCCAACACACACACACACACACACACACACACACACACACACACATACTCACACACACACTCACACACACACACTCACACACATACACATTCAGCCCTAATACCTCTATCAGTTGATAACATATGCTGATCAAATTAATCACAGGTATTAACTAAGTGTGAACAAGACCTGGACACTTTGTGCTGAATCAATCAATAAAACAAAGGCATCTCAACCAGGTGTGATAGGAAAGTCTGTTTGACTTGGTTGAGTGGAACCTTCAGGGAAGCTTCCAGGACACAAATGAAGAGTCCAAATCCTATGATACTTCAAAGTTCATGAAATCCTTCTTCAGTTAAGGTGATCATGGTAGTAGTAGTGGCAGTGCTGGTAGTCTTGGTGGTAGTGGTGGTGGTGAAAAAAGACTAAGGCTGAGATACTCTCCTCCCTCTGGCAAACGATCAGTTCTCAGAGGCAGCACTCTCCTCTAAATCTCCAGCCACGTGAATCCCTGATTCCATATTTGTAAAGGCGCCAAAGGATTGACCAAGCCCTTTGACCAATTTAAGCAGACTTTCCCTCCCATCTGGTTGAGAAGTCTGTTTGTACTGGGAATTGAGAACAGACTAGATTGTCTATGGGATGAGAAAAAGCCAATTCAAAGATCCTCAAGGGGTACATGAGAAACTTTCTGAAGGAAAGTTTGAAGGAAATCAAAGGACTTCCTAAAACCAGGAGCTAAAAGTTAGCCCCTTGCCAAATGTGCTTGAGCCCATTTTCTTCTGGACTTTCTACACTGTTGGGAGAATATGTCATAGCATTTAGAGGGTTTATTTTATACTATTTATACTTCTTACTCTAAGACCTTAGTAAATGCTTCTTTCTAAAAGCTGATTAAGCATAATTGACTCACTGATATCAACTGATAATCATAGTGGGGGTAAGGGGTAAGGAGAAGGACATTGATGGGAGCTCATTAACTATAGCATTAGAAAGCCACCATTTTTAGTCCCTTAAGGGTCACCCATAGAACCTTCAGGAGAGATGAAACAGTCAGCCTGTAGGGACCTAGCCTGCCAATTTGAATAGATATTGGGAGAGTAGCTCTGGAGTCTGTGATACATTCAGAAGAGAAAACTGTCCCGTGGCAGAACCAAAATTGGAACTTTCGGGTCCTCCAATTCCAGATTCAGTTAGCTAGTTCACCACCATATTACATTTATTCAAAGATAAGATAAACAGGAAGAATGGCTATAAAATAGGCTGCACATACAACAAAAGTTAGCACCCCCAAATGAATGTGTTCAAATGAGGTTTGTCCCGTTAGGAGGCCACAGAACTAGATATGTAGATGGTGATTTTATATTCCATCCATTTCTAGGTCTAATAAAAAGGTACATATAAAGAAAGAGAAATAGCTAGAATTAAGAGTCAGAATAAAAGAGAGGAAGAAGAATATTTTTAGGCCATTCTAGATTCTAGAAAGAAATTACTAATTTGCTAAGAAGCTAATAATTAGTATGTCTAAAATTATTGTCTCCAACATTTTCTTGTCAAGCACCCCTCACAACAAAAAAATCTATTAGTGTGTACCCCCAATACATGTGTATTAACTTATTTATGTTACATAATGTGCTACTATACTATTATGTACATTTTAAAACACACAAAACTAGAAATTAAAAAGAATCCTAAAGTCTATAGGGAAATTACTGAAATTGATTGAATAGGGGAGTGACATGATCAGACTTGAGCTTTAGGAAAAAATAACTTTGGCAGCTATGTGGAGAATGGACTGAAAGAGGGAGAGTACTTGGGGCAGTTAGAACAATTAGGAAACTGAGAGAAGATGAGGGCCTGAATTAGACTGACTATGTGAGTAGAAAATCAGACAGATGTGACAGAGGTCGAGATAGAAATGACAAAATCTGACAACTACTTGGATATATGGGGATGAGGAGTTGAGAATGGCACTGAGGCTGCCAACCTCAGTGACTAGAAGGATGTTGGTACCCTTGACAGTAATAAAGAAGTTTGGAAGAAGGATGGATTGAGGGGGAGATAACGTCATGGGAACTGCAATGCATATTGCAACCCCAACTTGCTTGCTCATCCTATGCAGTTCATTCTATTTTTAAAAACCAAAAGGATTGGGCTGTTATTCACCGCTTACTCTAATGCCCTGTAGCAAAGACCCAGACAAGAAGTACCTGCTGTAGCTACAAGGTGATTAGAGGGCAGAGACGGGTATGCTTTGGGGAGGGCAAGGGATTTTTCCAATGGCACCTGTGTATCTGTGATATGGTTGCCTAGGGGAAAACATAAAGTTATAACTACCCCAAGGGACCCAAACCTGGATGGTAAGGAAGAGGTTGGACACCTGTCAAGTAGGCGAGTGTAGCTGAGTTAGAGACAAATTTGAACAGGGAAGGTGGGATGCTTATCCATCTTTCCATCCTCCAGCTGGTTGATCATGGACTCTTTGGGTTGTGCCGCTGCTCCCTAAGAGGCCCAGGCCCCCTCTTTGGAGATCATTAGATGGCAATGGGAAAACAAGCTAGATTTGAATTTGGAGGACTTGGAGAAGGGGTCGTTTCAAATGCAGGTTTGCATCCTGTGTAAAATTAGGGTGTTGGACTAGATCAGAGGTTCCTGATCTTTTTGGTGTTGTGTATCCCTTTAGCAGTGAAAAGCATAGAAAAACCTATGGCAGAAGGTGAGCCCTTCTCAGAAGGATATTTTTTAATGTACATGACAAAATGCATAGAAGAGGATTACAAAGGAAACCAATTATATTTAAATACAGTTATCAAAATATGTTTTATTAAAGTTCACAGACCCCAGGTTAAGAACACCCAGATTAGACAATCTCTAGGTCCAGTGCAGGCTTGGATTCTGTGATCCTAAATTATCCTGAGAAGAAGGTAATTTCACATGAACTTGTGGATCAGATTCTTAGATCAAAGGTAGAGTAATAATAATGGACGGGATCAGAGTGAGAAAAAAAAAGAAAAGAGAGAGGAGGAAACCTTTTAGGATATCAAAAGAAATGATTGAGTTCGTAAGTGCTTTTATCATAGGAAAGTACAAAGCTCTAAAAATTGAACGCTCTTATTTTGACTGTTCTACACAATATCCATGCAACATAGCTGAAGAATAAAATAAAAAATTAAAAAAAACTATTAGTCCCCCCAATAGCTGCACCCACATAGAACAAAGTCACCTAGGAAATTAATTTTTTAAGAACAGTTTACTGAATGAACTGTGTGTTTTGGTAAGACACCCATAGCCAATATCCATTAATTCAACAAGCTCTCATTGAAAGCTTGTATAGGATTGTCCAAGAGATAGGCATCACAGGTATTTCTCTAGGATCAAACATGAGTAGGGTGGGGTACAATTTCATGTTTTCATATTGCTTTCTATAAAAATTCATATATTTTCAATACTAGAAAACACAGTGCTCCATGGCTAGTAGACATTTATCTTTTAATCTGTTCACTCTCTTGCATTGTAGTGGCAGTTTACATTCAGAATCATTGTTCTGGTAGGTAGTAACACAGGCAACCTAGCGTGCCAAATACCTTTTATAGACTCTGGCTACCAGGGATAGTCAAGTTGTAAATGGCATGGGCCCCTGCCATTGAGAAACTTACGCTTTAAGTCAACCCAGATACATATGTTCTGAGTTCCTGTTGGGGGGATGCAAGAAGGGAAAAGATCAACAGAGGTTAGAGGTTAATAGAGTTTAGCTTTAGAGCTGGAATGGAACTTAACAGTGAACTAGTCCAACCACTTAATATTTATGCACGATGGAACTGAGACCCAGAAAAGGGAGACAACTTGCCTAAGGTCACATAAGAATTAAGTGACAGAGCTAGACTTTGAACCCCAGTCCTCTAACTATAGATCTATTATTCTTTTTCCACTGTCTCACATTAAATCATGGACAGCTGTTGAAAGCACACATGACTTTGCATATTTTGCAGAGTAGATTGATCCCTGTATAAGATGTGATACCCAGGCATGATCCAGGCCCTATCCCCCAATTAACTCTTCAAATTCTCATCACTTTAGTTGTGCCTTTGGATTGTCATTATCTCTAAAAGGCTCATGTTAAAATGAACATGAACTGTGGGAGGTTGGTTGGTTGGTTGCTGTCCTTCATTCTCAAAAAGAAGTAAAATGACTTCACTATGTTGGGGTCAAGGTACAGCATGTCTGACTATGGTTGAGCCAACCAATATGATCTTGGAAGGCTCTACCACAGGTTGAGCACAAATAGTCCATATGAACATTTGTAGTGGAGATGTCTCTAAAACAATTTTGCACATTTCACATTTACTTTGAGCTACTACAATTTTGGGGAGGTAGGTAGTCAGGAGAGGGAGACTAGCTTTCTCCTTTTAATTCGTTAGCATGAGTTACCAATCATATGGGGCAGTTAGATGGCCTGGTGGAGAGAGAGTTAGGCCTGGTGTCAGGAAAACATAATTTCAAATCTAGCCCCAGATACTTGGTAACTATCAAGTCACTTAACCTTGTTTGCCTCAGTTTCCTCAGCTGTAAAATGAGCTAGAAAAGGAAATACCAAACTACTCCAGTATTTTAGCAGGGGTCACAAAAAAAAATCAGACACAACTGAACAACTAATCATACAGACTAGATATCACCTTGAAAATGAAAGGTAAAGTCAGATTGGCTAAAATGACAAAACAGGAAAACGACAAATGCTGGAGAGGATGTGGAAAAATTGGAACACTAATGCATTGTTGGTGGAGTTGTGAATTGATACAACCATTCTGGAGAGCAATCTG
>CM053587.1:107459787-107475224 GCA_028646515.1 Pseudochirops corinnae
CCTGGAGCAGGAATTGCCAGGGGCCGGAGCTGCTGGGACCAAGCTGCCTGGACGCTGAGCAGTTGCGTTCGTGAGGAGAGGAGGATCTTTGCCTGAGGTAGCCTGTCCTGTTTGAAGGCTTGAGGATGTGGGTATTTACTACTTTGACCACGTGCCAACTTCATCACTACTGGGTTGGCTTTGACTTTCTGGTTTTGGGACTCAGTCTTCTGGTATTTAAATGAATGCACTATCTATATTTCTTATGTAGAGAGCCTGCTCCATTTTGTGATTAATAACTATATCAGCATATTTATAGTTACTGTAGGCATTGTGAATACTGCATTGCTGATACACTCTGAGGTCACATAGCTAAGTATCTAAGGCATAATTTGAATTCAGTTCTTCCTACTTCCAAGTCCAGCACTTTCTCCCGCAGCTACACTGCCTCTTATCAAGGCAGGTCAAGTTCTTTTGACCACATAAACTATAATAACCTATTTTTAGAATAGAAACTCATTGGACATATAACCATTGTCCAGGAGAAACATGATCTGTATTGTTACCAGATTCTGAGTCCCAAGGACTCAATTTGAGTTTCCAAAGAGAGCATATGAAATGTCCCTCATTACTGGGCCCTTCGTGAAAAAAGTCATCATCAACAACATGAATAAATCATAAGGCCAAGAGCACTAATGCCAACACAAGGACAATTCCAACTGGTTGGCCAATGGCTATGGACTGGTTTAAAGATTGACACTAAGGAATATACAGGTCTGATAGCTTATAATTATTTAGGTCTCAGAAATGATAGAAAACATAGGCTTCTTGAAAGAAGTAGAAATTCATAATACTATGCCACATTTATACTCCTACCAAAGGACCTTCATAGTCGCTTTGATGATGATGATGGTGACGATATTTAAGTGGGTTTTTTTAGTTTGAAACACATTTTACAAACTTTATCTCATTTAGCCCTTGCAACAACTTTATCAGATAAGTGCTACAGGAATTATTTTTCTTATTCTGTAGATGGAAAAATTCAGGCCTTGGAGAAATTAAGTGACTTGCTCACACAGCCTGTAAATATCAGCGGTAAGACTGGAATGAGTTCTTTCTGACTTCTAGTCCGACATTCTATCTACTCTACCACACTGCCTCTCACTCAATACTCATGACAGATCTCTCACCCCAGGTAGGTATTGTTTCTCAGATATGAAAACAGGTGCAGAAAGGTTGCCATTTGCTTGATGATCCTGCCACCCACACAGTCTTGTAAAAATAGTTTTCTAAAATCATTATAAAGGTCTTTAAGAGTTGCCACCAAATAATCCATCACTCAAGGGACCAACTTGGTGATTAGCTATTATTCAATTAATCAATAGGCATTTATTAAGTGCCTACTGTGTGCAAGGCACTGTGCTAAGCACTGGATATGCAAAAAGAGACAAAAAGTCTCTCTGTGCTCAAGGAGCTTGCATTCTAATAAGGGAGACAATATACAAATGAGTATATGTGAAGTAAGCTACATACAGGATAAACAGGAAATTATTAACAGAGGGAAGTCACTAGAATTAATAGAGGTTGGAGATCTCCTGTAAAAGACAGGATTTTGGTTGGTACTGAAAAGAATGTGAGGAGGTCAGTAAGTGGAGTGAAGGACAGAGAGTATTCCAGGCATGGGGACAGCCAGAGAAAATGCCCTGAGACTAGAAATGGAGTGTCTTGTTCATGGAGCATCCAGAATGCCAGTGTCACCAGACTGAAGAGTACATATTGGGAAATAAGGCATAAGGAGGCTGGAAAGATAGGAGGGAGCTAGGGGGAAAGTCCTTGGTCATAAAACAGGTCACAACTTGGTTACCAGTTTTAATGTCATCTGTGCTTCCCCCAGGGTACTCTTGTAAATGTGTAACAACTATTTCTAGGTGGAAAATGTATGCCTGATACATTTTATTTTAATAAGCATTACTAACTTTTTCTTAAATATAGCAATGCAAAATTAACAATTGAGTCAGTTTGAGCTGACTCCAGTATAAACTTAGTAAACCCCCAAAAATTTTTACTTTGATTCCTCTTCCCATATTTCTTAATTCTCTCTCAGGCCCTTCCATCTCCTTGTTCTGTTCTCTATCCCAGAGACTCAGTCACTATCTATAACAAACATCCTCAGAGTTCCTCCAACAGGCAAACACACACACACACACACACACACACACACACAAACACAAACACACACCCCACACATACCCCACACACACTCCATACCCCCACATCACATATACATACACCACACACATACAGATACCACCACACACACCACACATACTACATATACATATACCACACACATATACACACACCACATGCACTTCTACCACACATACCACACTACATACACATATACCACACATACACACACACACACACACATGGACACTCCCATGGACACACACATACCCTGCTCTCCAGGTTCTTAGGACTACGAATCAGGCCTTATTTTTGTGACTACAATAATGATATGGATGGAGAGATGGAAGGCTTCTTAACATTGATAACTATTCATCTTCAGCAAACACAAGGTAAGCTCCTTTTGTGTTCTGAGAACTAAGATTGCTAAAAAAATAAATGACAATATATATCAGGTCACTGAGTTTTCTGTTGAATCTATAATTCAAAGGAATTTTATTCATTGACTTGAGGTATTTTTTGTTTTTTAATACAGATTCGACAAAATCATTTTTTTTCCTTTTTATGTTAGTTTTTTTTTTCCTTTAAACCAGTCATTGCAAATAAGCCAACTTAATCATATTTTTTTAGTCCTCTTCCTGCTCTCTCTGTCCACTTGGCTCACATAGGCCTCACTCTCGGCTTGCTTTCTGCTCCCTGCTAAGTTACCAGATTTGATCCTTTGTCATGGGGTGGCTCGGGAAAAATTCCAACTCCTCCTGCTCATGGAATCCTGGAAGCAAAAGAGTTGCCAGAACAAAACCGTCATGGGGAGCTGACTCCAGGCAGCTGTTCCATTGTCAGGACTTGAGGAGGCCAAGTCAGTTGCCCTTTCACTTTTGCAAGGACCCTCAGAGGTTGAACATCCCAGGGCCACCAAAGAGTTAAATGAACTGGTCCTGCTAAAAGTTCCAATGCCTAAAACATTGCAGATTGGAAAACAAATTGAAAGTGAGATATGAAGAAAAATCAAGGGTCATTAAGCCCGACACATATGCTTGGCAGAAACCAGATGCATCTCTGTAGTAATCTGAACCAGAAGGGAGGAATCTTCAGATTGGAAGCTTTATGCAGACTATTTTCTCCTTGAAACGCCTATCAAATCAGAAGAATTATAGGTTTTCCCAGTATTTTTCTGCCTGGGGTAATGCAGCTGAATTTGGAATATCCTCTCTACATACACCCTTTCACTTTTCTCATAAATCCCCTCTTCAGTCTATTCCAACCAACCGGCTTCCAGTGCTGCCATTTCAGAGCTACCCAGGGTGTGTTGGGAAAAGAGCAAAATGAGCATCTTGTTGCTCATTCTCCCTGAACCTCCTGCCCAAATGATTCCCTCTATTGGCCAAAGTGCTACAAAGTGGAAGACAGACTCACGAATAACCATATTTCCTATCATGCACTATAATTCATTTATATTTAATTTGTGATCGTTTTCTCCTGAGAAATATTTCACTTTTTTTGTTTTATTTTCTTATTGTTGTTGTTGGGGGGGGAGGGGAGGGGAGAGCAAAACTTGGTTAAGAGAGACTGTATTAGGGCAGGAGACCTCGTCTCAGCCAGGAAGAAGGTTCATGTTTCACATCTGATACATACCTGTTGTGTGACCCTGCATAAATCTTCTAAGCTCTCAGGTCCTAAGGAAACTCTCTAATATGCTGAGCAATTGTTGATCTGCATTTAAGAAAGAAATTTCCTTCCTGGGTATTCCCTACAATTATGAAATCTCAGGTGTGGACCCCTCCAAAACATACAGGGTATTCTAAAAATCTTAGTGCAGTCTGCATTAAGATTTTTGAAACACTGTATATGTATATGAAGTGGAGGCAATTAGGTGGCTTAGTGGAAAGAGTACTGGGCCTGGAATCAGGAAGAACTGAGTTTAAATTAGGTTTCAGACACTTATTAGCTGTGTGACCCTGGGCAAATCAGTTAACATCTGTTTGCTTTAATTCACTGGAGAAGGAAATGGCAAACCATTCTAAGTATCTTTGCCAAGAAAACCCCAGGGACAGTATTGGAGTGCTGTGGGCCACAGGATCACAAAGAATAGGACATGACTGAACAACAAGAACATATATAGGGTTGGCAATCAACTTAACATTATGATTTAAGGGTCACTGAACAGAGGCCCCCCCCTTCCACTCCTCAGCCCATTTCACTTAACCCATCTTCTTTATCCTTTAAGTTTTTATGATAAAAGTTCATTCCTTTGGTGTAAGGCATTGTAGGTCTAAACTAAAAGTTCCCTGGGGACCAAGACTATGTCTTATTGATCATTGTACCATTCTTAAGCACTTTTATGAACATAACAGGTACACAATAATTGCTTAAATGAAGGAATAAAAGTACCAAGGGGGGAAATAAATTAATAAGAATTAGCTTATCCATATCTCACAGATTTGTTGTAAAATCAAATGAGATGTTTACAAAATTCTTTATAAACACTAAAGGTATATAATATCTGATCACAGATTTAGAAATGGAAAGGAATTTAGACATAAGCTCATATAAATTCCTCATTTGTCAGAAGAGGAAACTGAGACTCAGAGAAGTGAAATAACTGTGGTCACTTTATAGTAAGAAATGGAACCTAGACTTGACAGATGTCCTCAGAATCCAAATCCAGTGTTAAGTGATATGTCTGCTGTATATGATTTTCTCCATCACATCCTCTCACTTCTGTAGAGTGGATCTGGGATTTCATTGGTACAGGAAAAACTTCAGTGAGGAGGATGCTCCTTGTACTCGTGGCTACTGTGTAACACATACTCTTAGAGATTGCAAAGGGGACCTGGCACATTAAATGACTTGTCCAGGGTCACACAGTCAATATGTCAGAGGAAAGATTTGAATACAACTCTTCCCAACTCTAAGGTCAGTTCTACATCCTTTACTTAAGGCTGCCTCTCATACATTCCTTATCTACTATTATTATTAGCCAATCACTTCACAAAAGCCCTAAGAAATTGAAATAGAAGTGATGAATTTTGATAGGCAGGGATGGAGAAGGAAGGAATATGGAGAACTGTTCATTTTATGATGTCTAACAGTATTATGGGGATGCTCACCTCAATGGGAGATAGAGAGAGGGAACAGAAATGGTTAAAAAAGGATGGTATACAACGTATATGATGTATATTGTATATAAAGTAATGGTACATATAGATTATACAAATAATGGAATATAATATAATGGAATATTATTATACTTTAAGAAATGATGAAAGGATAATTTCAGTGAGACCTGGGAAAATTTTTATGAACTGATACAGTATGAAGTGAGCAGAACTAGGAGAATATATTATTACAACAATGTTGTAAAGGCTAACAACTCTGAGAAACTTAAGAACTCTGGTCAGTAACAATGAGCAACTGTGATTCCAAAGGGAAAAAAAAAAAAAGACTAAAACATGCTCCCCTTTCCTAACAGACTGGTGATAGACTCAGGATGCAGATTTAGACATAATTTTTTTGATATGGCCAATGTGGGAATTTGCATTTTTGTTACATGTTTGTCCCCCCTTTTAGTGGTGGGAGGGAGAGAAAATCCATTTTGTTCATTGAAGATTTTAACTAAAAAAAGGGAAATCAGTTCTGGAAATGCTCCATTCAAGCACTACCTTAATGCCTCACTTTGGCATTGTGGTGATTTGGGGCAGAAAAACGGGCAGAAATATACTGAGGAAACTTGGAACTATTTCCTCTGCATGATAGGTTTTTCAAGGAGAATAGAGTCCACAGAAATCTTACAATCTGAAATTAATATCTGACCACTGGACCCAAATGGCTCTGAAGGAGAAGGTGAGACTGACGACCTTGCACAGCCCTACCTTACTCAAATCCGATTCACTTGCATGTCATGACATCACCTCCCTGATGTCATGGTCTTCTTCGAGAAAAGAAGGACAAACACAGGAACATTGAGGATGCATCTAGTTTCTTCCAGTTTTAACATGTATTATACTATTGGGGCACAGAGTCCTACTCGGTACCTAGATGGTACAGTGGATATAGTACTGGACTTGGAGTCAGGAAGACTCTTCTTCCTGAGTTCAAATCTAGCCTCAGACATTTTACTAGCTGTGACTCTGGGCAAGTCATTCAAACCTGTTTGTCTCATCTGTAAAATAATCTGGAGAAGGAAATGGCAAACCACTCCAGTATCTTCACCAAGAAAACCCCAAATGGAGTCACAAAGAGTAAAATATGAATGAGAATAACTGAACAACAAGGGTCTGATGAATACTTCCAAAGACGGAGAACATCAAGGGTAAACGTAGCAATCCATTGTATCTATTGTCAGAGTGCCAGCCTAAATAGGGAGCAGTTTATCACCAAATTGACTGGGGGCAGTGGTAAAAATTTAGTCTGACTAATTGCCAAGGCCAGTCTATCAAGTCACAGCCTTATTCTATATCACTGAAAGGGAAAGAAGACACTGTGGAAGCAAGCTTGGACTCATGCCAAGGCAAGTCAACAAACATTTATTTAACACTTAATATGTACTAGGCACTATGTTAAATGCAAGGGAAACAAATAAAAAGGTAGACCCTGCCCTGGAGGAGTTTACATTATTTCTAATAATAATATACAAAAGAAAAGTGAAAAGGTTGGGGGAGGAGAGGTGGGGACAGAAAATATTAAGGAGTGCATGGTGAAGTCAGAAATGAAAAAGTGAACATGGTTGGCCTGAGCCCTTCCTTAAAATGGAGGTTGTGGGAGGAATTGAACAATCAGAGGAGGAGCCCTTTGTGTTAAATCTTCCAGAGAAGAATTCTAGGACATCGAGGAGAAAGAAGGTCCGAGTCAGGAGCAGAAGAGTCTGAGAGGAGTGAAGGAGAAGGCAAAGAGAACCTGAGTTCAATTTTGGCCTCAGATACCAGCTGTGTGACCCTAGGCAAATCACTTACCCTTGATTTCCTAAGAAGGAACGAAGGAAAGAGAAAGGAAGGAAGGAAGGAAGAAAGGAAGGAAGGAAGGAAGGAAGGAAGGAAGGAAGGAAGGAAGGAAGGAAGGAAAAATAATGAAGACAAATTCATCAACTTCCCTATCTCCCTTTGTTTCTCCATGTAAGGAGCAGTTTTTAAACCAAATTTAGGATGCAAAAGCATTGTCCATTATAGACCATCCAAGAGACTGACATGGTACTCCCACATTTTAAATCAATCTCCATCAACCTGACAATGGAGAAATTCATTTCAGATTTTGAATGTGGGAAAGATATTTTAACAACCATGTCCCCAGCTTCCCAAATTTCAATGCCAGCCGTGGACAGTGCTGTCAAAAAACCAGAAGGGGGAAGGGAAGGATGATGGGTAATCCCTTTGCCAGAAGCCTTAACAATAAGGTTTGATTCTCACTGATTCAGGCTGCTTTATGTGAGTCCTTCTTAGAGGCAGAGGTTAAAACTAGAGAGACTCTGGCTTCTTCTGGCCTGAAGATGTTGTAAAATCCCTCATGTTCATCCTTCATCTAAATAGTGAGTATTAAAATGGCCAATTATTTCCAAGTTGAAAAACCTTTTAATTATTTCCAGGTGCATGTTTGGCAAAGGTAGAACATGTTCTGACCTTGAAACTCAGTCACGGCAAATTATTAAATTACAGAACTGTGTATATTTCATTTCTTCATCAGAAGTTCCTGCGCTAAATGTTTCTACCTAATTCTCTCTCTCACCTAGACCACCTGCCCAACTGTCCCTGCCTCTTCTGTACTTCGGGGTGTTCTGGCTTGTCAGGTCTAAAAAGTACAATGTAGCACAATTTTAAATGATTGATATGCATAGCTCATTTAAAATTAACATTGAAACTGTCATAGAGACCGCATAAGTCAATTCCATCCATTTTTACATACAGAGGCAGCCTAATCTCATTAGCATCACTGTTTACAGCTCCTTCCTTCTTTCTTTCTCTCTTTCCTTTCTTTCTTTTTCCTTCTTTCCTCTCTTGTTCCCTTCCTTTATTCTTTTCTTCCTTCCTTTTCACTCCTTCTCAGAGATTAGAAAGGAAATCTATATTGACCTCTATTGGAATATATACATACATACACATACACATGTGTGTATCTGTATATATACATGTAACACATATATGTATGTATTTTACAGATTTCAGGTTAAAATTATCTGCTATGGAACTTTCTTAGAATAATGTTTCTAAATAATTACATAAAATGCTACTTTTCAGTTAGATGCTGATGAAAATAAAGATTTTTTTTTTTCCTATCCAAGTTCACAAATCTTCTGAAATCTATCCACAGAGCCCTTTGTCAGTCTGGTGAAGTCTATGGACTCCTTTGCAGAAGAATATTTTAAAAATGCATGAAATAAAATACATAGCTTTACAAAGAAAAATAATTATAATAACAATACATGTATAATTTTTCTCATCTAAGTTCATAGAATCCCTGAAATCTATCCATGGACTCCACAAGATATCTCTGGATCCCAAGACAAGATGCTCTAGATAAGATGATCCTCTCACTTTCTTTGCAGCTCTCAATCCTATGAGATATAGCTGGTGTGAATGCATGATAAGGTGGAACATTGGATCGAGGGTATAGTTGGGGGACAATCTTCTCCCCATAACAGATAATTAAACTCTGACTTGAACCTTAGCAGAACCAAATTTTATCTGAATTAAAGAGCACTCATTGGGCAATGCTGGGGACAATTCTATTAGGGAGCCTCATTACCAGTGATGTGCTAAAATCAGCTCTTATTCACCCAAGAGAACTAGTTACTAAATTTTCAGCGTCCACATTAACACCTCAGAAATCAGCAACAATGCACATATTGTATTATTTGAGGGGGAGTTGAGTGTCTAGACTTAAGAAAATGTTGGAGAAAATATTAATAATGCAGATTAAGCTAAAAATCATTGGTTTTTAATTTTTATTTTTGGAGAGTCAATTGTTAAACATTTACCAGCACACTCTCACCAGTGGGGATCCTTGGGTAGCCAAGAGGTGGCATATGGGGATTGCATTCCATGTGATGATGAGGGGCAGGAGAGATAATTCACTGAAAATGTCCTTGGACCTCTTTATCGATCCTTTCTGTTACTGAGCTTGACCTTCACTTCTGTGATAAGGACTTCTCTAGGAAGTATGAATGGTGAATATCAAACATTTTTCCCCCTGGCAGCTGGATCCAGAACATCTAAGATTATCACAGTGATGACAATAAGTATTGTGAAGGGGCCCCCTGAACTCATTTTCTTGAGGTGCCCTATTTTCCAGATGAAGCCCCTCCTGAAATGACTGAACAGTGATGTGCAACTGAACTCTATTAAACTTTCATTGCCCTTGAAACCAAGTCAGCTACAATCTTGACTCCAGTCAGCCTGACCCAGACTGATAAACTGCTTGTGCAGCTGGGACCCTTTCAGATAAACAGAATACCTCCCTCCACGGTCCAAAGTTCCCAAGCCCTCCTGCTCCCTCTTGCTCCTCTTTCTCTATTGCTTCCTTCCTCCTCCCATGCCACTTCCACTTGGGAAGGGACTGCCCTTCGCTCCTCCCATGTGACCTCCCCATTTGTACTACCCCATAAATATCCAAGGCATTGTCTGTTGGGCAGGATCTTTGGTATAAGGAGTTCCCACATGCATGTGCCTTTCTCTTGTAATAAATCAAGTTACTATCCATATCTTAAGGAGTCCTGACTTTTACTTAACAGTATTATAATAATCTTAACATATGCATAGCATTTTCCAGTTTGCCAAGTGTTTTTATTTATTTTATCTCATCTGATACTTAAAATAGCATTGTTAGGTATACAAAATTGATATTCATCCACATTTTTTCAGATAAGGTAACAAAGACTTTGGAGAGTCTAAGTGATTTGCCTATTAAGTGGTAGAGCTAAACCAGAACCCAAGGGGAGTGTACTCCAAACTCACATGTCATTGAGGAACAGTAGGAAGAGCCTCAGCTTTCGCCTCAGACTTCCTGGGCTTCAATTCAATTTTGCCTGTGTGATTTTGGGCGAATCCCTTAACCTCTCTGAATCTTCAATTCCTCCTATATAAAATGAAATTGTTAGACTAAATGGCCTCTCAGAGCCCTTCTAGCTCGGAATTTATGGTCTCCAAACTCTATGTGTATTCAGCAAATAGCAGTGGTGATAAAAGGCTCTCTCATATCCTGTTTTTCCCAGATTGCAAAGACTTTATGTTCTTCCCAGGAAGCATGCTCACATGGTACTCTCAACAAGGAGATGAAAGACAGTGAATGATTTAAAATAACCTATTGATCATGACTCGGGAAAAACTCAAACAGTATCTGCTATGGAGACAGCAATGTATTGAAAAGAATGCAGAGATAGCTAGGTGGGTCAGTGAATAAAGACTCAGACTTACAGTTGGGAAGGCCTGACTTCAAATCTAGCCTCAAATAGTTATTGTCTGGATGACTCTGGACAAGTTACTTAAGCTCTAGCAGCCTCAGTTTCCTCATCTGTAAAATGATTTGCCACTAACATCCTTTCTGACTCTCAATCTGTGATCCCATGAAATAAACCTATACTCCTATATTAAAGTTCACACAGGTACAGCTATTACCAACAATAGCATCATGTTTGTTGTCCAGAGCAACACCTAGGGCCATCTCCAGGCATCCTGATCTATATCTCACCACTGGACTCAGATGGCTCCAGAGCTGATAGTGAGGCTGGTGACTTTGCACAGTCCTGCCTCACTTAAATCCAATTCACCTGCATGTCATGGCACCACCTCCCTGATGTCATGATCCTCTTCAAGAACAAAGGACAAACAGCAGCAACAATAATGTCTGAAGTCAAGAACTTACAACATCAAAATCACAGGGTTAGTTCCCATTATGACCTAATTAGTTTAGAGATTTACATTTTTAAAATTTTTTTTTAAATTAGTAAAATCTATCTTCTCTTCCTCTTCCTTCCCCCACTGAAAAAGAAAAAGGAAACTCTTGTTTCCTTTTAAATACGCAGTCTTTCCAAATACGCAGTCAAGCAAAACAAATCCCCCTGCATTGGCCACATCCAGGAAGAATATGTGGAAATCTTTATTCTAAATCCATTCATCACCTCTCTGTCAGGAGACCGGTAAGCTAATTAATTTTTCAGGGAAGAAAAAAAGAGTTCTTCCCAATGTCACAAGCTATACTTAATCCCACAGCACAGTAGGAAGAATGTTGGTTCTGTAGTCAGCAATCCTGGGTTCAAATCCTGCCTCTGATATTTACAATCTATGTGACTTGGGCAAGTCATTGCCCATAACATTCTTAGATCTCATCTGCAACATGAGAGGGTTGGACTATATGACTTCAAAGTCCTCTTCCAACTCTAAGTCCATAATCTTATAAACACAAGGGCAAAGAGAAGCACCATCATTTGTAAATGAATTCTGGTAATTTTTCTAGTTGATGGTGGGGCATCTCAGTATGCAAAGGACAACAGCTTTGGAAAAAAGTTCTCAATCCTGAGGGGACATTTCACACATCTTGATATTGTTTGGGTCCCCCACTTAACAACCAGAAATTCTGGTCCTCTACACATTATGTTAGACATTATCTCCTCTATTAGTAATCTTCACCTTCCCTCCCTAAGAAGAAAGAGAAAGATGAGATCTTGAATAATGAATCCAGTTCCCCTGCAATTGGTACTTGATTTTTAGGTCAGAGACATCCATGATGGGGGAGGAGGAGGGAAGGATGTGATGCTCAGCACACTTTCTACAGTCTTTCCTCCTAAGCTTTTTCTCATCAGTATGGAAATGAGTCATGTGCTCCTGCCCTTGACCTGAGAGAAAGTTTCATTGATCTCATCTTCTTGCTTTTGATTCAAATAGCATTCAACCAAATTTTGTTGTTGTTCAGTCATTTTCAGTCAAGTCTAAATCTTTGTGATCCCATTTGGGGTTTTCTTGGGAAAGAAAGAGTGGTTTGCCATTTTCTTTCCTAGCTCATTTTATAGATGAGGAAAGTGAGGTAAACAGGGTTAAGTGACTTGCCCAGGGTCAACCAGATACTAAATGGATGAAGCCAGATTTTTAACTCAGGAAGTTGAATCTTCCAATTCCAGGTCTGGCACTCTATCCACTGGGCCATCTAGCTGCCCAAACTCTACCAAATAATAGCTCATAATTCCTCAGTTGGGTATCCTACCAATTAGTATACAAACCTAAGGACCCTATTCAACTTCAATTTAGGCCCCATTTCTTTTCTTCTCGTTTCTTTTTTTTTTTTAATTTGTCCTCATAGGCCAGTCCTTCTGAAGCCTTTAATCTTCATCCACTATTGTCTTCTTTTGGGTGCTTTATAAATAAATCAGTTAGTTCTGCGGCAGTTGAGCTGGCTCCGACTAAGAAACATTCCTTCCAATTAGACATCTTTCTTTTCATAAGAAAATATCCTCCTCCCCACTCCAGCCCAATCACTTTTGGTTCACAGTTTATCTTGAAGTCAAATAGCTATTGACCTAAAACCAACACTGTTCAGAAAATGTAAGGAACAGAATAGGACTTCGTTTATTCATTCTCTTTGGTGAATAGATAAAATTACATTCTCAAATAATTATTTGTAATCATAAAAGGGTGAAGGGTTGGGGAACAGAATCATGTAGCTTCAATGAAAGATGAGCTACAGGAAATTTCAGACCAGATGAAGAAAAAATGGAAAACTAGGCCAGGACTGTTATTAGTCTAGGTAACTGTAGTAGTCAAAAAAAAAAAATTCTCTTCTTTTGTGGGCCTATCCTTTCTTAGAACATCATGTTAGAGCTCTAGACATGTCCCCCTCCTCCTACCTGACACAACATTCTATATTTTCTGGAATATTTTATGCCTGTATTATTGCTTCTATACCCCATGCAACCTCACAAATTGGAGACTTTCTACCTGTGACCTCACAAATGATAAACCAATGAGATTTACCTAAATGAGACCCTTCTTTATAAAATTCCTGGTCTCTTTTGCTGCGGTTCTTTTGTTCCTGTTGCTGGTTCTCTTGTTCCAGGTGACTTACCCTAGAGGAAGAATTCTTACTCTTTTTGTATGTCATATCTCCTCCCTTGCAGTCTGGTGAAACCTAAAGACTCCTCAGAATGTTTTGTTGTTAAGAGGTTAAAGAAAACAAAGATGAGATTTTCCTTCCCCAATCCAAGTTCACAGACCTTCTGAAATTTATCACCAGGTTAAGAATCCTTGCCCTGGAGGGTGCATGCAGAGTCCATTGTTCTGCTAATCAGGATTATGCTGAAGAAAATCCTTGTAAAAAGTGAGAATGAGGATTGGATTTCTCTTCTTTTTTAGGTGTGGGCACATCAGGAAGCAATTAAACATACACTGCTCTGGTCGTCCACCCCAGGAAAGGAAATCCAAGAAGAAGAGGGTGGTAGAGGAAAGCTGAAGTGGAAACGTGATCACGAAAGTGTGCAAATCCTCAAAGAAAGGTAAAGTAGGATTGTGAGGGAGGTGATAGAAGAGGATGAGGAAATCTGAAAGAATGAGGAGGAAAGGGAACAGGACTGGCAGCTTTGAAACTCTCACCCTCTCTTTGAACTTTGCCCTGATTGCCCTTCCCCCAACACACACCCCATGTGTATGCCATCCTCATGTTTTTGCTCATGCTATTCTCCACACATGAAATGCCTACCTGTTATCTACAGGATCCAACCATCTCAAGTTCCATTTCTTAATGAAGTCATTGTTGGCCTTCTCAGTCCACACTGAGCTCTCCCTTCTCATTAGCATCCCTGCAACACCTACTTCACAGTTGAACACTCAATTATACGTGTTCTTCTATAGCAGATAGGTGGGGAAGTGGATAGAGGACCAGGCATAGAGTCAAGAAGACTAATTTTCCTGAGTTCAAATCTGAACTCAGCCACTTAGTAGCTGGACAAGTCACTTGACCTTGTTTGCCTCAGTTTCCTCATTTGTAAAATGAGCTGTAAAAGGAAATGGCAAACCACTACAGATCTTTGCCAAGAAAACCCCCAGTGGGGTCACAAAGGGTCCCACATGACTAAAACTGAACAACAACATTGTCCTCCAAACTGCTTCTTGGGCCTCTCTCTTCCCATTTAGATTCTAAGTTCCTTGAGGGCAGGCAACTATGCTGTATTGACATGGAATCAAATATAGGTTATCAAATCATTGTTGATTGAGTTTGTGTAAGACAACCCACTATAATTCCTAAAACAGCAGGAAGAAATGAGACTTTCAATATTAATAAAAATAATCACTTCAGTATTATAGATCTAAAAGGAAACTCAAAGGTCATCCTCCTTATTTTTACAGGTGAGGGAAGTGAGGTCTAGGGGAGACAAACTACATTCTCATGGTCACAAAGGTAGTAATGAATGAACAAAGAAACACACATTAGCTTACTGTGATCACCAAGAACTATGTCAAACACTGGGGGTGTTAAAAACAAAACAAAACAACCCACATTTCCTGCCCTCAAAGGTACAACAATACATAAAGGGAATTGATGGCTAGGAAGGTGGTATGTCGGTTTTCAAAGTTGCAAAATTAGCAAGTGGAGCAATGATTTAAGAGGTTCCCACACCCTTTCCAAGAGCAATGACAGTGCTGATTTGATTATGGTTCCAAAAGTTAAAAGGGAAGGAAGGGATGTGGATTAGAATAGCATTGTGGTAGTTGTTGAGCAAATTAACAAGAAGCAAAGCCTGGCCATAGTCCTGGCCTAAGTGTGAGAGGAGACTCAGGCAACCACCAAAGTACAGCAGGACCAGATGTTCTAGGTGGGAAAAGGATAAATCCTCCAGGGTCTAGTCTGAGGTCAGGGTGCCCAGGCAGCCGGTGAGGAAATGTCCAGGGAGTGAGGTGAAACTCAGCTGGAGCCTGAGGCTAGCTGTAGTGGAAGACTGAGACATCCAGGAATCGGGAGGTGAAGAGATCTAGACATGAAAGTATCCCCGATGGAAATAAAGCCCAGGTCCTCAGAATCCTGATCCAGGGCTATTCCCACTGTACTGTGGCTGGCCCATGTAACAGTCTGTGATACCTTCTAGCTCTCCAACATGCTTAGTCATTGGACATCTGTATCAGCAAGCACCCTAGCATACCTAGGGCGGCTACTAGCACAGGTTCTTAGATCTGCTTTTCTAAAGGAAAGCAACTCAAAATGGGTTAACAATCTTACTTTAATCAAACATATTATTACCCTAGTTCAGGGGGAAAAGTCGGCACCCTGAACTTCAGAGAATACAAACAGAAGTTACA
>CM053587.1:107484639-107498017 GCA_028646515.1 Pseudochirops corinnae
ACTGTGTGCTACCAGGAAGCATGTCAAGGTGATAAAAATTTAAAACTAAAAATGAAATAATTCCCATCTTCTTAGGGATATAATTATATAATATGTACCCATGTATGTATATACAAAATGGGGTAATGACTGGATTCCTGGAGGAGGAAACTATCTCCCAGTGCAAGTTAGCACCCTTCTGCAACTTCTAGTCTTGGAGATTTGCCTAGGTCACTGAGAAGACAAATGACTTGCCCAGGTTCATATAGTCATATATGTTAGAGGAAGAATTTAAACTTGGGTTTTCTTGGATTTATTTCTTTTCTTTTTTTTTCTTTTTTTTTGGAGGGCAGTTGGAGTTAAGTGACTTGCCCAAGGTCACACGACTAGTTTTTGTGTTAAGTGTCTGAGTCCAGATTTGAACTCAGGTCCTCCTGACTCTAGGGCTGGTGCTCTATTCACTGTGCCACCTAGCTGCCCCCTAAAAACACTTTTTTTTGTTTGTTTGGGTTTTTTTTTTGGAGGGGGTAAGACAATTGGGGTTAAGTGACTTGCCCAAGGTCACACAGCTAGTAAGTGGGCTCAAGTGTCTGAGGTCGGATTTGAACCCAGTCTTGGATTTGTTTCTAATACCCTAATACTAATACTCTAATACTTTATTCACTATACCACACTGTCTCTCCTATATACAAAATAAATAAAATATGCGCAAAATACATTTATTAAGATCACAAGATCTTGTGTTTCACAAGAATAAGTTTCCCTTATTTGATTACATCCTTGTGGCTTACTTGACCCAGTCATCCTTCTCCAGTTACTTATGTGTATTATCAATCAGGGCCGGCCTTAGGCACAGTTCAGTTAGATTGTTTCCTCTACGCTGTGACTTATGGACATCATATTGTAGGTCAACCTGCTAGTCCCCAGTCCTCTGCCCTCTTATTTGCTGAAACTGTCACTATTAGAATTTCTTTGAGAAGCAGTTGGTGCAATGGATAAAACACTAGCCCTGGAGTCAGGAGTCCAAATCCAGTGTCAGACACTTACTAGTTGTGTGATCCTGGGCAGATCACTTAACCCCTGATTGCCTCAAAACAAAAACAAAAAAAAATGAAGAATCACTTCTTTGGATTATTAGACTATAAAAACTAAGGTGCTATTGAAAAGCACGTGCTCTTGGAGAGGTTAGTTATTGTCTGTCCTGCTTGGAGAGAATCAAAATGGCATCACAATGTTTGGGTTAAGGTACAACGTGTCCAACTGTAGCTGATCACATCAATACAAGCTTGGAAGGCACTGCTACAGGTTGGGCACAAATAGTCCATGGGAACATTTGGAGCGGAGATGGCTCTAGATTTATGCATCTCCCATTTCTTTTGAGCTACTGCAAATATAGTTGATGTCTTTTGACTTGCACATAAATTGGATTTAAGTGAGGCAGAGTTGCACAAAGTCATCGACCTCACTCTAGAATTCTAGAAGTTTGATGGCAAGAAAAAAATCAAAATGACTGGCTATAGCCTAGGATGCAGTGGTTGACCTTGGTGTCTTCAATGTTTAACCAAGTTCTGAGCACTTCACAGCTCCTGCTTCTACCACCATCATGGTCTGATGAAATAAATTGTTCTTCTCTGCCTATGCCACTGGGGAAGTCTTCCTATGCTTGTGGTAGACACCCTCCTAAGTCACTGATGAGTTTGAGGCCTCTTGGGTACCCTCAACCTGGTGGAGCCCAAATGCTTAAAAGGTTTACTGGGGTGTGGCCACTGGGCATGCTACAGCTTCTTGGAGCCACAGGTGAGGGTGGGTGACTGGTAGACACCAAACGTGAATTATAGCCCTTGAGCTTAGCAAACCCTCACACCAGAGGTGCTAGTTTTCTCTGAACACTTGTACACCTCTTTTAGAGAAGTATGGGTACATGCAAGCCTATGCACATAAGTGTGTAAAGGTGTCCTCCAGCCCTGGAATATTGAACATCAGCTTATCCATAGCAAAGAGTTGGCCTAAAGGGGATTATATGTACAACATAACCATGAGGTATGGAGACTTAAAATACACACACACATACACACACACACACACACACACACACACACATACACACACACAGACACACCCCAAAGAGATCAGAACTTACAAATTGAAATGAATGTTCTTTTCAAAATAGTTTCCTTAGGGAATCACACTTATTCCCATGATTTTTTTATGACCACACTAAAGGATTCTTCAGACTTGTTAGATTTATGCATGAATTAATATAGTGACTGACATGTGCACACAATATAGGCCTGATACCTTTCAAACTCCAGAGCTGCTTCCAATCTATCCCTCCCCTTCATCCTACTCAGAGGATTAGACAAACAGGCATACACAGAGAAAGATGTTTCTTCTGGCAGTCAGACAGGTGGAAGAGTGAATACAGCTCTGGACTTGGAAATACGGACTCTGAATTCAAATCCTGCCTCAGACTATTATTAACTATGTGCCCCTGGGAAAGCTACTGAACCTCCCTGGGCCTTAGTAAAATTATAATAATAATAGCACTGACCTCATAGGCTCCTTGTGAGATCTAATTAGATAATGTATATGAAGCATTTTGCAAGTCCTAAAATGTTATATCAATCTTAGGCTATTGGTCTTATACATAATGCTTCTACAAATAAGACTCAAGAGATAAATAAACAAGATGTTGTTATTAAGTCATTTCAGTTGTTTCTGATTCTTTACATTTAGGGCTTTCTTTGTGAAGATACTGGAGTGGTTTGCCATTTCCTTCTCCAGCTCATTTTACAGATGAGGAAACTGAGGCAAACAGAATTAGGCAACTTACCCAGGATCACACAACTAGTTAAGTGTCTGAGGCCAGATAAATCTTCCTGACTCCAAGCCCAGCATTCTATTCATTGTGCCACCTATCTACCCACAAATAATAAGGTAGGTGTGCCTGACTACCAGAAAGATGTGAGTGAAGTTACTTTACCTCTTGGAGTCATGGTTTATTAATCTGTAAAATGAAGAAAGTAGAACAGATATCCTTTAAGTTCCCTACCTACTGGAGATTCTATGAACTTTTATTTCTCAACAAGCAGGGCTATAGCAAGAATTTGTGCTCATGTCTACAGTCTTCTCTGGGAGAACATTCTGGCAAGCCTGGAAGGAACCTAGAGCTAGCTGTAATCTGTGTGACATACTATACTTCATTGCCCTTTTTAGCCCTTAACAGCTAGGGATTTTCCCAGAGGGGCAAAGTAGTGGCCATATTAACCAGGGAAGCTGTGACTCATTGGTGTGTGTGTGTGTGTGTGTGTGTGTGTGTGTGTGTGTGTGTGTGTGTGAGAGAGAGAGAGAGAGAGAGAGAGAGAGAAAGAGAGAGAGATTTCAGTTGCTGGATAGCACTCCTTTTGGGAAGTAGCCTTCAAAGCAAGTTTTATGCATATTAGAAAACCAATTTCATCCTTGTCCAGTGACTGACAAATGGACATAATGCCATTTGAATTATGTTAATAGCAACCATAATAACACCAACTGACTCATACTCATCTCAACATTCTCACTATAAATGGTATTAGAAGACAAAAGAAGTAGCTAACTGGAAGGTTGGCTCACAGGTCTTTCATAGACTAGCAAATAAAGGAGTGTGGTGACATTGCTTTGTATCATAAATCCAGAAGCAATAAAAAATACTATGTCAAAATAACAGCTTGACCAATACTTGGTGAAAGGATAAAAATTGTGGCAATGGAAAAGTGCATGTGTAGGCAGCAACACAATATCCCAAGCAGAATTGTGTAGTAGGAGTAGTATAAAGGAGAGTGAGGAGATTTATGACTAAAAAAATGAGATGAGTCATTCCTGTAGTAAGAATGGGAGACAGTTGATGGATAGCTTGTGTGTTTCATTGACATCCATGAAATATAAAAGAGGTCTTAAGGAAGACTTTTAGATACCTGGGGGAGTCACCTAAGGAGAATTTTCAAGAGGACATGAACAATAATCACATGGTATTATTTAAAAGAAAAATAAAATCAAACTATTTGACCAAATATGATATTACTAATCAAATTTGTCTCAAAATGACCAAAGGACATGAGTGTATGGTAAAGAATGTTTTTACCTTTGGAGGTAGAAGACCTGTGATTGAATCTCAGTTCTGACATTTACTACCTGTGTTAACTCAGAGAAGTCATCTAACCTCTTTGTGACTTAGTTTCCTCATTTGTAGCATAAGGAGATTGGACTAGATGACTTACAAGATCCTTATCAATCATAATAAAATCTATCATCAAACTTTTGACAGATTCTAAAAATCAAGTCTGCATTCAAAAGATGAATATTTGCCCCCACTGAGGTTATTAAAAGAATGTACCTTAAGCCCTGAAGACAGTTTCCAAAGGGAAATTCCAAAAGTTTTGACAAATGGTACCCTCATTAAAATCATTGTGAAGCTGTCTAATGTGGCAACATTGGAGGGAGAAATACACATTCAGTGAAGTTTTTATTTCTGAAACAGTCTCATAACTTTCCATTTACTCTTCATATCTGAAGAATTAAGAGAAGATATCAGATAAGGAGGACAGTTCCTGGGTGAGGTAACAAGTTCTGGGTACCTGGAAAGACTGAAAGAGGACATTGGTCTGGGGTGAACAAGTCTAGGGAGTAAGAACTCTAAAGTTGGGCAGGGTTGGAGTTGACAAAAATTAAATATGTCACTGTTTTACCTGGGGTAAATAGATCACACATAATAATAGAACTTAAGTCATTTTCATGCTCATTTTTTGTGGTAACAGGTAGATGGGACTAGAACAGATAGCTGTATAGTCACTCAGTAATGAAGAAGGGTGCTAAAAATCATATTTTTCAACCATTTAGAAACATTAATCTAGTCATTGGCAATTTAAATATGAGACTCTTGTTCAGTGACCAATGAATGAACATAACTACTAGAGGGACTTAATCATAACAATCTTAGTATAAATAAAATAGAAGAAACGAAATCATAGTTAAATGAAAAATTGCCTCACTGCTCTCCTTGGAGAGGCAAATAGAAGAGTAGGTTTTATCATATATCCAAAGGCAACAAGAAATATCATTTCACGGGACACTTAGCTATCTTGTAGTTCAGTGCTCTTGATAAGTATTTGCAACAAGACCACCTTGAAGATAATTGCAGCTTATATATCAGCATCTGTTGCAGAGGATCAGAAAGCAGAAAAAAGTCTATGAAGAAATTATTGAGACCCTCCAAATTAAATCAACATATACTTGAGTATCTGCAACTTATATGCTGGGCAAAGAAGAAGACTGTAAAAAAAATAATTAGAACAGATGATTCAGGACTAAGAAATGAAAGAAGACAAAGGATTTTGTGGCAATGGAAAGGTGCATGTGTAGGCATGTGTGTGTATGTGTGTGTGTGTGTACACATACATATAAATCACTTTCTATGAAAATAAAATATGGAAGAGGTGGGCTTTGTGGGCACCCAAAAACACAGCAATGACATTGCTTATATTTTATCAGAAAGGACGTAACTGGTTACCTATGTGGGAAAAATTTCTGAACCATCTGACTGTGTACAGTCAGACTACTGACTTGTTAGAACAAAGATTAAAATCCATACCAAATTAAAAGAATAAAAGTGAGAAGATGTAGTCTGTAATTATGACAACTCTAGCAGTTGTTGATGCCAAAAAATGAGAGATTGGAATAAGAGCAAATGTTGACACAAACTGTCACCATTTCTTGAGGAGCTTTAAACTGATATAAATAAAAAAAAAAAGTCCAGGAATTGCATTATCCAGGAAAAATTTAACCTCAGTAGTCAAATGAAAAGATATGGCAGCTGAAGACAGACAAAAACTCATTTGTAAAATCTTACAGAAGAGAGGAGAGGATTATGAGTACTATCACCTCATAAGTCATTAAGAAGCAGGGGAGGGAATAAGTTTAGAATCAAATAAAGCTTGTCAAGAAACCCAATGAAATCATATCATTCTGGGGTTATTTAGAGATCACATTGGAAGGAAGACAATGAACATAGCAGAAATGTAAAAGATCTGTAAAGATTTCTATATCATACTTATTTCTTCATAAATGACAGTGGGACTGTCACATTTAGACTCTGATATCATTCCCAAAGTGATATGTGATGAATTGGAAATAACTCTAAAGAAAACAGAGATGGGAGTAACAGCTATATTAGACTAGGCATATCCAGAAAAAATCAAGCATACTATAGGTGATGCTACACAACTGGGCATTGTAAATGACAAAAATGTCGAGAGTGTTAAAGAATTCATATGCCTATTTACCATTTCTAGAAAATATTTTTGAGAATAGTCTGTAACTATAGTGAAAGCTTCTGGTAAGTGTTTGAGAAGAAAATAGGGAGACTTTCATAAACTTTCACAAACTCTAAATTAGACTACAATCCACAATTGACACAACTGAAATATGCAAAACTCACTGTGCTTGTTGTTTGACCACAAAAAGAGCATTTGATTTGGTGGAACAAAACAATGCGTGAAAGACTATCCTCCAAAAACATGTCAATGCATATATCAAAATCATGCAAGATTCTTTGAAAGCTGCAACAATAGAGATCAATTTAGTTGAAGACCTGATGATTATTAATATTAGGTGAGGCAAAAATGAGAGATGCATGTTTATCAAAGATATTTACCAGTGCCATAAAATATCTTTGTTTTCAGAGTCCAAATTGAAGAGCCATTTCCTATAGATGGGTAAAATCTCCCAGACAGATGTTCTTGTTTATTGTACTAATGGTCTCAGGTTTTGGAACATTGCAGAATCTTCTAAATGAGATCCATGATTACACATAATTTGATTTAACTATAGACATAGGAAAATCAAGTGGCTGAAGAATACTTATTGTCCAGACAACGATATGTAGTTGGATAGACAGTGTGTGTGTGTGTGTGTGTGTGTGTGTGTGTGTGTGTGTGAGAGAGAGAGAGAGAGAGAGAGAGAGAGAGAGAGAGAGAGAAGGAGAGAGAGAGTGAGAGAGTGCATATATAAGGTTCTTATAACTTAGTACATGGTCAATTTTTGTAAAAGTGGCATACATAGTTGGGAAATATTTATATTTTATACATATATATATATACATACATATATATAGCAATTTAGTAATCATTAGAGAATTTTTTTTTGCATCTAAAGTTCTATTCAGGTCCTTAACTTCTTTCTTGCTTACCTTTTCATTGGATTTGTCTAGGTCTGAGAGAGCTACATTAAAGTTCCCAATTATAATACAGATTTTTTCCCTGTCTCTCCCTGTCATTATATCATCTCTTCCTTTAAGTACTTAACTACCATTCAGTGTATTTTTTAAAAGTACTGTTAATATTTCATCATCTATGTGCATTCAAGCATAATTTAATTTCCCCAGTAATCTCTTTTAATTGTATTTAACTTTACTGTGGGTAGCTGGGTGGTGCAGTGGATAGTCAGGCCTAAAATCAGGTAGACTAATTTTCCTTAGTTCAAATCTAGTCTTAGACACCTACTATCTGTGTGACCTTGGGAAGTCACTTAACTCTGTTTGCCTCAGAGTAAAATGAACTCATCTGTAAAAGGAACTAAAAAAGGAACTGCCAAATCACCCTATTATCTTTGCCAAGAAAATAAATCATGAATGAGGTCACAAAGAGTCACAAATATGAATGATTAAATGAATGACTAAACAACAATAAACTTTACTGTTGCCTTGTCTGAGATTGTGATTGCTACTCCTTTTTTTTTTTAAAGTTCAACTGAAGAGTAATAAATTCTACTCTACATTCTCATTTTCATTTTATGTGAATTTGGATGGATCAATTTAAACAATATAATCAACAAATTATTGGATCCTGCTTTCTCATTCATTCTGTTATCTCCTGTTTTATCGGTGAGGGTTTATCACATTCACATTCAAGATTATGATTATTATTTATATTTTTATCCCATTATACTTACACTTTTTTGCTTTGCCCCTTTCCCACCTGCAAACCTTTGTGCAAAGAAGAGAGTGGTGAAAGACAAGTAACACGAGCAATACTAGTGATCTATGGTTGAAGAGGTTTACTTCTACCTCTTTCTCACACTTAAATTCTGATCACTAGTTCTTATAATTTTCTTTTTTATAAATTACCCCTTTATGAATTATCCTCCAAAGTTGAAGTTTGTTGTACTTCTATCTATTCCCTCTCTGTCTCTACCTTCTCTCTTCCCTTTCCCTGTCCTTGCTTATTTCTCTATTGAATTTAATGAATTACTCCACCAAACTCATTGTCTATGTGAGTCTGAGTGGGTGTTTAATTCTCCTTTGTCCTTTTCCAGTAAGAACAATGCCCAGTCCTCTCACTATTTCCTGGTACATGCTTAATAAATTATCTATCTATCTATCTATCTATCTATCTATCTATCTATCTATCTGTCTGTCCGTCCATCTGTCGGTCCATCTGTCTGTCTGTCTATCTGTCTATCTATCTTGTATATTCATATAGTATTCTTTTCACCTCTCAATTATGAGACATTAATTTGGGTCCCTTTCTTTCTCATTTTTTCTTTAGTGTATTCCTTTTTTCCTCTCTTTTCTTTCTTCTCTTAAGATCAAAACAGAACAAAACCACTCGAGACCCTGTTTGTCTTTTGGCCTATAATATTTCTTTACTGTGTTTGAAAAAAAAATATTATCCAACCTCAGTTGAGTTATTGTGTTGAGACCAGATGATATTTCCTCCCAGGCTCTTGAATGAGGTGGCTAGGATTTATTTGTCCCTGATCTTAATTTCCTGTATTCTTACCTTTGGCTTCCACCTCCCTTGATGTGCCTGTACTAAGAATATTGACTGTCTTTAGGGTCTTCTCTTTGTCCTCCTTGCACCACAATCAGAACTCTGTGATTGGCTTTCCCAGGGCACTGCTGCAGGTTTCCTTTCATTTTCTCTGGGGTTTTTATCTGGTTCTAGTCAGGTTTCCTTCCTCCCTACAGCTTGTTGCTACGATAGGCTTCTAGCCTGTCCATTTGAGCTCATGTTGGCCTTCCTAGAAGGATGCTTCTTTTATCACTCATGGCCTTTGGCTATTTTTGTATAATTCTAAACTGGATGAACAGGTTTACTGATGGTTTTCTTGAGATTTATTAATATTATTTGATCTGATGGCTTTTAAAGATTATTTTAAGAGTTCATGTGAGAAAGCCAGGCTTCTTTATAACCTGTCATGCCACCATCATAGTTGGAATCCATATCTTTGATAGATGCTTGAGATGAACAATAATTTAGAGTAAGAACTGAATAGGGAGAGGAAAGCAGGCTAGATTGCCTTTGGAAAAGTATATAGTGCTTTTGATGACTTCCATCTTTTCCCTGAAACTAAGACCCACCTTTTCAACATCAACATTCTTTTAATAATATATATGACTGCAAGTCACAGAAGGCTAAACTTATAGCTGTGGTTAACCCAAAGGGAAATTAGAAGTGTATGTTGGGTATGGGTAGGTTGTAATACATTACCAATGAAGAATTATTTAGGAGAAATGGTGTAAAGAATGGTATCAGAGATATGTAATAATCAAAAAAGAGGTGAGCTGGTCATTCAGCAAGAACAAAGAACGATGAAAGTAGCCTATGGACTCCACTGATGGCTGTTCAATGTCAGGAGACATACAGAGAGCAATAATAAAACAAGCATTTATTAAGTACTTACTGTGTGCCAGTAAATGTGCTAAGTACTGGGGATACAAAGAAGGTATTCTGGGTGGACTGCTATGAAAGGTCTATGAGAAGACACAGACAAGAGCTGCCCAGAATGAGAAAGTGTGACTGAATTGGGATTTGCACCAATCATTAAGTACCTCCATTGAAGAGACCATGCATTCACTAAAAGTATTGAGGTATGATACTATGTTCTATGTGCTTACTCCTGATAACCTTGAGCAAAGGATTGAGCTAGAACCTGCTGATCCTATCCTTTCTTTGTAAGACCCAGCTCTTACTGGAAGCAATAGATTTGATGCATGTAACAAACAACAGAAGCTTCTCATGCCCTTGGTATCACATTCTTTCTTACTTAGACCACGTTTGGGTTTTCTTTGATTACTGATAACAGTGGGTCTAATGTAAGACTTCTCCATGTAAGCTGTCTCATTCAGCACCAGGAAAATGACTGTACTTAAAATGCCCCACATAAATTTCCATTGCCTTTTGAAAGCATCATCTCCAGATCGTTTTTGCCAAGGGTAGAGAACAAAACTAAAAGTAATTCAGAGATTTTGTGTAATTCTATAAAGATGTTGGCTAAAGGAGACAAAGAGAAGCCTGGTTTGACTGACTCAGAGGGTGCTCTGAGAAGAGAGTAATACAAGTGAATAGGTAGGGCAGGGGTGGGGAGCCTGTGGCCTGGAGGCCACATGTGGCCCTCTAGATCCTAAAACTTGTGAAGCTTGGATTCAGTTAAAGGGCCACACTTAAGAATGTAGAGGGCCACATGGCCTCAAGGCCACAGGTTCCCCATCCTGAGTAGGATATGAACAGATTATGGAAGACCTTGGCATCTAAGCAGATGTATTTGTACTGTCATTTAAATGACAATAAGGAACCACTACAGTTTCTAGAGTAGGAGAAGACTTTGCTTCAGTCCTTGACCCTTTTCATTGATTGCAAATACACAAAGATTGTTCAGAGTTAGTGTGACATGGTCAAAGGAGCACTGAATTAGCAACCAGAAGAGTTAGATGCTAGTTCTTACTCTATTATTAACTACTTCTGTGATCTTGGGCACGTGATTTCAATTCTCTAAACACCAGTTTCCTCATCTGAAAATGAGAGACACTGGACAAAATGAGAAGGGGCGAGATGAGGTTACTATTCAGGCTCTTTCCAGATCTAAATTTGACTCATCTCTGTTTTGATCAGCTCTGTGATTTGAGTGTAGGGAGCTAAGGTTGTAAGTGGTTGCCTCCTCTGCAGTTTAGAGTCTTACAGAATTACTTTGGGGCACTGAGAGGTTTAACGATTTGCCCAGAGTTGTGCTGCCAGTATGTGTTTGAGGGAGAGTCTTGCTCTCAGATTTTCTGGTCTTCCAAGGCCAGTTTTTAATCCACTATGCTATATTGCTACTCATAGACCATGAAGAGGTTTAAATTGATTTTTACTTTGATTAAGAAAGCTTTATTTTCATGATTGCAGGACTGAGTCTAATCTTAACATTTCTTGTTCACTTCTTAAATTATAGTTAGGAGCTCAGAGGCAGGAGAGGCATGATCTTAAACTTCAAGTGTCAAATATACTGCCTGGAGAATCATGCATCCAGCAGCACTTCCTGGTATGGTCTGACTTATTAATCAGTCAGTAATTATTAATTAGCATAATTAAATTACAATTGAGAAATATTTTACAGAATAAATAAAAATGCAATAAAATATAGATAATCATAATATGTGATTTTCTAAGTTGATATGGGGCCTCAGGAATCCCTACATATGATTTAGTAGCCCCTGTATCTATTTGAGTTTGACATTACTGATATAAAAGATCCCTCAGTTCTGAGGGATGCTAATATAGATCCTGACAGGAGAGGTCAGAAATTAGAAGTTAAGGAGACCTTCTAAAGTCCCTTCTTGTCCTGCAGTTTCTGGGAAGGTATTTGATATTCTGGTTAGGGAATGAGCAAATGCAGAAAATACAATGAATGATGAAGTTGAATGAGCATAGAGGAACATGTTTTTCCCATCTGGCATTTTGTGGCTGGAGTGAGAGATCCAGTATTTGTCCTGTATATGCCCAATTTATTGGGATTTTATTAACGTAAAAATTGAAATGATTACCATTTTTTAAAAATCCATTTCAGGCCAAAAAATAAAATTAGCTTAAAAGATTCACCTTCATTTTCAATTATTAGATGAATGTGGAAAATGTTCATAAATATAAAGGACCTTGAAATTGTAATCTAGCAATTGCCATGATAATGAATTAGCTTTTTTTTAAAAAACCATAAAATTTCTCATTATAGCCCTTGTGCTGACATTTCCCACCTATTACTTTTCTCTATTCCTTTGACTTTTGTCTTTCTTTTTTTTGGGGGGGGGGCAGGGAAGGGGGTTGGCTGAAACTTTAATATTGTCTGGGGGGCATCCCTGAGAGGTTGTCTTTCCCTGGCAGGTCAGATCCTGATTCACTGGGAAAAAAAGGTTCATCTAGTGCAACAGGAATTAAATCTGGCAAGGACCTCAGAAATTATCTACTCAACCCTCTCATTTTACAGATGAAAAGATTGAGGCCTAGAGAGATTAAATCGTTTGCCCAAGATCATAAACATATAAAAAGTAGAGCTAAGATTCAAACCCAGTTCTTCTGATGCAAAATCCCACAAAATTTCAAAGTTAGGCGGGGCCTCAAGGCCATCTAATCCAACCTATACATGAAAAAGGATACTCTTAAGAACAAAGTCCTGGAAGTCATTTTGCTCCTGCTTGACAATCTCCAGAGAGGGACTTCCATTACCTTCACAGGTGACTTATTCCACTTTTTGCCTAACCCTAATTGTTTGGAAGTTTTTTTTTTTTCCCCTTATATCAAGTGGAAATTTACCTTCCCCAATTTGGTCCTCCAGGGCCAATCAGAATGAGTTTAAACTTTCTTCCCCTGGACAATCCTTTACATATCTAAAGATACCTATTACGTCATCCCTGAATCTTCTTTGCTCCAAGACAGAGACCCTAAAGCTTCTTCATTTAGATTCTCTTTTGGAATATGGTCCAGGACTGTCACCATCACAGTTATTCTCCTTTGGATGCTGTCCAGCTTAGTAGTAATCTTTCTAAAATGTAGTTCCCAAAACTGAACACAATATTCCTAGATGAGATAGAAATAGGCCAGGATGAACTAGAGTGGAACCATTGCCTCCTTATTCTTAGAAGCAATATCTCTCTTGGGGTGGGGGAGAGGAAGAAAGGGGAAAAGCATGTATATAGATAGCATCTACAATATGCTAGGAGCTATGCTGAGCACTTTTACAAATGTTATCTCATCTTATTTACAACAACTCTGGGAGGCAGGTTCTATTATTACCCCAATTTTATAACTGAGGAGATTGAGGTAAACAGAAATCAACTGACTTGCTTAGGGACACACAGCTACTGAGTGTCTGAGGCCACATTTGAATCCAGGTCTTCCTGATACCAGGCATGGTGCTCTCTGTACTGGGCCAACAAGTGCTTAGTGCTGTCTAAGGTTATGTCAGCTTTATAGACAGCCATATCATATCCTTTGTCTCATGTTGAGCTAGTGGTCCACTGAAAACTTCTAGATCATTTTTAGAAAACTGTTATCTAACCATATTGCATTGTGAAATAGAAATATATAAAAAGAAATATAAATTTATATATGTGTGT
>CM053587.1:107498517-107520310 GCA_028646515.1 Pseudochirops corinnae
ATAAATACAAACATATACAAATAAATATGTGTATATATATAAATAAATGTAAATATATAATATAGACATATATAAATAAATACAAATAAATAAATATAATTTTATATAAATATAAAATGTGGCAATTGGTTCTATTGCCATGGAAATATGTGAGGTGGATTTGAATAACGTGGTCACTTCATGAGATTCATTTTTCTCATTAATTACGACCTAGCTCTGTGTCACAAAAGACACAATATCCTTACAGTGATCTCTTCGAAAATTTCACTACTATCTCCACTAGGATGAGGGAAGGAATTCTTTTAAAAGAATGTGATCATCAAAGCTCTAAGGTGTTCATAATATTTCAGAGTTCTTTTGAAGGCATGGGAAACCTGGAACAATTGAAACAAAGGAAACTCTTCGCCATATCTAGGCATTGTACTGATGGATATCAGCTGAGCAGCTCAGCAGTTCCACTTTGCTTTGCTTCGCATTTATTGACCTCTAGACTACATCAGCATGACAGATTAATTAAGATCTCCCTTGCTTATCTTTAGAGGAAATGGGTTCCCCGGCAATGGAGTTCATGCAAAGGCTACATGACCACTGGTCAAGGATGTTGTAGCAGTTCTTTTTCAGGTATCAGTTGGGACCTCAAATGACCCTCCCTTCCAATTCTAAACATTTTGAGATTTAGAGTTGAATGACAAAATAGCACTGATTGGCTATGAGGGAGGTAGTGGGAAGAGTAAAGAGTCAGGAATGACTCCAAGGTTTCAAACCTGGGAAACTGGAAGGATGTTGCTTGCTCTCAACAGAAATGGGAGTTTGGGGAGATAGAAGTGTAGAAAATATATTCTAAGTTATGTTTGCTATAACTTTTAGCTGAGTTATCTAGTTTTAATATCCCATAATATGTTAACAAATGGGCCTATTTATGGCTTGGTGTGTTTGTCAAGTGAACAGGTTTCTGAATAGATCTTAATAGAAAACTTTTTTTTAAAATTCTGATGGGTTTCCTCTAGGGCAGAGGGGTCAAACACTGGGTTTGCACCTCATTGCTGGGTAGGGCCAGAACCTAGTTAAAATTTAATTGGAATTTTTTTTTCAGGGGGAAAATGTAGTTTTGTACATTAGTCATTAAAAAAGATAATCTTTCTCAATTCATTAATTTGTTTATAACATTCTTTTAAAAAAGTTTTGAATTCCAAATTCTTTCTATCCAAGTCATACAAAATATATTTCCATATTAGCTATGTTGCAAAAAAAAGAGCAAGAAAAATAAAGTGAAAAAACGTATGTTTCAATCTGTACTCATAGTTCCTTAGTTCTTTCTCTAGTGGTGGATAGAATTTTTCATCATGAGTACTTTAAAATTGTCTTGGACCATTGGAGATATCTCAAAAATAAATAAAAATACAATAGAACATAGGCAGCAAAAATGTTTATTTTTTAAGTCCATATGTAGCCCACAGGGCTCCTAAAGACTGGTTTAGTAGTCCCTATTTCTAAATTTGACACCATTGACACCACCTTGAAGTTGCAGCATCCTTGATATCATATGAGGAGTCCTACCACCACTGCAGATCTCTATCCATATAAACCTTCTCATGCAATGAGATTTGTGTACATTACCTTCATCAGTCCTCTATATAAGATCTGTCCAATGCACCACGTGCCCTGCTTGAATCTTTGAATATTTTGTGGGGTTGCCAGGGTATCATTTGGGCTAGCTTACTTTTTTATCTTTGTCCTTAATATACAGATTTATAGAATTTGAGAGCTGGAGTGGACCTTATGGCCATCTGGTCCAACCTATACACACACATACACACACACACACACACACACGCACACACACACACACACTCCATCCCCATTATATCCAAGGTCATCTGTCTTCTGTCTAAGACCTCCAAGGAAGAGGAACCAATGACCTCTTCATGTTGCCTACTCAACTTTTGGACAATCTAACTGTTAGGAATTTTTTTCTTGACATCAGATCTAGGTTGACTTTTTTTTTTTTTTTTACAGCTTTCATTCATTCTACTTTGGTTTTGCCCTCTGAGACTCTACAAAACAAGCCTAATCTTTTCTTCCAATGACAGTCCTTCAAATAATTGATGTTACTCCTTTAAAAAATTATTGCTATCCCTTTTTATATCACTATGGTTTTCCCCAGTATCTTTCTCCTCCCAGAAAATTATGGCATTTAACAAATAATATTTTCAAAGACAAAAATGGAAAAATAAAAAATCAGCATAAGTGATTAATTCATCAAAAAGTTTGAAAATCTGCTCAATATATTCAACATGCAACATTTGTGAACATCCCACTCTTGCAGAGGGGTGAGTTGGGAATGTCTTCTCATTTCTCTTCTTTTAAGTCATGCTTATTCAATTTTACAACATTTATTTTTGATTTTTTGTGAGTGTGTCATTCTATTTACATGATTGTAGTTATTAAGTATATTGTTTTCTTGGCCCTGCTTACTTCAGTTTGTATCAAAACATGTTGATCTTTCCAGACTTCTCTATATACAGCACATTCATTATTTCTTATAGCACAGAAATATTCCATTATATTGATGCACTATGATTTGTTTAGTCCTTCCCTTATCAATGAGCATCTATTTTATTTCTGTTTTTTTTTCCTACCACAAAAAGGGCTACTATAAATATTTTGGTGTATATGGAGACTTTCTTTTCAATGGCCTTCTTAGTGTATAAGCTAAGTAATAAAATTTCTGGATCAGAAAGTATGAATTTTTTAGTTACTTTATTTTCATACTTCTAAATTGCTTTCTAAAATGGCTGTACTGATTCATACCTCTACCAATCATGCACCAGTGTGCCTATCTTCCCACAAATCCACCCAATATTGACCATTGCCACATTCTGTCTTTTTTTTCTTTTTTGCCAATTGGTAGTGTAGAGTGGTTTGTTTTGATTTGCATTTCTCATATTAGCAATTGGGAGCTTTTTTTCATGCAACTACACTATAATTTTTCTTTGGAGAATTGTTTATTCTATCCTTTAGCCACTTATCTCTTGGAAAATGCAGGTCCACTCCTTTTGAACAGTCATGTATGTGACCTTTTGACCATTTCCCTTAAGAAAGCCATGTTTGGCAATATCCCTGGATCAACAACACATTGGATAGATGGGTAGATTAAAGACTGGATGGTCAGTTTCCTAGTGGATCTTTGATATACTTTGGGTAAACTGTAACTTCTATACATGTAATGTGAAGAGAACTAGATGAAGTTCCCAGTATGTGTTGGATGGAATTTATGAGAAGGCGTGGAAAAGAGTTAATAGGATGAGGAGAAGATGAATTAGGATCTGCCCTGTTGGAAGGAGAACCTCCATTGAAGTGTCAGATGTATATTGAAGTGTCAAAGTAAAGTTTTCCTAAACAATTATGATAATCAGAGCCATTGTTTAACTGTGTCCATTTTCTAGGGTGACAGTTCATTAAAAAATATTTTAAAAGTTCTCTTCATTTTTTAAAAGTCCTGAATCAAACTTTGATGTTGATCTCATAATTATTATCCCAATGTTTAAAACAAGTAAAACACTATGGTACTGATAGAAATATTATTATTATCTAAAAGCATAGCTAAGTTTCATCCAAAACCAACTTGAGGCAGAAATATACTCGTTTCATTGTAATTTGAGTTGAAAAATTTTGATTCTTTTTTAAATGACTAGTGTTTTTTAAATTGCTGTAATCCTCTTCTCTTCCTCTCTCTCCCACACAAACTGTCCTTTAAATAAATTATCAAGCAAAATAAATAAACACATAGATCAGCTTAGTAAATGTATGTTTCATTCCATGCCAGTGGTCCAACACCTTTCTACCAAAAGGTAGGAGACTTACTTCACAACCAGACCTCTGAAGTTGCTATTGGTCAGAGTTCTGAATGTTGTTCTTTCAATCTTATTTTCTTTTATGTTGTTGTAATCATCTTACACATTCTTCTCCTGGCTCTTTTTACTTCATTCTGCATCAATTCATATGATTTTATCCCATATGAGGATCCCCACCCTCAAGGGGATGTTAGGAAATATGGGACTTATTACCTTCTCCAACCTCTAGCTTAAAGCAAAAGCTAGTATGCAAGCATTTCTTCAGGTTTACCATGATAATCTTTTAATTGATTGCTGAACCAGAATATATCTTTTCCCTGCTGATCCTAGGGGTACATGGCCTCCTAGACAAGTATGTTTTTGAGATGGAATTTCCTCCTGTTTATGTCTTCTTTCCTTTGGTACATAATCTTGTGACATCTTGAAAGGTACCTAGTGTCTTTTTCCTTCCTGGGCATCCAGGTAGAGATATTGTGGCAGAAGAGGTGGGGGGAAAATGAGGGAAGGAAGAAGGGAAAGAGAGAGAGTTGAGGAAGAGAGAGGGAGAGACAGAGAGAGTGACAGAGACAGAGAGAGACACAGAGAGAGATGCGGAGATAGACACAGAGACAAAGACAGAGAGAGAGACAAAGAGTGAGAGACAGGGAGAGACAGAGAGAACATAAGAAAGAATACACTTAGTTTCAACTGAGTTGTACTGAACAGAGATGAAATATAAAATAGCTAATGAGCAGCTCCATTGCAAATGTCCTGAGAAGCTTGAATACCTGTCTCTCAACTGATTGCAATCATTCTGTGATTCTTTATTGTTTAACACTCATTCCCTTTTCTTCATGGGAATAAAACTGCCTGTTCCATTTCCAATCCATGTTTTTGCTCTGGGTACCTTGTTGCTTTTTCCTCCCACAAACCAGAGCCAAAAATAAAATTGTTCTTCAGGAACAATCTGAGGTGGAGAAGGAATTGAAGCATTGGGAGGCTAATTCTTGTATTGAGAGAGGCAACCACAGAGCAAAGAACCTAGGGAATACTTTGTGGTACAAGCTCCTATGGCCTCTGCTTAGTGGGACCAAGTTAGCCACTGTGACGGACAATTCTTCCAAAGTTTCTCTGAAATATTTTTGTCATTTTTTTTGTCATAGTAATATTTCTTTACATAAATATACTACAGTATGTTTACTCATTTCTCAAACAACTGGCACATACTTTCGTTTCTATGCTACTATAAAAAGTACTGCTACAAATACTTCTCTGTATTAATGGGAGGAATATATGTTTGTGTGTGGATATGTATAAATATATCCACATATACATATATATCCATATCCATATATGAATATAGATAGATAGATAGATAGATAGATAGATAGATAGATAGATAGGCAGGCAGCTGGGTGACTCAGCGGGCATAGTGCTGGACTTAGAGTCAGGAAGACCTGAGTTCAAATTCTTTGACTCTTACTAGCTGTGTGACCCTGGGCAAGTCACTTAGCCTCTGTTTGCCTTCATCCACTGGGGAAAGAAATGGCAAACCACTCCAATATCTTTGCCAGGGAAACCCCGTGGACAGTTTTGGCATTCTATAATCTGTGGAGTCACAAAGGGTCAGACATGACTGAATATTAACAATAGCAATATATGGGCACTTTCCCCTTGGTGATGCACCTTCTGGAGTGATATTCCTTCTGGCTTTATTGATATTTGTGGTATAGTTCCAAATTATTTTCCACGAAGACACAATAGTGTGCCTCTTTTCTCACAATCCCGCCAACATTTATAATTTTTGCCTTTTGTCATTTTTATCAATCTGAAGGATATGAAGTAAAATCTCTGAGCTACTTTAATTGCATTGAAATATCAATATACTTTGAGAAAGCTTTGTTAGAGTGCCAAAAGAGAAGTGTCATGTTAAGCCCAATAAACAACTCATCAAAATCCGTGAGCAGGTGGCCATGAGAACTTGTCTTAGGGGATTTAGAAAGACACCACAACTAGTTCCCTCTGGGCAGGGATATATTAATCCTGCTCCTCTGAAGTCTGAGCCAGCAGTGACTGAATAAACCTAAACAGCTTGTCCTCAATGGGGCAGGGCCAATGGCTACATGCCTCCATCAGGCTGACTCTTTGTAAATGAAATAATTTCTCTACTTATTGTGGGTCCAATTCTTTTTTGACAAATCCTTTTGATGAAAGCAGCATAGTTTAGTGGAAAGAACTTTAGACATTGGGTAAAGTGCTTAGAATCACAGGGTTCTTGATTTAGTTATGCTATTTATTAATTATGTGACTTTGGGCAAGTAATTTTACCTCCTCGATGCCAGGAAAAATAAAAAAAAAAATGGAGGTTTCAACTCTATCCTCAGGGAAGTGAAGCTTCGAGGAAGGAATAGCAGTGTCTGAAGTCAAAAGACTAGGGTTCAAATCTAGCCTTTAATATATCTTAACTGTGTGACTTTGGTTAAACATTTTACTTTCTGGGTCTTGATTTCCTCATCTGTAAAATGAGGAGGCTGGACTAGCTGTCCTGTGACACACTGTTTAGCTCTAGATCTATGATACCAAGGTTCATTTCAGCTTGAATTTTCTGAAAAAAAAATCTTTGTCTTTGAAAGGTATTTTTAATCTCTAGCCATTGATTTACTTATTTCAAGCAATTTTGATAACCCTGTGAAGTATCTCACAGAGTTATTGTGAGGAAGGCAGTTAAGGAAAATTGTAAAGTGGTGTATAAAATGTGTGCTATTATTGATGTAAGATTCTAGCCCAGAAAGACAGTCCCTTGTAGCATGTTGTAATGGGATCTGACTGGTGCATGGGTATTTGTCTATGCTGGCATGTCACATGGATGAATGAAACTAATGTTGACAAATAACGAATGTGATTAGGTGTGGTAGAGAAATCCATTCCCAATTTGTGGCTTAATGTAGTTTCATCTTCTTGCCAAGGATAGCTCCTGGCTTGATTTTGTTCATCTGGATGCTTTTCTCTGAGAAAAAGAGTGTTCCCTGAATATGAACTCTCTCATACCCAAAGCCCAATTCTGTCACATTCTTAGAAAACACCAGCATGGAAGAATTAAGGATTGTTTTTGTCAGTTCCTGGGCAAGGGAAACACAGTCTACCAGAGTTTTCTCTGTGATTATATCCATGTCCAGTCAAAGGAAAAAGGTATAAATGACTATTTGATTTTGGTGATATACTACCACCCTGATCTCCTTTTTCAGCATTTTCTCTAACATGTTGGTACTCCTTCTATTGACATATACATCTTTTGTTATAGGACAATAGACTGAGATCTGGAAAAGACCATAAAGATAGTCTACTATATGCATCACATTTTACAGAGGAGGAAATTGAGGCCTAGAAGTGAAATGACTGACACACAGTAACATTGATAGTAAGTAGTAGAGCTGGTTTTGAGTTTAGATCCCAAGACTCCAGATCTACTCCTCTTTCCACTGTATAATTTCCACTACATAATTAAAAATGATAAAAGCTGAGATATTTGTCCCGTGATGCAAGAAATATGTGAAACAATAATCATGTCCATACTACTAGATATAGAAAAGAAAATGTGGTCCTTTATCCATTTTCATAATGATGAATTTAAGTATTGGAGTTCCCATTCTTGGGCCTATCTTAAGTAACATTTTAGTTTCTAAATGCTTTCTAATGCATCTCAAGGCTTCTCATCAAAATTCAATTGTCCTGTATTTGGTTCCATTCTTGTTTTCCTAGGTTGTTGTTCAGTCATGTCCAACTCTTCATGTCCCCATTTGGGGTTTTCTTGGCAAAAATATAGGATTGGTTTTCCAATTTCTCAAGCTTATTTTACAGATGAAGAAACTGAGGCAAACAGGGTTAAGTGACTTGCCCAGGGTCAGACAGTATGTCTGAGGCCAGATTTGAACTCAGGGAGATGAGTCTTCCTGATTTCATGCCCAGTGCTCTATCCATTACACCACCTAGATGACATCTTTCCAGTCCTGGCTAGTTAATCTCACGAATGAATTCAAGCTATAGCTTCAGATAATTTCATCTTCTAGGTGCTTTATGCTGAGACAGGTAGAACATGTTTAAAAAACCAAAGACCTCCCATGGCCATCAAATGCCTTTTCTATCTCTTATTCCTTCATGCCATGGCCCTTGCCTAATTCCCTAATTTCTCATCCTTGGGCTATCCTCTGCAAACACCTTTCTCACTTCTTCTTTGCTTCCTTGGGCCAAATGGCCTTGGTAACTTTTGCTAGCAACAACCAACCCCCTCAACTTCCACGATGGGTGAAACCCTAGACTCAGCTATTGTTGGATAGCTGAAGCTAATAATGTCTTAGAATCACAGAATTTTAAAGCTGAACCCAAGGTGGTACTATAGAAAGAACACAGATTAAAGAAATAATTAACATTTATATAGCACTTGAAAAGTAGCATAGCTTTGCAGATATTATCTCAGCTAGGTGGCATACTGGATAGAGTGGAAGAATCACAAAGACCTGGGTTCAAACCCTCTTTCAAGACACTTATTAGCTATGTTATTCTAGATGGCAGCTAGGTGGCTTAGCAGATAGAACACTGGGCCTGGAGTTGGGAAGACCTGAGTTCAAATGTGACCTCAGATGCTTACCCCAAATGGGGTCACCAAGAGTAAGACATGACTGAAAAGTGACTGAACTGAAATTATGACTCCAAGACTACTGGTCCTTACACCATGCTAAATTTAAGTATATTATAAATCGCAGATAAAGTAATTATGTTTAATAGAACTATTTAATACCTGAAGTTCAATGTGAAGGCATAGTATGCAAACTTTCAGTTCTCTGGCAGAGAATTTGGAGTAGGAGGGTCTTCCTTTGTCCTAAAAATAATACTATAATCATTCTGCCACTGTGCTCAATATAAACACTATAAGTGCCTGGTTAACTTGGTCAAAAACTCACCTTAACCAGGTCCATCAACCTCAAATTGCTTGAAAGTGAGTAACACATCAATTATTTCCTTTATAATTCAGAAATTTCCATTCTGGAAGCCTAGCCCATGTGCCAGCCAAGTAGACCTTTAAAAAGAAGTCTTATTCAACTCCAAAAGACTCATGATGGAAAGGGATATCCACATCCAGAGTTAGAACTACAGAGTCTAAATGCAGATTGAAGCAAATTACTTGCACTCTCTCTCTTTTTTGTTTTGTTTTTTTCTTCCTCATTGTTCACTCCATTTGTCACAATCCTTCTTTACAACTTGATTAATGTTTAATGTGAAGGTATTTGCATATCCTATATTTGATTACCTGCCACCATGGGGGGGAGGGGAGGGAGGGTGAGAAAATTTGAAACTCAAGGGATTGTGGAACTGAATGTTGTAAACTAAAAGTAAATAAGTTTTTAAAAAAGAAATATTATTGATGCCTTTTGTTCTCATATCACATTCATTTCTAGATACTTCCCATTCCCAATAAGCCCTCCCTTGTAACAAAAAACAACAATCGGACAAAATTGGCTAATATGGTGACTGAATGCAACATTGTGCACCCATAATGCAGAGAGAAGTCATAGGAACATAGATTTCTAGCTAAAAGGACCTTAGAGATTAACTTTTATAATCAGCTTTTTTTTTTTTTTTTTTTACGGATGAGAAAATTGAGGTTTGAGGAGATTAAATCATTTGTCCTTGCACAAGCAGGTAGAATACAGCAGAGCCAGAGGTTCTCTGCCCCCAAATCCATTTGTTTTGGGGCTAAGATGCATTTCTTAATTAAATTGACCAAATCCAGGAGAGGGGATTTGTTGCTGGGAGGCCCCAGATTAAGTACTACTAAGGGCCCATCAGCTTCCTCTCTGGGCAGTCTCTCTGGTCTCTGGGTGGTGAGGGCTTGGGAAGGGTCATGACAAAAGCCCCATGTCCACACCTAGATTTCATGTGTAGCCATTTGAGAGGGAAGCTAGGAGCCTTAAGGGAAAGTTAGCTCCCACACATAATTTCTTTCCCAAATCTGGAGAACTGCGGAAGCCTGGAAACATTGCACATTTTATTCCTTTGAATGTCATGCTTTTTTTCCCCCAGACAAGCCCTGTAATATTTAAATTGTAAGTCACTGTCAACTCAATGGTCAAATTATACATAGGGGAATTGTACATGATGAATAACATACTAAAATCTGCTATTAATTTTTTCATAATCCTGAAATTATCATTGTGGAAACCGAGCACACTGCATTACACAGACACAAAGTATAAATTTACCCCTGGGCTTATATACATGCATAACTACATTTTGATGGATAGATGCAGAAACAAAAAATTTCTGCCTATTTCCCACACAAGATCCAAGTTGCTGCTGAGGTTGAGATGCCTTGGGGAGCTTTCTCAAAATGGCACCCTTTTCCCTGATGAGTTTGGGAAACAGAACTAGTTGTACAAGTGGGAGAAAGAGACAGGTGCTCACACAGTGGACATACAAATAGCCGGTGTGACATTATGATAGAGGATTGAATTTGGCATAGGGAAGACTTGGGTTTGAACCTCACCTCTGAAATTTTCTATTTCATCACAGATAACTCAAGCTCTCTTTTCCTCAGTTTCCCCATTTTTAAAATAGAGGCAATAATATCTGTTATCGTGGGAGTCAAATGAAATAAGATAGGTGGAAGCTCTTGGCAGACTCTAAACATATTAGGATGCTAGAGAGCTGACCTCAGAGTCAAGAAAGTCTGGGTTCAGGTTTTACCTCTGACAGATAATGGCTTCATTGCCCTGGGCAAGCTCAGTGCCCTGGGCAGCTGTCCAAGGTTCTAAGTTGCATAGCAGATACTCACCTGCATTGGCAGAGACAGTTTCCTCACTGAGAGTTTCCTATACCGATGAAATCGCAGTTCTGGACTGTATAAATGTCAGGAATTGTTAAAACTCTGGGAAGGCTGTTCCCCCACATCCCAAATCAGAAACAACAATTACAAAAAACCCTCCTTCTGCCTGCTTATATATGACATCTGTATGTGATACTGCAATTCTTCCATTAGACATTATTTCCTTTGGGTTATTATTAAACTCTGTTAAAATGTTAAATATCCTTAGAAGTATAACACATTTGTCTTATCAGTCATTTATGCTGTTGTTGTTCTGCCATTTCTGTCATGTCTGACTCTTTTTGTGACCTATTTGGAATTTTCTTGGCAAAGATACTGGAGTGATTTGTCATTTCCTTCTTCAGCTCATTTTACAACTGAGAAAACGGAGGCAAACAGGGTTAAGTGACTTGCCCAGGGTCACACAGCTAGCGTCCGAAATTGGATTTGAACTCAGGTCTTCCTGACTCCAGCCCCAGCGCTCTACCCCTGTGTCATCCAGCTATTCCTTAGTCATTTATACTTCAATATAAATGAGTTTATCATAACCTTTTTAAAGATATTTTTAAAAAATAGAGGATTAGAGAGAACAGTATAGCTTTATCTAAGATGGAGAGTTCACATCTTATTTTCCTCAAATTTAGGTAAAAGGAATACTCAATTCCTATATAAGCCTTCAAGGTAACAACTACAGATTAGGCAGGATACCATTCAGTTCACCCAATAGAAAATTCCGAAAACAAAATATACTCAAAGTAATTTACAAACAAAATACAGAGAATTCATAATGTACTCAAAGAGCTTATCAACTTTCTCAAGAAAGCAATCCTACTTTGAGACCATGGAATGACTGTATCTATTTCCATCGGATCCCCATTTTCTGAATCACTTGCTATAATAGCTGGGGGTATCAAGGACTGGGGGCTCTTATTACCTCAAATTTTTGGTCTGCCTCATTTAGTCCTCCAGTCACAGGGGAGAAAAGAGGAGCCTACAAAAGACATATTTTTTCCTCGAAGAAGTACAATTTTCACATCTCTCTACTAGGTCAGGTTTCTTAACATTTAACTTATGAATTCCTAAATTTGGGGATCCACTACAAGGCAACCCTAAGACTAATGATATACAAGAAATATTTCAGGTTAGAAAACTAGATGGCATAAATATGCTACCTAGGTGACCCCTTCCAGAATGTTAGAGTAGGGGAACATTGTCCATGAGCTTCACTTTTAGACCTAGTGGATATATTCATGTCTACTTTTGTCATGTGCTTCTGCAAGAAATCTGTTAATGCTTTAGCTGCTGCTCTTCACTGAGTTGATAAAATCTCCCCTCTCAGGCCACTTGAACAAACTCATCCAAATCTCTTGTGCTTCTGGTCCAAGGCTGCCATTATTAGTTCTGTGTGGTGGGAAGGGACTGTTGCATGCAAAGACTTCTCTCAACCCCTAGAACCCAGATACATTTTGTTGCCAGGATGGCCTCTATTTAGAACAAGGAAGTTAGAGAGAGAGAGAGAGAGAGAGAGAGAGAGAGAGAGAGAGAGATTTATTTTTAACTTATATTAAAAAAAAAGTCATTTTCTCTGATGAGAATACATTTTCTTGATGTATTCTAGCCAACTAAATATCTTGGAGGTTGCCCCAGTTACTGAAAAGTGATTGAGAATCATTTGTGTTGCTTTAAACAAGGTACCAATGGACATGCCCATTTTTCATTGAGAGATATGCTAAAATTGATCAATCAAATTGGATCAATCACTAACTTAAATGTTGATGAGAAGGAAAGATGTTTGGTTCTCAATAGAAAAAAAGGGGGTCCTGAGGAACTTCTAGGTCCCCTAAAAGATAGAAGCCAGACCCTTAAGGTGGAAAGGATTCAAAATTCCTGGAAGAAACAAGGACAAGCTGCCTCTATCAGTCAATGAACCAACCAAACAATTAATCATTTATTAAACATTATTTATTAAGCATTTATTAAACACCTACTATAGTCTGTGCCAGACATTGGTGATACAAGGATAAAAATGACATGGTCTTTGCCCTCAAGGAGTTTGGGTTCTATTAGGAGAGACAACTTGTATATGTCATTATATACAGAATAAAAGCCAAGCAGAGTAGAGGGCGTTTCAGATTTAGGGGACAAGACTTGAAATCTCATCTCAAGTACTTACTAGCTGTGAAATCCTTGGTGAGAAATAGTACTACAGCCTCTCAAGGTCTCAGTTTCCTCCCTTGTAAAATGGGGATAATAATATTTGTCCTTAAATGTAAGTTATTCTTACCAACAATTTATCCCTCGGTATAGCTCTAGGAGCCAGGCTAACTTAACTACCTAATGCCTTCCACAAATATTTGTGAACACTTTGTGCCAGGCTCCATGCCAGTTTATACTGAAGGCAATGAGATATGTATGGTCTCTGCACCTTAGTTTTGCCGTGGCAAAGGGAATTTAATTAGCAGTTCAATGTGGGATGCTGTCTGAATTTAAGGTTCTTGAAGTCTGCAAATATTTAGTTTTTAACTTTGTGTCCTTAGAACCTAAAACAATCAATGCCTTGTACATCCTAATTTCTTATGCTACTTGTGTGCAATTCCATTTGGAGAATAGTGAGAAGATAGTGATTTGAGGGGTAACCAGGATGTGACTCTCTCCCACTAGACCAAATGAATACACAAAGGGAAAAAGGATGGCAGTGGTGAAGAAGAGATCATGGCATATGAAAAACAATGGAATGTTGTTGTGAAGTGAGAAATAAGAAATATGAAGAATTCAGAAAAACACTGGAAAATTTCAATGAATTGATACAGAGTGAAACATACGCAGTAAATGCAACAATGTCAATGAAAAGATTAATAGAAACTGGAGGAACAAAAACCAAACAATAACAACAACAACAAAACAGAACCTAGAGAACAGATAAATGAAACATACCTAGAGGTGCTAGGATGATACAGCGGATAGAGAGGATCCAATGTGACAATAATTGTAAAGTGCTTTAGCACAGGACCTAGAACATAACAATCACTCTCTATAGAAATACTTACTCCCTTCCTCTCACTTCTCCCCACCACCACCCCTCAGGTCTATGACATCTTTCTCAAGATTACAAAGGAAATAAATATGCTGTTTTATATTGAAATGTATTAATTGAATATTTCATACTGAAATAGTTGTTAAAATATATTTTTGGCAAAAATTCCAGGATCTCAAGTTAAGAACCCATCATTAGGGATCTTTCTAAACTTCTGTCCCTTTAACTCTGAACTAAAAGGAAGAGTCAAACTAAAAAAGAAGATAATTCTCTCAAGATCCTGTGAACTGATTTCCATGGGAGGCTGAAAGTTTGCTTCTTTATAAGAATGTCTGTCTGTGACATATAAAGCCTAACTAATCCAGGGTTCCATGAATTACTATATCACATTTTTGAAGATGGATAATTTTATTTTGCAGACCCCAAATGAACTAAATGTAACAAAAGACTGCAAGGAACAGCTCCTTGGGCCTTGCTATAGATTAGAATATTGTTCAATTAGCACATTTCACTTTGTCTGTATGCAAATAGATGTTGCTAATCCTATTAGCACCACTAATTTGCCTGGCCTTATTTTTGTTTTACAAAAGTAAGCTTCAGTCCTGCCCCTCTCAGACTTTTTGTGACATTTGAATTAATGACTCTCTCTTCCTGAACAGTGGTCTCAAGTGTGGAGACTGTAACTAAAGGGGAGACTACACCATCCTCTGGGTGGGGGCCAATGCACTGGCTACTCGTGGCTAGTTTAGAATCTGAGGAGGCTGCAAGGCTGTCTGAATTCTATTTGGGGTCTAGTCAATTCTGTACTATTGGGTGCTTCTCCCTCCCTCCCACCTCAACTGGTTATCTTAGGTCTTGAGCACACAAGCCTTATCCTCCCTATGGTACTAGGTGGTATTTCATTTCCCCACTTTTCATGGATATTCACTTTGGTTTGACTCTCCAACAAAGCATTAGGCTATTTTATTCTGCATATCACAGGTTGATAAATGCAGAGAAAGACAAATCCCAAAAGTAATCTAGTATTTTCCTGGTGGACTTCCAGGTAACCTGCTCTCTTCAGTGGATGAGGGGAAAGGAAGGAAAGAGGAAAGGCAAGGATATAGCAGTAACCTTGAAGTTCGAGGGGGAAATAAGATTAGAGCAAATTTAAAAAAAAATGCCCTATCTCATGTTAATAAATTTATGGACCATGTTATTCCCAAAGGTGGTAGAAGCTGAAAATAACCTCAAAAAAGGTTTAGATAACCCATTATGGATCAGTCATCCATTGATTTATTAAGGCAAAGGAAGGTATTAGGGGGATATCACTAACCTTTGGAATTGATCTCAAGGAGATCAACCACACTGCCCTCCTTCTTTCTCATCCCTCCCTCCCAAGAAAAACCTACCCAGCTCCTCCCCTCAATAAAAGAATTCCCTCAAACCAACTCCACAACTACCAAATCTCCTCTTAGTGCTATTATCAGAGACAGAATGATGGACTGGTTGGACAATGGGGCTGACCAAGTGTGACAATCAATTCAGCAGATAAAGGTTGTCCTTATGCTAGTTGTAAAGGGAGATAAATGAAACCTGGCCTCTTGCCTTCAGGGAGTTTATAGCTAGTGGGGGAAGTAAAACAATGTGGCAATTCCACAGCTATTTAGCAAGGATTTACTGGGGATGATGCAAAAGATGGAAGGACAGCTGTGGATGCTTGAAGGTCTGGGTTCCAGCAGCAGTCTCTGACACCTTACAAGCAGTGGGACTGAAGAAACATAGCTAAACCCAGAGAGAGTGGCCCTGGGCCACTCTCCAAGATTATAAATCACAGACAAGTTACAAATTTATATTGGGAAGGGATCACAAGAGTTTCCCACTCTGATAATATTTCAAATCTCTCTCCCTTCCCCAAACACCCCAGGACTGGAAGACACTGATCTTGTCTCATCATCAGAAATTCTCTAAATGGAGGGTAGGGATTAGATCTGTGATTTCCTTGGTCATAGAAAATTCCCTGGTAAAGGAAAGTCCTCTACCTAGAGAGGTTAGCATTTTCTCTATGACTTACAGCCTTAGAAAATTGTCTAGAACACTTCATGGTAAGTGATATGCTCAGGGTTACAAAACCAGTCTATTGTGGTGGTAGCTCTCAAATCCAGGCCTTCCTGGCTTGGGGGGCCAACACTCTATTTGTGATACCGTTCCCATGGAGGGATAGTAAGATAGAGATGATACAGATACTGTTTTAAGGAGCTTATACTCTCATGGATAGGAAATATATGAAGGAGGGATGGGAGGTTCAGCTTTATTCAATGGAGTAATCCAGGTAAAGTGCTATCAAAGATGTCAGGAGGGGGCAGTTAGGTGTCACAGTGAATAGAAAACCTGCCCTGGAGTCAGGAGGACCTGAATTCAGATGTGGCCTTTGACACTTGACCCACTTACTAGCTGTGTGACCTTGGGCAAGTCACTTAACCCCAATTGCCTTCCCTTTCCCCCTCCAAAGATGTCAGGAGGGAGGCAGGGAAGGCTTCTTGAAAGAAGCAGTACTTGAGGAAGGGATAGATAAAGACTTGGGAGGAAACAGATCAAAGCATGAGAATAATGAAGCAAAGGTTGCAGAGGCTGGACATCACAGAGATGAGGGCAGCTAACAGAGAATGGTCCAGTCTTGTTTGAAGCTTAAATACAGGAAATAAACCAGATAGCTCGGTGGTACAGTGGATAGAGCGCTGGGCCTACAGTCAGGAAGACCTGAGTTTGAATTTAGCCTCTGATGCTTATTAATTGGTGACCCTAGGCACTTAACGTCTGTATGCCTTGGTTTTTTCAACCATAAAATTGATATAATACCTCCCAGGGCTGATGGGAGGATCCAATTATATAAGAATAGGTGCTTACTAAATGCTTATTTCTTCCCCTCTCTCTCCCACATCAATGAAATAGTGCAGGAAAAGGTCATTTATAGGCAGATCCTGGAGGGCCTTGAAGGCTAGAATCAAAAATTTATTCAAGAGACAACAGAACAGAACAAAAAACTGGGCAGCTAGGTGGTACAGTGCATGGAACACCAGGTAGGAGGACCTGAGTTCAAATATGGCCTCAGATACTTACTAACTGTGCCACTCTCGACAAGTCATTTAATTCCAATTGCCTTCAAAAAACAAAAGAGAAAAGCCATTGCAGGCTTTTGTAAATAGGTTTTCTGATCCAAGTGGCACTTTTGGAAGCTTATTAGGGCAATAGTATGAAAGATCAGTTTGGAGAGGGAATAGACCACAGAAAGGAAAAGAAATTAGGAAGACACAATAATAGTCTAAGGAAAAAGCTATTAAAGCTTGAACTCTCATATGGTGAAGTCAACAGGAATGGAGAAGAGGGGACAGATGCAAGACTTATTGCTGAGGGAAAATTGACAGGACTTGTCAGTCTAGTGATTGACTAGAATTGTGAGTAGAATCCTTTGGCTGGAATGTCAACATCTAAACACTTCAAATGTTCCTTTGGGGACTTGTGGTTGTTTCACAGAGGAGAGAGGGCTTTTCCTTTAGTATATATAGTTCTTCCTTTGAGAAGTCATTACATTATTTTGTCATAAACAATTTCCCCAAGTCTAGCCTTGCTTTTACCTTCTGCTAATAATGCTTCCCCTCTGTAGAGGCTGTTTTCTCTGCCAGTGCCAAGAAGTACATCTGTCTTCCAGGCACAGAGAGGAAGTTTCAGGGTTATATGAGCATTCTAGGTTCATTTATAATATTTTTAAAAATGCACATTTCTAGAGTGATTTAAGGTTTACATACTTCTTTTCTTATAACAACTCTCTGATGCTGATGTTATAAATATTTTTGTGTCCAGTTTATAGTTACAGGAGAAATTGTGACTTCTCTACTAGTAACAGAGCTGGGAAGTATCAGAACTGAAATCTGAACCCACATTTTCTGACTAGAAGTAGAGCCATAACTAGGGCAGTGTGACTAGCACTTTGTCTCAGAGTACTGAAATCTATAGGTTTCCTGACAGTACTTGCAGTCCTCAGCATGCTAAAAACAACCAAACTTAAATCCTGCTTAGGTTCTAAGAGTTAATTGTTAAAATAGGAAACTATCAGATGGCATGCCAGATGGCTGTACCCCAAATGAATCTTTCCCCAGGCCTCCACCTCAATGCCCTGATGCACCAACAGCATTTGAGGGTGCCTTTTATGCCATTAGCTCTGTGCAGAGAAATCATTCCTCATGGTTCCAATTCAAAGTCCAATCAATGCCTTTGTCACTTCATCAAGCTACCTCTCAACATGTAGCAAAGGGTGATGTTGAGGAAATAATGTGACCTTTGAACCCCAGAAATGGGATGGGCAGTGAATTGTCTTTCTAGAAAGCAAGACACCTATATAACTTCACAACCAGAATGCTTATGCTTTGCTCTGGGCAGCCTTACTTTAAATAACCAAGCAGTTCAAGTCATCGTAATTTCAAGACTTTGTCCTTTCCCTTCCCCTCCCTACCCCTCAAGAATATATACACATACATACATACATACATACATACATATATATGTGTGTGTGTGTGTGTGTGTGTGTGTGTTTGTGTGTGTATGTATTTTTTTTTTACTACAAATGTTGTTTATTAGTACAAACCCTAAAATCTGAATCTTTCCTTGGGAAGAAATATATGAGGTCATCTGATAGAGAAAAAAAGTGTTGGAAAGGGTGTGGTTCCCTCTTTTTTAGGTTCTGTGAAGTTTACATTATGCATAGCATTTAGACAAGGGTATTCTTACACAAACTGTCAGGGCAGCTTTAAAATTATGTAGATTGAAATGGATATCAGTAAATATAAACATCCAATAAAATTTGAACAAATCTGAAAAACAATGGGAACCCTAAATACAAGCTTGAGTGAACCCAAAACAAGACCTAGGAGAAAGGACACAAAACACAAAGGTTTCAGGTGGATCTAGGAGCTGGGAAACTCAAAATTCCTTGCAGCTTTCTCTGGCATTCCTGTAGAGTTTCTGAGGTTCAGGCAACATTGTGGATTCAGACAATCTTAATGTTTTCTGAACAATATGATACAACATTTTTCACATAAATAATCAGAGAAATGAGATGGAAGAATATAACTTTCTTTTTCTTTTTCCAGATGTAACATTATACTATAAGAAAATGCCAAAGAAAAAATGAAGTGTAGAAGATTGCTGATGATAAGATAACTCTAGGATCTTTGTTCTGAATATAAATTGAAGCATTAAAATGTGCTTGAACAACTGCTGTCTTCATGTGGATAGTGAAGGATGAGAAAGTTAACTTCATAAGGTGACACAGCTCCTCTTAAAACACTGTGTTATATGTGCTACAAACAATGTCCAATTTCTTTCTGTGGTCATGAAAGTTAGATTCTGTGGCAGATTTTTTTACCTGAAATCTAACTCTATGGAGACATTAAGCAATGTAACTTTGCTGTAGTTTTTACAAAGGCAAAGAAGCCAGATTAACAACCAAACCAACAGTAAAGGATTAATGAAAGTGTTTTCTATGTTTGCGTGTGTGTGTGCATGTGAGTGTTATATGCACTTTTGTGAGTGCGAATATATGTATGTAGATTTGTATATTTTTCCTTTGGGGGAGGGCCATTCGGTAGCATATAAAATAAAATACCTTGAAAAATTAATTGTAGATGAATAAAACCATAGATTTAGAGCTCATGATTTAGAGTTGGTCTACCCCCTTTGAGAATAAAAATATAAACAACCAGATGAGGAAACCAAAGCCAAGTGAGTTTGGATACTTGCCCAGGGTCACAAAGTAGGGAGCAGCAGAGCCGGACATTGAACCAAAATCTTCTGACTCCAAATCTTGCATTCTTTCTACTGTGATTCCTCATCTATGACCAAGACAATTTCCAAAGGGGGAAGACCAGGGAAGACTTCATGAAAGAGGTGATGTCTGGACATGGGTTTGAAGGGTGATGAAGGAAGTGAGAAAGAATGATAATGTACTTCATTTTATTTATTTTACTCTGAACTTAAGAAATAAAACAAGCTTTTCCATAACATAGTAGAATAGGAAAAAAGATGATGATACATGGAACTGCAAATTTATTGTGTACAACTTGCTATTACTTTTAAATATATAATAAAGTTATCATGTAACTTTCTTTTTTCCCTTTCTTCCCCCAAGATGCCTACCATTAGACAAACACACACAGACATGTGTGTATATAAATAAATATATATGTATTTATATGCATATAGATAATCATTCTATACATATTTTTATTTATTGGTTCTTTCTCTGGATGCAGATGGCATTTTTCTTCATAGGTCTAAGAAAAATAAGTTATATGTTCTAAAATATTTATAACAGCTCTCTTTCTGGTGACAAAGAATTGGAAATTGTGGAGTGCCTGTCAATTGGCAAATGGCTGAATAAGTTGTGGTATATGACTGGAATGTAATACTAGTGTCTTATGAGAAATGACAAGCTCAGTGATCTTAGAAAAACTCAGAAAGACTTGCACAAAATAACAAAGAGAGAAGTGACCAAAACCAAAAGAACATTGTATATGGTAACAGCAATATAGTTTTAAGAACAACTTTGAGTGACTGTCTTTTTGACTATTATAAATACCCAAATTAATAGTACATCCTAGCTGGACCCAATTATGCTAGAAGAGAGCAGTATAAGATCAAAAAGGTAGGATTGTGCCAGATTGTGAAAGTCTTTGAATGCCAGGTAAAGATTTGGACTGTACTTCTTGGACACATGAAATCTATTGGAGTCAGAGGAGTTACATGACATGGATCTATGTATGAAGAAATTTAATTAAGCAGCAGTATGAAGTATGGGTTGTATGAAGTATGTATGAGGGATGTATTGAAGTGAGGAAAGGATGGAGGCTGGAAGAGTAATTATTGCAATAGTCTAAATAGGTAGTAATAAAGACCTATGATTAGAATGATGGTAATGAGAATACAAGGGAAAAGATGCATGCAAGAGATTTTGGTGGAGCTGGAATTGATAAGACCTGGCAGCTTATTAAGTATGGGACATAAGTAAGAGAATGAAGAAAAAAAAATGATACCAGTGATACAATGGATAAAAATAGGGTAATCAGAAGGAGAAGCAGAGTAGTAGGGGATTGGAGTTATGAGGAATTGGTTGAGTGAAAAAGATGATTTGGATACTATGTGTTTGAGTTGTTAATGGAGCTTCCTAGTAAAGAAATCTAGTATGGAAATGCAGATATGTGCTAGGGTGTAGCAGATAGAATGGACCCAAGTCTTGGCTGTGGTCAAATTTACTGTTTTGGGGTAGCTAGTGGTGCAATGAATAGAGCACCGGTCCTGGAGTCAGGAGAACCCGAGTTCAAATCTGGCCTCAAACACTCTACAACTTACTAGCCTTGTGACTTTGGGCAAGTCACTTAACCCCAATTGCCCTCCAAAAAGCAAAAAACGAAACAAAACAAAACAAAAAACATACTCAACACTTTCAATGAGATATTTTGCATTTTCTTTTAATTTTTTGAAGCTCCTTTTCCATATGTTCAGATTTCATTTTTAGGGAGGTATTTTCTCCAGTTAGATTTGAATGTCCCTTCCCAATTTACAAATTTTAATTTTTAAGAATTTGTTTTCTTCAGTGAGATTTTTTTTTCCATTTTGGCAATTGTAATTTTAAAAGAATTGGTTAATTTATCTTCTACCTGTCTAATTTGACTTTTAAAACCCTTCTTGAGCTCTTCCAAGAATACTTTCTGGCCTTGAGACCAATTCATATTTCCTTTTGTGGTCTCAGGTGTGGCAATAGAGTCAATAGTATCCCCTTCTAAAATTAGTTCTTCTCTCTCAAAAAAATGGAATTTGATTGTCTTTGGTCATGTATTTCCAACTTGCTTCTGCCCATTGTGATTGTGTACTTCCTGACTTTTAAAGTGGATTTCTGCTTCTGTGGTACAGAGGGCTCTGACCCACACTTCTCAAGCTGGGAGCTAGGGGCCTGGTCATTGACTTTGTGTGCTATAGCCTTTGGGTGTCTAGACTGAGGCCAAGGCCAGGACTTTCAGTGTTTCCCCTGGATTA
>CM053587.1:107520410-107531174 GCA_028646515.1 Pseudochirops corinnae
TGCTGGTTCCACTATTTCAGGATTTTATACTGGGGCAATAATCTCTGGGTTTTCAGGGTCAGAGTAGGGAATTAGAGCAGCTAGGGTTTACTCTGCCATCTTGGCTCCTGGAAGCTCAGGTAGGTGATTTTTAAACATCCAAGCTGTGGGTTGATAGCCCCAGGCTGACCCAGGGCTTGTCTCTTACCCAGCTCTGACAAATCCTCAGTCCTGTGATGAGAGGTCTGCAAATTGCCCCTGCATTAGGTGAATCTGCTCTCTGGGCTTGTGCTGGCTCATCTGTGGCCTGGTCTTGGGTCTATGTTGGTGTAGCTCCCACATGCTCCTCACTCCATGCTCCCCCTGTCTAGTCTGCTCACTTTCCTGAACTGGGAATCTGTCACATTTTGTCTCCTAATGGATTCTGTCACTCTAAAATCCATTCAGATTCACTTTTTAGAGGTTACTGACAGAATTCACAGAGGAGTGCAGGTGAGTTCCTGCTTTCCCTCTGCCATCTTGACTCTGCCTCCTTCCATATTCAGCACTTAAAAAATGTCTCATGCATTCATTTATTCATTCATTTTCACTCATTTCTTCATTAACTGTATGAGCATGAGTAAATCACTTAGTGTTTCTAAGCCTCCATAGATGGTGTTAATAATTCTTATGTTGCCAGTCTCACAAGGTTGTTGTCAGGGAGACACTTTGTAAATCACAAAGTATTATATAAATATGAGCTAATTCTATTGGTATTAAGAGGAATAGGAAGAGTCAGTCAGTCAACAAGCATTTATGAAGTTCAATGCTCCAGGTATTTTGGAAAGTATTGGAGAGAAAATGAAAGTCAAAATCACAGTCTCTGTCTTGAAGCACCTTACTGGTAGAGAGAAATCTTGAATGAAGAAACTCCATCTACCAATGTAGGTGGGTATCTTCTTTGTAGTTTATAGTGCTAGAGTTACCTAGAACACTGACCTGTCCAGTATCATATAGCCAGTACATGTCTGGGATGGATAGAACTTGAACTCAGGTCTTCCTGCTTCTGAGGTCAGCTCTGTAGCCACTATCACCTTTCATTACTATGAATAAGAATGATAAATATGGGTCTAAAGCTCTGGGTTGGAAATCTTCATTAAAGAATCATCTGAGGAGTGGTAATAATTGGGGTGTTGGGAGTGGGGAAATGCCATGGGAACATACATAAAGAAGAAAGAAAAGAAGGGCAGTGCAGTCTTAAGAAGCACCAATGCTAAGGTGACTGGAAGAGGAATCAGTGGGAAAAAAAATAGAGAAACGTAATTAGAGAGATTCTGGAACAAGGAGAATGTGCTGTCATGGAAACCTAGGGAAGAGAAAGAAATCATGAATCAGTGGACTCAGTGATCTCTTAAGGTCCTTTCCCTCCCTAAGATAGTGTGCTTACTGGGCTCCCTAGATGCAAATGATTTGCCCATCTGCCTTGTGATTCTGCATCAGCATATTTTGATTCTGATTAATAAACTAGCCTCAACTGGGAAATCTAGTACCTGAGATTAACAACTCTATTTGCTCCTCCAATTGTTTAGAAACTTTAGGGCCCTTTCTCCTGTTGGCCCTTTTCTGAAAACTGTCCATCAGCAATGATGGTGGAGTTCATTTTAATTAGCATAGACAGCTTAGGGGATGAGGCTGTGGGAGATTAATTAGCACAGAAGTTTTGCCATGCTAAATGAAAAAAAAATTTAAAACTTTCCCCTCAAAAGTAAATACTAACTAAATAGTGGTGGTTTTCTCTTCCTACTATTTAGAAATAACCCAGGACCCTGAGGAAAGGGCAAAGGATCTCTTGCTTGAGGAGTGGAATAATTAGTATCTCTGAAGACTAGGGAATAGCTTTGGGCAAAACACATTTTTTATGGAATGATATGGAATCATCTTTGGCCTCACTAGAGTATTGTGTGGAATAATTACTTAACTGGAAAGTGATTAGTATTGAGAGAGCTGGAATCCCCAATCTGTAAGTTAGAACTTTTATTTATTTTTTAGGTGGTCAAGTATTTTCATTTTTTCTTCTAAGGGGTCCTTCACGTGCTTGTTTTTTTTTTTTTTTCCTCTTGCTTTTATTATTGAAGATTTCATAAGGTGCTAAATAATGTTTAGCTGTGTGAGCTTGGCCAAGTCAATCTCAGTTTCCTCATCCATAAAATGAGTTTAATAATATCTGTAGTCTTTATCTCCCAGATTTGTTGTAGGCTCATACAAGATGATGTATTGAAAGTATTTTGCATACCTTAAAGCACTAGATAAATGTCAGTTTTTAAAATTATAATCATCATTATCATCATCACTATATGGTATTTTCAAAAGTTACTCATCTTTAAGTTTAGGTTGATGTCTAAGACCAGAAACCAAGCAGAAGGGGGACTATAGGAAGAGGTCTCTAAGTGGCTAGATAAATAAATGAATGAATTAATGACTGACTGACTGAATGAATGGATAGATAGATGGATGAATGGATAAAAAAATACTTATTAAATATTTATTCTGTGCCAACAACCACAGTACTGGGGATGCAAATATGGAAATAAAGACAATTCCTGCCCTCAAGAGCTCATTTTGGGTAGACAACACGTAACAATGGTGATGAGGGAGGGACATTTTGATTGGGAAAGTTATAAGGATGGTGAGGCAATAACTCAGCAGGGAGAGGTAAAGCGACTCCTTGCCAGAGCTAGATCTCAATGTACTAGGCTACTGAGCCAATCATCAGTCAGCATAGTAGGATCCCACAGTGGAAGTACCAGACAGGAAGTACCAAGGTAAAGTCCTCCAAGCCCTTAATGTGCAAAAGAATCTCTGGAAATCTTGGAGATTTTTATTGAGTTGAATGACTATCTTGGATGATTTAGGCAGTGACCTACCCAATCAGTCAGTCAATAAGCATTTATTAAGTGCTTGCTATGGGCTAGTTAAAGTGCTAAATCCTGGGGACACAAATAGAAAAAAAATGATGGACAAAAGAAGGCTGAAAGGGGTGGTGGTGGTGGGGGGGGGAAGGTCCCTGGCTTGGGGGCATTATATTATGGAAAAGTCCGAAGAAGTAGGGCCAAGTAGGAAATGAAGAGATGGTTGAGCTGGGCATCCTTCTTAAACAGAGGTTCTGGGAGGTGATCTCTGCTCCATTCTCCAATAGAGGGAGCGGGGCAGAGTCAGAGGGTACTGATGAATGTAAGTTCCAAAGGGCCAACATAAAGAAATTTGAACCAAATTATCCCTTTAGGTCTTCCCTAGTGCTAGGGCTGTTCCAATTTAGAGTGGCTAGTACCACTTACTGTTTGTTGAGTAGCATGCTGAGCCCTGGGCTGGAATGGGAAGACCTGGGGTCTGAGTCTATTTCTGCTATAATTGGTTTTGTGATCCTGGGCAGGCAACCTGTTCTCACTGGATATTCACTATTCCTCTGCAGTGGAAAGAAGTCCAAGGTCCCTTCCAGCTTTAAAGTTCTGATTCAATAATACTTGATTGTCTAGGTTATCTTCCACAGGCAGACTATTACTTATACTAAATCCAACCTGTGAGGGGAGCTTTAGTTGAAGAAAGCTTTCAGCTAGTAGAGCTAGTATGAAGTTTTTGGATTGTCTATCACTGATTTTTATTTTATCCCCATTCTCCATGTCTATAGGAGATCAATAGACAACAGTGATATAATGGAACAAGGTCTTCTTTGGATTGGATGAATAAATGAATGGATGGATGAATGAATGCATGAATAAGGAGTCAAAATGCCTGGGTTCACAGACTGGCTTTGCCAATAGCTACTTGTGTAATCTTGGGCAAATCCCTTACATTCCTGAGTCTTGGAACCTCATCTATGAAACAAAGGAATTGGATTAAATGATCTTTAATGTTTATTCCAGCTTAAAAATCCTAGAAGAGTCAAAGAGCATTTGGCTACTTTGAAAGACATCTTGTGTCTTTCAAAATAGCCAGCTACACACTTGGTTTCCAGTTGAACAGATTGTACAAAATAAATATTTACCTTTATTTACTTCTCTCGGCATGCAACTGTCTAGCCTTCACCAGGGACTGTTCCCATCTGTCTGGAATTCTAGTGTCCTTCATTTTCGCCTAGCAGATCCTAGAGGGGCAGGGATGCTGGGGTGGTTCAGTGCTCACTCAGGCACCAGGATGGGCCAACTGCAACAACTCCCTCAGATGAATGCTAAGGTCTTTACCACTTTTTAATTTTGCATGAACTTTGGGATGTTAACAAAGTTTCCTCCTACAGATTGTCAGAGGAAGGATCTTTTCCAGACAAGTCTGGACAATTTTGAAGAGTTGTCAAAGAAGTCCAAAGGATGCTCTTGAAGGAATTTTCTCATTTTGCTTTCGGGGTCAAGGTCATTCTATCCAGGCAAGTATTTACTTTTCTTCTTGCCAAATCCAACATTTTCCTACTTGTTTCACGGCTAGCAAAGCAATCCTCTAGAAAGTCAGAGTGATACAGTGGAGTGATTGGTTAAGAGTCAAAGGAACTGAGTTTGAATCCTACCTCTGCCACTTACTGTGACTCCTTAGGCAAATCACTTAATTGCTCTGTGTTCAGGTTTCTTTATGTTTTAAAAGTTAATTGGACTAGATCGGGGGTTCTTAGTCCAGTTTCTGTGAATGATCTGCAACACGTGGTACTCTATTGAGATATTCCAAGTGACTACAACATACATGAAGATACTTTTCTTATATAAAAAAATGGGCAAGGCTTTAATTAATTTCTCTGTGACAGCTACTGGGACCTTATCTGTAGTTTCATATATTTTATGGTCTAATATTATTTTTAATTTTAAAGTCTTCTCATGGGTAGGTAAGTCTGAGTAATGCAGCACATATGATACAGTTAAGAATACGGATAAGTACATCAATTAGTGTACAGTGGAGAAAATGAAGATTGACATGAATTTGTAAAAAAAAGTGTATTTCATGATTATATTTCAATATAGTTGTTTTCCTTTATAATCCTGTGTATTTTGTTTATTTAAAAGCATTATTCAACAAATGATCAGAGAGTCCATGACAGAAAAATGGTTAGGAACCAATGGACTAGGTGATATTCAAAGCCATTTCTAGTTCTAGATCTTTGAGTCAAAGGCATATGATGGTTAGGAGATAAGCCTGGTAGGAGCAAAGGGTTCATGTAATCGAGTAGTAGAAGATAACCTTTGAATGATGTCCAGACTATAGCTCTGTCACTTACTGGGCAGCTAGGTGGTGTAGTGGACAGAGTGCTGGGCCTGGAGTCAAGAAGACCTGAGTTCAAATTTGACCTTAGACACTTACTACTTAAGTCACTTTGGGCAGGTCAATTAATCCTGTTTGCTTCAGTTTCCTCATCTGTAAAATGATCTTGAGAAGGAAATGTCAAACCATTCCTCTATTTTTGCTAAGAAAACCCTAAATGAGGTTATGAAAAGTTGGACACAACTGAAAATGAGTGAACAACAACAAAATGGTACTACCCGTATGACTGTGGGCAAATCATTATCCTCTCTGGGCCTCAGTTTCCTCATCTACAAAATGAAGGGACTGGACTAGATGATGGTTAAGGTCCCTTCTGACTCTAAATCTATGATCTATGACTTTATAAAATCAAGAGCTCCCCATCACCTCTCCCCTCCTCAACCCTGTCCCACAGGGAAGCCTGTCCTGGCCCTCTCAGGCTGCAATGATTTCTCCTGAATGTCAGCATTTACTACTAGGACTTCCCCTTCTTTGGTAATCCTGTTGCTCTGTCCTGCTACTTTGCTTTTCGTTGACTGTTTGTCATATCTAGGATGCACTCTCTCCTCACATCTGACTCTTAAAATCCTTAGTTTCATTCAAAGCTCTGCTCAAATATTACTTTCTGCACACCATCTTTCCTGATCCATTCAGTTTCTAATGTCTCTCTCTCCCCCTCCATTATCCTTTTCATATATTTATTTTATTTTTTGAAAGACTTGCATCTTTGAGGGATGGGACTTCCTTCCTTCCTTCTTTCCTTCCTTCCTTCCTTCCTTCCTTCCTTCCTTCCTTCCTTCCTTCCTTCCTTCCTTCCTTCCTTCCTTCTTTCCTTCTTTCCTTCCTTCCTTCCTTCCTTCCTTTCTTCCTTCCTTTTTTCCTTCCTTCTTTCTTTCCTTCCTTCCTTCCTTCCTTCCTTCCTTCCTTCCTTCCTTCCTTCCTTCTTTCCTTCTTTCCTTCCTTCTTTCTTTCCTTTCTTCTGCTTATTCTACAGTATTCTATTGCTTTGTATATGTTTAAAATATATATTTAAAAAAGCCTTAGAAGGCTCATCTCACCCTAATTCTAGGTTTCCTGATTCCCAGTCTAAGGCTTTTTTTTCTCTCCCACAACTGTATGACCCAACAAGATTTTAAGGATAAACATTCAATAAGCCCTCAAAAGCTTCCCCCCAAATTATGATGAAGACATCTATATTAACTCTGAAATATTTATCATGTCTCCTTGAAAAAAAAAGGAAAAATCATCAACTTGGACTATAATGCTCATTTCTGCATCTTTAAATTCACAGTCAACCAGTCGTTCCTATCACCACTACCCTATAATCCACCTCTCTCAGAATACACAGCGCCTCACAATTAAGGGGCTATGATAAATAATGATTGAAGGGAAAATCACAAGGGTAGTTCAGGGGCTCATCTTCTTAAAATAGAAACAAGGGTTTAGCTGGAGTTGTTATCTGGCGTCTGTCACAGAGGAAGAAGAGTGGGATTGTCTAGTACTAAACTGCCCTCATTGGGGGGAAAAACAACAATCAAAAAACAAAAATCCAGTAACAATAACAAAACACTCACTGTCAGGCAGGGTCATTGTCTGAATAATGTCTGTTGGTTGGGGCTGCGTGTAAGGAGAATATAATGAACTCCATCTAAGTAGCATACCCTTCTGACTGATAAAATTGAAAAAAACATTTATCTTGCAAACCAAACTCCTGTACTCCTTACAGAATCAAGATCAAGAGCTGAAAGGGACCTTAAAAGTCATCTGATCATCCCTGTTATCTTAGAAGCAAATCTCAAAATGATGATAGAGTGTTGGGCCTGGAATCAGGAAAATATGAGGTCATCATCTCCAGCCTCAGACACTTATGAACTGTGTGACCTTGGGCCAGTCGCTGAACTGCTGTTTGCCTCAGTTTCCCCAATTTTAAAATGGGCATTATCATAATAGCTACCTCTCAGGGCTGTTGTGAGAAACAAATAAAATATTTGAAAAATACCTAATAAAATGCCTAGCACATAGTAAGCAATTAATCAGTGTTTGTTTCCAGTCAGGTGTGGGGAAAGGCCCCTGGTGTAGCTTTTTGACTGATTTCAAGTTTTATTGGACAAATCCTTTTTTTAAGGGCATTTGTTCTGTGAAATTTGGATTCAGTCAAAGGGCTGCACTTAAGGACCTAGAAGGCCACATGTTGCCTCGAGGCTGCAGGTTCCCTACATCTGTGCCTATCATAGGATCTTAGGGTTTAGAGAAAGATGGAATCATACAGATCATGTAATATAGCCCTGTCATTTTTTGTAAGAGAGGGAACCAAGTCCTAGAAAAGTTGAATACCTTCCCCAAGGCTATAGAATTAGCCAGTGGTAGAATCAGGATTTCATTCAGTTCTTCTGATTTCAAACCCAGTTTTCTTGGCATGAATGAGTCTGAGCCACATCTAATATATGATCAAATTTCTCAGAATCCTGGTAGTTTTGCCCAATTTGCCCTGGTAGTTTGGCCCAATTCGCCCATGACTTCCCCAGGAAGCATTTTAACACTCACACCTTGTTATATAGGTTAGGGAGCCAAAAGTGACCACAAATTCCTCCAGAGGGAATTTCAGACTTGAAGAAGGTTTGGCTACATGCTAGGAATGAAGAGAACTAGCAAGTCAAATTCTCTGCTCCCTCCTCCCCCCCATTAACCTCCATGCCTCCCTCCCAAACAACCTATTCTGTTAAAGAATGCTGAACATGTAAACCCAGTTGGAGACTTGGCTTTTAGATTCAAGGTATATTATGCAGAGTATTGCAAGTCACGTCATCATCTCCCTGATGTCTTGGTCCTCTTTGAGAAGGAAGGACAAACCACAATACACTCTTAAGAAAAGGGTTAGAGGAGAGAATTTAAAGGGGAGAATGCTAAGAAATTTGTGAGTTCCTGCTGTTCTTAGGAAACCTTGCTAGTCAATGTGGGTGCAAGTCAAACACTGTCATTCACTGGGATTTTATGACTTTATTCTGGAAGCTCAGGCATAGCAACACTAGGGAAGTGGGGTGGGTAAGTGGGAGTTATCACTTTCACAGCATGTATGACACACTAGAGTGTGGTCTCTTTCTACTGTCCAAAGCTATGTTTTTTCATTATGTTCCTATGTGGAAGTTAATCCTCAAACTCAGTGGACATATCATGGCCAAGTAGATAGTTGTCAAGGGTCATTCATGTTGCAAGGGTCATGTTTTACTGTTAAGAGTGAAAGGCTGGAAACTCAGTTCCAAATCATGCTCCAAGCTAAAATGGAATCTGTGAAGTCCTCTGTTAAAAATAGATCCAGTTATTCTAGACAGTTCCTTAAATGCAGAATAAGTTAGAATGATGGTCATAACTGCTTTTAACCCTTTGTTCTTTGGAAAGTAGTGCTCTCTTCCACATGTTTATGTTAAAATAGTAAATGCTTAATTTGCTTGCCAAAACCAGATGTGTATATGTATGTGTTTGTATGTGTGCATGTGTACATATTGGGATTGAGAGTGGGCTTCAAATGAAAGCCGTACTAATACTAATAATAATAACACTTGCATAATGCCTATGTGCCAGGTGATTAACAGATTTGGGAAAGACCTTACCTTAAAAAGGCCAAGGTCTCCCACTGGATCCAGGACCATCTTCAGTTGTCCTGATCTGTATTTTGCCACTGGTCCCAGCTAGCTCTGGAGGAGAACATGAGGCTGGTGACTTTGTACAGTCCCACCTCACTTAAATCCATTTCACTTACAAGTCATGGCATCGCCTTCCTGATGTCGTGGTCTTCTTCAAAAACGAAGGACAAACAGGATGCGTGATAAGTGTTTCACAAATATTGTCTCACTTGATCCTCATAACAGCCCTGGGAAGGAGATGCTATTGTTATACCCATTTTAAAGTTAAGGAAACTGAAGTTGAGAGAGGATAGGTAACTTGACCAGGGTCATTGAGGCTAAATTAAACGCAGATCTTCCTGAGCCCAGACCCAACACTCTATCCACGGTACCACGTAGCTGTCTTCTTTTCCTTTATACTCACATTATATCCCATACATGTTGTAGGAAAGACATTAACACCTTTAGGATCTCAGGAAATAATTTTGTTACTTGTACCAGTGTCCTAGTCACCTTAGTGGTTTTAAAGAATCAATACACAGGATATCCCTTCTACCCTGTCAGCATTTCCTGACTTCAGAATCAGACATCCAGAAGTGATCCAGTGGCAGCACAAGGTAGTTTGACAGGGAGGATTAGAAAGGGAGGGGGAGCAAGAGTGGTTTGTGCTCCCTATTCACCCCATCTCTATATTTAATATTCCAGTCTTCCATCCATTTGCATCTGTAACTACTAAGAATATAATAATGCAAAAAGTGACCTGTATGCATACTAATTGGCCAAATCTGCCCAAGCACAGATGGAAGCTTGATTCCTGGCTTAACAGTGACATTAAGAAGCAGTTTACCAAATCTAAAACTAAGGCCACTGGCTTTTCTTTTCAATAGCATAGGCCTTAACTACCCTTTGTAGGTGGGTCAGTTTCAATGTATGGCTCTTACAGTACACCATTTCCCAGTGATTCTTTTTGTAAACACGAGATCATAGGATCTGATCCTGGAAGGGGCTCTTTAAGTAAGCTAGTCTAGCCCATACTTAACCTGGTATAATTTCACTGACAAGTGATCATCCATCCTTCGCTTGAAGACCTTCAGTATTCATGTATTAGAGACTGTCATGTGGAATTAATACTAAGCTTGCCTCATTTGGCCCCAAAGGGGAGAACAAGAAGTAATGGGTAGAACTTGGAAAAAGTAGATGATTTTTGTTTTAATGTGAAGTAAACTGTCTAATAACTCAGTACCAGAGTGCAGTGGACTGCCTTGGAAGCCTCTTAGTGTATGTATTTCCATCAGTGTATGTTCTCAAATGGAGGCTAAATGGCCATTTATTGATATTATTTTAGAAGGAATTTTTGGTGGAGCCTGGGCTGACCCAGGTTACTCCTTTTGAGGTTCCTTTCAACTTTGAAATTATGCAATGTTGTCATTTTGTGTAACATCAGGACTAAAGAACAAACTTGACCTATTTCCAATCAAGGAAGAAAAATTAACAGATTATTTATGAACAAGAGCAAATGAAAGATCAGTTGCCCTAAGGAAGACCCTGTGCCCTCTTGAAAATTATCACTGTGGCATGGTCTTGGCTGAGGGTCGTCCTCAAGAGGATGGGAAGGACTATGTAATTTATACATTTGTAGAATTCTGGAATATTACTTCTTCCTAATAATAGGCAATAATGATAAATCCAGAAATTCTCAGCTTAAATAAAATGTTTTCAGTAGACACTACACATGCAAACATGACCCTTATTAATGTACTAATTGGGAGGCAGATGACAGAACAGAGAGAATGCTAGACCCAGAGTCGAGAAGATTTGGGTTAGAATATCACTTCAGAGACTTACTTACTATGTAACACTGGGTAAGTTATAGCCTTTCTGGGCCTTCAATTTCTGATCTGTAAAATGG
>CM053587.1:107541470-107582769 GCA_028646515.1 Pseudochirops corinnae
CTTGTTTTTATTTGCATTTCTTTAGTATTCATGATTTAGAATATTTTTTCCATATGGCTATTGATAACTTTGATTTCTTCCATGAAAAATATCTATTCATATCTTTCAATCATTTGTCAGTAGGAGAATGGCTCTTACTCATACAAATTTGAGTCAGTTTGCTATATCTTTTAGAAATGAAACCTTTATTCAGCAAACTCTTCTTTTGGGGAGTTTAAAACCCTTTATGGGCAGTGGCTGTTGCAGTGAATAGAGCACCAGCCCTGGAGTCAGGAAGACCTGAGTTCAAATCCAGTCTTAGACACTTAACACTTACTAGTGGTGTGATCTTGGGCAAGTCACTTAACCCCAATTGCCCTGTCTTCCCCCCTCCAAAAAGCAAAATACAATAAGATGGTAACACTGGATACATTTGTCTTTGGCTTGGAAAAGACCCTTGGATTTATATTGTCTGGTTTGTGGAAATGTTCACTATAATGATAAAATTTGACAATTATTTGCTTTTCTTTCTTTCTTTCTTTTTTAACAGCAAAAAAAAAAAAAGATTTATTCAGCTATGGCAGGGAGTATTTAACAAAGACAGACATTGCAAACCCCTTGAGTTGATTCAACTGCAGGAAGTTTCAGTTGCAATCCACCAGCCAAGCATGTAAGAATTCCCAGGTGCTTTGTATCCAGGTAATAAGGCAGTGACACCAAGTCTCCTGAGTCAATCATGTCTTGAGGAATGTCTCAATACCTTTTAAGGAAAAATTAGGTAGCCTTCTTAGAGGAAGGGTTAGGATATTGCTTCTACCACAACCAGCCTTTTTTTTTTTTTTTTTTTTTAGGGCAAGCATTCACATGGTGGTCAGAAGAAGCCATACAAGGACATGCTCCAAGTCTCTCTCAAGAACTTTGGAACTGGTTATGTGACATGGGAGACACTGGCACAGGAATGCTCAACATGGCATATCCACATCAGAGAAGGTGCTGTGTGCTCTATGAGAAAAGCAGAATTGAAACAGTTCAAAAGAAACACAGGATGTGCCAAGTTAGAGAATTCACTCCAAATGTTCACATGGACTATTTGTTCGCGACCTGTGGTAGAGCATTCTGAGCTCCTATTGGTCTGATCAATCACAGTCGGACACACTGAAATTTGACTCTAGCATTGTGATGTCATTTTGGCTCTTTTCGAGAACAAAGGACCAATTAACCACAGCCAGCAAATTATTTTAATGGATTATACAATACTGACTTTCCTCCTGATAAAGCTATAATGTTTAAAAGGAGGTGCTTCATTGAAAGGGTGATTATAAAATGGGAGGAAAAAGTGCCCTCCTGTCTCAGGGTCAAGAAATTCAATTTACTGCTATTAACGAGCTGTTATTTCACCACATATTTGAAAAAAGTACGTGTGTCTTCAAAATCACCAAATTGTCCACATTCTCTGACGCAGGCATACCACTACCGGGCATATAATCCAAGGCCAAAGATAGAGGAAAGGATCCCATATGTGGAAGACTGATAAGAACGAATGCAGAGAACATATAGCAAAGAGCACAGTTTATACAATGATAATAACATGAGTGAAAATAACAACAAAAGGCTTTAGAACTCTGCTTAATAAAATGACCGATCCTGACTCCAGAAGACTGACGACGAAACATGCCTCTTTTTTTATCAGTAGTGAGTGCTGGCCTTGACATGTGAAATGGTCAGTGCAACTTGTTTTGTTTAACTAGAATTCTTTATGACAAAAGAGGTGATTGAAAAGTGTCCTTGATAAAAAAAAAAAGCATCAACAAAACATCATGTCTTTTAAAGGGGAATAAATCAGAGCACCTTTTCTACAAAAACACATATATTCAAGTATAAAAGGGCATCGATGATAATCTAAGCCTTTCAACCTGACTCTTTTGCCCTAATAGGAAGTTAACTGCTGTTAGTAAAAGGAAGGTGAAAGAGATTCTGTGGCTTCTCTAGAAAATGTCAGTCAAAAGAAAACCATGTTTTAGAAAACATTTATACCAAAGAGTGTCTCCAAGTCATTAAATACTTCCCTAGTCTTTGCAACTTTGATTTTGTGGTATGGTCAATGTGGGGTCAAAGAATTTGAGTAGAAATATTTTAAGAAATTTTTTTAAAAAGTGATTTTGAGAGACTCAAACACCAAGTCTAGCCAAGTAGGCTGCCCAGGCAGCTTTTCCTTATATTTCAGTTGCTTCTAGATGATTGGAGGCTGTTAATAAGTCATGGCCCACAACAGTGATGTCAGAACCAGGTTTGCCTATAACTTCTTGTGGGCTGTTATTGATGAAGTCAGAGTAAGGAGAGCTGGCTCAGTTTTGAAAGAATTCAATCAGACCTTCTCTTTAGCCAAAGGGAGCTTTATTGATGCAAAAGCGTATGGGCCTGAGACTTAGCAAAGAGCTAAACAGAGGCAATGATATAGGAAAAGGACGAGACTTTTATAGCCAGAAAGCTACAAAGCCATAGGACGATGATTTAATTTTAGGGTTTCTAATGAGGGTTGGGGATTAGGGACCGGATAGGTACAAACAAGGTGAGGAAGGTGGTTGCTTGCAAAGTAAGGAAAGGTTGTCATGACACAGGATGGGGAAGATAAATGACACAGGATGGGGGAATGAATGACACAGGTTGGGGAAATGAATGACAGGTTGGAGAAGATGAATGACACAGGTTGGGGAAGATGAATGACACAGGATGGGGAACAAGGGATAAGGGGAACAAAAGAAATTCTTTTGGTACAGGTTGTATGGTATATAGAGATAAGGGGAAGGGTATCTAAGGCACCCTCAAGTTACAGGATGGACTAAGAATAAGCCTCAAACCCCCTCAGGGAGCCTGGGAAAGTAATTGTTACTATTAACCCTTAGGGCACCTTCGCTTCCACATCATTATACTGCTGGCTAAGATTATCTCCTCCAGCTGGTATTTAGATACCAAGAGTCAAGTGAAAAAATTCTGGTTTCTTGCTTACTCTTGAACCAGAAATAAAACCGATTACAAAATCTGAATGTTCCTCAGCCTTTTCACAGCTGCTTTCGTGTAGCCACCTATAGGAAGAGACCCTGAGGAGCTCATTTCTGCAATCAGGAGGCAGCCGCAGTGCATTGGCATCCCCACTTCACCCAGGCCTTTCACAACCCCTGAGCCTGGCACCACATGGGCATTTGCTGGATCTACCCAGGAAGCTATTTTGAAAAACACCATCTTCATATTTTTTTTCGCTGTGTTTCCTATATAAACAAATTTTCAGTCTTCAAATATTAAGAACTCTTGGAATTCTGCTAGAGCTTTCAGTTCTTCTATGATATTTAGACTGAAGTTATTCAGAATATCTACATGAGTGTCTTGAGCATACAGATGCTAGGACCAAGTAGCTGCCAGCTGCAAAAACTCTTTAGCCTCAGTAATATCAGCAGAAAGACATAAGTTGATCTGCTTCCTTTCCATAAGCCTCAAAAATTTTGATGTAATAGGATAGGTCCCAGGGAGCTGGACACACATGCCAAAGGTAAGTTCTTTGAGAGTTTCCTTTGCAGGTAACAGTACAAGTCTGCTCAGCAATATCAAAGATTATCGTGAATAAACTTCTCCACTTTCCCAACCATCTCAGCATCGATATTTTTTTGTTGTTCAAGAATCTCCAGTATCTTTGACAAGGTACAGACAGAATGGAAGCAAATGCCCTGCTCTTGCAACTTGGCCTTGCTTCCCTGCTCTCTGTCCAGAAGCATGATGACATTTGTGACTTTCCAACCTTCCCTCTGAAGGAACTCAATAGTTTTCCAGACACTAGAACCACTGATCACAACCTCAATGATCAAACAGGTTTCTCCTGGATTAACATTTCCTTCTATGAGACATTTAGTACCATAATCTTTTGTTTCCTTCTCTTGAATGAGCCTCAGAATTTGGTTGGTTGAGCAGATGACTGTTGCCAAAGGTAAGGCCGTATAGGATATGCCACACACGGTGTCAAAATTGATCTCTGCATTTTGAACAGTTTCAAACAAGATATTTGCGACCTTAATCCATTGGAGAAGGAAATGGAAAACTACTCCAGAATCTTTGCCCAGAAAACCCAATGGGTGGCATGAACCATGGTGTCAGTGAAGAGCAGGACACAACTGCACAAGGGAGGAATGAGGTACCAACACCACCTGGCAAGTACATCAGGAGAGGCAGCCTTGAACCTGGGTTCAAGTCCAGCTTCTGTGTGATCCCAGGTAACTCATCTAACATTTCAGAACAAGAATCCACTAAGAAATAAATTGCAAAATGAGTGCATATAAAAAGTAATTTTCCTCAAGGGGAGCTTTTGAAATCAGAGACAGGAAAATAAGGTGCAAAACCACTGTCTTGGGAGGTCGATTTTTTGCTTTCCAAAGAACTATGGAAATAAGTAATCAGTCCCTGGAAGCAAGTGTATCTTCCAATGATCTACTGGCAGGTCATGAGATCATAGCCTGAAGTTGCGATTGACCTCAGAAACTACAATTCCAACCCTCTCATTTTATAGAGAAGGAAGCCAAGGCCCAGGGAGATCAAGTGAATTGACCAATATCTCATAGATACCAAACACCAAGGTGGGCATGGAGCCCAGGTCCTTTGGGCTGTTCTTTCCCCATACTGTGCTTCCAAAAAGATTTCTCTCTCCTGTAGGCATTGTATCCTAGTACCAAACAAGTCGTGAATAATGATTCCATTTATGAAGTAGGGAATGGCGCCTGGAAACTATCCAATGATAAAGGCGCTTATTCTTATGGTCAATAGTCAGCAGACATCAACTATCTACCATGTTCTGGGCATTGTGCTAAGCACTAGGGAATAAAAAGAAAAGGAATAAGACAATCGCTGCCCTCAAGAAGCTCATAAGGGAAGAAGGGAGACAACACACAAAAATAAATTGTGGGTAGAGGAGGACACCCTTGCCTGAGGAGGGGTGCGTTATGAAGCCCTACAGCCAGGGTGGGAAATGATGAGGTGAACACCCTGCGTATTCCCACTCCTTAAATGGTGAAGGATCTGGGAGGAACTTTCTGATGTCTACCCTCCACACTATCTCATCAGAGGAAGGAAGGGGCCCCAGGGGCAGGGAATACTGATGTGGTCTTACTTTCAGAACTGATGGCATCTTGAAGAATGATGAGTTTCCAGAGATAATGAAGTCCAGGAAAGGAGCCAGGTGGGCTCTTAAAGGAGCACAGGCAGATCTCAGCATTCCTTTGCTCAGTCAGTGCCTACTTTTGTCACTATTAGGCCATCTGGGGGATTAGAAAATAAGTAGCAGATATGGTCCTTGACCTCAACATTCTTATATGAAGGCAGGTCGTACTCAGGAAGGAAAGCATGAGGGAAGAAAGGGAGAAAAGAGGGAAGGAGGAAGAAAGATGGAGAGAAGGGAAGAAAGGGAGGAAAGAAGGGAAAAAGGAAGAAAGGAAGGGAGGGCAGGAAGGAGGAAAAAGCTGAAAAATCCTTTATTAAGCATATACTAATACTAAAATAGTAATACTAAAAAAAAAAAATAAGCATATGCCAAACACTGTACTAAACAGTGGTGATACAAATAGGAAAGACTAGACATTTCCTATTCTCAAGGGGCTTCCACTTGGGGAGTGAGGGTGGCCGCAGGAATAAAGGATAAAAGGAAGTTCAGATGCAGATGTGTTGGAAGATATCTTCTGCCATTTAAGTGGGGTGACCAGCACATTTACCTCATCGTTTCCCAACTTGGCTCCTGTGTCCTAAAGAAATAGCAGAGGGATGGATGTCAAGGCCCAAGGTCCTTAGGTTACAAGACCAGGTCAGATGAAAGTAACAAAGGTCTACAGAATGTAGAGTTAGGGCCAGTGGTAAGGCCTGGAGTTCTTTGGGAGACAGTGGCCATGCACTTGGAAGACTTGGTGTCCCCCTCATTCAAATAAATAAAGCTGGTGATTCCCATCTCATTGAAGCTTTGTGAATGGTCAAGTAGTCCATGTATGTTCTGGGTGCTTCTCACTAGGGAGAGGAAATAAAGGAAGGAAGATGATAGCATAAATTGAGGGTTAAATTGTGTCAGATGTTAGATGAGAACAGGATTAATATGTGCTCACTATTTCCTCCAGGAAGGCTTTTCAAAGATAGCACTTAAGCTGGGCCTTGAAGGATAAGTAGACAGTGTGGATTGTGGGGTAGATCAATTAAAGTTGGCACAGTTTTTAATTTCATTGGTTGCTATTTAATAATAATGCCATTTCAGAAAAGAACATAAAAAACCAGGTCAATATTGTATGATTATATTAAGTTTAAAATACAAGTTTAGCATAATTTAACATACAATAGACTACATGCAATAAGAAAGAACAATAGTTAAAAAAAGGTAGGTCTGGACTCTCCAAAGTGAAACAACTATAGATTCAGGCTAGAATTCTTGGTAGTAAATCTAGGGAATGGAGAACTGGTGTGAGGGCCTTCTTTTTGGCCCTGCTTGGCGGGGCTTTATCTTAATCTGTCCCTTAGTAATTCTGTTACACAGTGATTAGGTACAGTCTGTACCTTGCCTGATTGTGAGTCTGACACGCTTGGGTTGAAGGCATACAATTAAATGTCTCAGGTCAGTCCTCAGGGGCCCACACAACACTAGTTAGGTCATAATGTGCCCCTACAAAAATAGAAAACCATAACATCCCAACTTTCCAACAAAACCTAGTATTTAAAACTCTAAAGTCAATAATTAGTCATTTTCCAGGCTTCCTGAGTACTCAGGACACTAACACCCACCAATAACAATTAAAATAGGGATATTTCCTAATCATATGAGATAGACATTTTAAATTCTACATTTCACCTTTCAGAATTGCAGAACCCTAAATGACCCCAGTCAAGGATTGAGTCATAGAAAATGAGGAAATCTGGGCATGCAATTAGGAATTTTCTTGCTGGGCTGGGCTGTTTGGATGGCCTCCAAGGTCAGGTTTGTATTCAGTGGGAAATCATGGAAGAGCTGCAGCCACCCTAAAACCTAAAGAATGAATGAAGCTTTGGGTTGTGTTCAAGTTATTATGAACAAGGAAAGTTGACAGTTATACGTATCAGAGTTCAGTTACTCTGGGCTGTCTGAGTCTGCATTAAAATCACTGATAAATTTAGTTCCCAAGGCAGACTCTGGGACTTATCTTGTAGCAACTTCATAACTCCTCACCTAGTGGCATTGTATTTTAATGTCCTTCAAAACATGGGTCAAGTGTGACCCTTTATATGAGATCTTTCCTTATACTTCCAATCATTTCTTATTCTCTTCTTCAGAAAATTAGTTAGGTAGCAGAATGTAAGCTGCTTCTTGAATGAACTGGTTAGTTTTAGTCTTTATTTCCCCAAAGTCCAGGACAGGGCCTTGCACATAGTAGGCTCTTTATAAATGTTTATAGAATTGAACTTTGAGCAAAGCAAAACTTTACAACTTTTTCACTTCAATCGTAATTCATGTTCATCTCAGGTAGCTAATAGAATTGTTTCATATTTCAGGGACAAGAGCTCTTTAAGCTAACACTTGAAGATATTTCAGAAATTTTTTTTTAAAGGGAAGAGTAAAAAAAGTATCTGTGGTAAATATTGCTCTTTCTCATTCTCTCAGAGTCAGACTGCTATATCTCCCCCACAAGGTTATTTGGAAGGGCCAGGGGAGTGTCTCTTCTCTACTACCTTCAGCTCCACCCTGCCCCCCCCCCCCCCCAAAGGTTGTGTTCTTCCCAGTGTTAGAGGCCAGTGAATAGGCCCTATTCCATTTAATGCTTTATTAGGTAGCTTTTACTTTAAAGATATAACAAGAAAAAAGTATGGACACTTTCCCCTACCATTTAGGGGACACACTCTCCTCTAGTTCACCATGTTCACCAGGGGTTTTTATAGACTCTTAATCCCACTAAATTCATGCCCAGATGTGACTTGAGAGTTGGATGATTCTTTGTGCAAGCTTCTTCTGGCCTCATTTCCTGCTCCTCTGGGTATTAATGCTTGTGTATCTGAAAATCCAATCTGGAATGAAAGGTCATGGAAGCACTCTTTGGATCCTGGAGAGATGATACAGAGTCTCCTTTTGGACCTTCTGAAATTCGCAAGGTCCCAGAGGCTCTACTCCCTTCACCTAGTACAGAAAAGAGCAAATACGGTGTTCAAGGACCATGGCCCATTTCTCAGAAGGACAAAGGCCCTAAGGCCTCTCCCCTTACAACTTGATCTTTCACCAGATGCTGTGGGCAAAGGAGTCCCTGATTAAGTCTAGGAGGAAGTGGTTAAAGCTGTGAAGCCTCTTTGAATATCTCCAGTCAATCAAAGAGCCTCCTCTTCAAACCATGGTTAATCAACCAGAACCTGTCACAGAATGTCCATGCGTGTTCCACAGTCCTTCCAAGGTACTTCCCTCCCTCCCATGTCATCATGACTTTCCAGGAAACAGGTTCCCCAGTTTTTCCACATGGGAAAGTTTCATCAATCTAGCAAGCCAAATGGGGTCTGTGGATGCACCAAACCCCAGGTAGCCATAAAATCTATCTGGTTATGAGATCCATATGTGTAATCAGAGATATTCGTTTAGTCTAAGGTACCTTTTCTATAGACCAACTGCAGCATAGATGTGATTTAAAAACAAAATAAAACAAGAAAGATATAGAACTGTAACTATGATTCAATAGAATGTGAGCACCTTGAGGACACTACCTCTAACACCTAGTACAGCAATTGGCTCATCATAGGTGTGTAATTAATACTTGTAGAATTGAATTTAATCATCTCAGCCACCATGGATAATACAATCATAGATGCAGAGCTGTAAATGACCTCTCAAGTCACTTATTCCAACCCCCCAGGTTATGTGACTTACTCAGTGTCATACAGATTTAGAGACAGGCTGTGAACTTAAGTTCTTAGACTCTAAGAGACACAACTCCTTCCATAGTATCATGTTGCTATGTCTGAAGCTTGAGTAGTTAAGTATCAAATTTACTTTTGCATTTAAGGATCCTACATGTCAATTTATTGCATACAGAACATCTACTAAAGTCCTCTTCTGATGCCTCATTCAAAGAATAAAGATGACCCTGGATTCTTGATGATCATTTCAATAGAGTTCAAATTCTTGTTTACTGACCTATAATGACTTTAGTTTATGAACCTGGTGACGATCCGTGTGCTTGTCATCCTAAAGGACCAGCCAAGGAAAGAATAAAGAGTCTCATTATCAGAAGTATGCAAACAGGTCAGGAATATTTCTTTTTGCTGACAAATTCACCAATGTCTCCAGTAAGGTTTAGAGGGGAGTATATATGTGGATGAAATTATGGACTTTTTGAAGCATCAAGTTAAGGACAAAGAAATAAAGAGAGTAATTTTATTTCAGGAAAATATCATTTAATCTATAATCTTGTTTTTGAAAATACTGTTTTTGAACATGTTCATCTAATCAACTTAAATGTGCCTTTGAGATCTTTGTCAAGGGCTTCCTAAGAAGGATGTGATCTTTTTATATTTTTATCTGGGGTGAAATGTCATTAAAATGAATGCCAGTTGCAATTTTGGGGAAAAAAATATTAAAAGCGCAACTTGTAGCCTGGAGTCTGTAGGGTATATCCTAATATTTTCTGTAAGGTAGGAATAAAATGTATTCTCTTATTTAATTCAATTTAACAAGAATTTATTAAAAGCCTGTTCTGTGCCAGTTACTGGATTAGATTCTGGAGTGGCAAAGATAAAAAAGAAAATAGTCCTTTTTTCTAAGAGCCCACATTCTTTTGATTTATTCTTATTTTGGGCTGGCACTGTAGAGGACCCCAAAATGCCTGAGTTTGGATTATATTTGAGAAATTATTTTGTTTTTAATAATCCCAAGCTTCTTCCTGATGCTCACATTCAATTTTTAAAATTTTAATTATTTTTATTTTGTTAAATATTTTTAATTACATGTAAAAATTTTTAACACTCATTTAAAAAAAATCAGGTTCCTAATTTTCTCTGTCTCTTCTGGTTCTTTCCTTTCTTTGAGAAGACAAACAATTTGATAACAATTATACATGTGAAATCATGCAAAACATGTTTCCTTATTAGCCATGTTGCAAAAGAAAACACCAACCAAATAAATAGTAATAATAAAAAAAAAAGTGAAGAAAATGTGCTTAACTCTCCATTCAGAGTTCATCAGTTCTCTCTCTGGAGGTGGATAGCATCTTTTATCATGGGTTCTTTGGAATTGTCTTGGATCATTGTCTTGATTAAAGTAGCTAAGTCATTCACAACTGATCATTCTTACAACGTTGCCATTACAGTTACAGTGTTCTCCTGGTTCTGCTTGATTTGCTTTGCATCATTCCACATATGTCTTCTAGGTTTTTCTGAAAGCATCCTGCTCATCATTTTTTTTATGGCACCATGGTATTCCCTCACAATTGTATATCACAACTTGTTCAGGTATTCTCCAATTTATGGACATCCCTTCAATTTCCAATTTTGTCGCCACAAAGAGACCTGCTATAAGTATTTTTGTACAAATAAGTCCTTTGCCCTTTTCTTTGATCTCTTTGGGATATAGCCCTACTAGTGGTATTGCTGGGTCAAAGGGTAGCCAAAGAGCGTAGACTTTTGGGAATAAGTCCATATTGTTCTCCTGAATGGCTGGATCAGTTTACAACTTCACCAAAAGCATTAATGTGATGATTTCCCCACATTCCCTGCAACATTTTGCCATTTTCCATTTTTGTCATATTAACCAATATGATTCGTATGGGGTGTTATCTCAGAGTTGTTTTAATTTGCATTTCTCTAATCAATAGTGATTTAGAACATATTTTCATATGACTGTAGCTTTGATTTCTTCTGAAAACTGCCTGTTTTATCTGCCTCCTTTGACCACTTCAGTTGGGGAATAGCTTGTATTCTTATAAATTTGACTCAGTTCTCAATATATTTGAGAAATAAGCGCAACTTGTAGCCTGGAGTCTGTAGGGTATATCCTAATATTTTCTGTAAGGTAGGAATAAAATGTATTCTCTTATTTAATTCAATTTAACAAGCATTTATTAAAAGCCTGTTCTGTGCCAGTTACTGGATCAGAGAAACTTACTGTAAGAATTTTGTTCATGGTTTTCTGCTTTTCTTTTAATCTTGACTACACTTTGTGCCGTTTTTAATTTAATGCAATCAAAATTATCCATTTTATATCCCCTAATGCTCTATGTCTTGTTTGATCATAAATTCTTCCTTTATCCATATTATCTGAGAGTTACATTTTTCCATGCTCTCCTAATTTAGTTATGATATCACACTTTATGTATAAATCATTTATCCATTTTGATTTTATCTTGGTATACAGTGTGAGATGTTGGTTGTTTCTAGTTTTCCCAGCAATTTTTGTCAAATGGTGAGTTCTTACCCCTAAGACTTGAATCTTTGATTTTATCAAACACAATATTACTCTGATCATTTACTATTGTGGTATTGTGTACCTAATTTATTCCACTGATCCACCACTCTATGTCTTAACTAGTATCAGGTTGTTTTAATGATTACCACTCTGCAATATACTTTGAAATTTGGAACTGTTGGGCCACCTTCTTTAACCTTTTTTTCCGTTGATTCCCTTGATATTTTTGACCTTTTGTCCTTCCAGATGAATTTGTTACTATTTTTTCTAGTTCTGTAAAATAATTCCTTGATATTTTGATATGTCATTGAGTAAGTAAATTAACTTAGTAAGAATGATCATTTTTATTATATTGGTTCAGCCTGTCCATGAGTAATTAATATTTCTTCAATTATTTAGATCTGTCTTTATTTCTGTGAAAAGTATTTTGTAATTATGTTCCTATAATTCCTGGATTTGTGTTTGCAAAGAGATTCCCAAGTACTGTCTTCAGTTATTTTAAATGGAATCTCTTTTTCTATTACTTCATGCTGGATTTTGTTGTTTGCATATAGAAATGCTATTGATTTATGTGGGCTTACTTTCTAGCCTCTAACTTTGCTGAAGTTGTTAATTATTTCAACTGCTTCCTTGTTGGGTAAATAGATTTTTATTATCATTTAAGTATTTATGTATATTTTCCCTCCTTGAATCAATTTAGATGTGAGGTGCAAGTGTTACCTGCTCCCTTCCCCATTTTTCTCTCTACTGTGAAAGTTCTTTTTTGAGCACCTCTTTTGTGTGAAACACTTTCCTTTATTCTTCCTCCCCCTTTCCTTTTCTAGGGTATTTCTTTCCTACCTATCTAGCTAAAAAAAATCATCTCAACACAATTTACTCACTCCCACACCCTGTTTCTATGTAGAATTCTTCTAATTGCCCTAATATTGATTATTCTTAGAAGACACCTTTATCATCTGCCCATGTAAGAAAGGTAAACTATTTAACCTTATTGAGTCCCTTATGATTTCTCTTTTATGCTTACCTTTTTATGCTTTTCTTCAGTCTTGCACTTGAAAGTAAAATTTTCTATCTAGCTCTGGTCTTTTCATCAGGAATACTTGAAATTTCTCTATTTCATTAAATATCCATTTTTTTTTCCATTAAAGTATTATACTCAGTTTTTATGGGTAGGGTATTATTGGTTGCAATCCCAGCTTTTTTGCCTTCCAGAATATCATATTCCAACCCTTCTTCTCCCTTCATGTGATAGCCACTAAATTCCTTGTAATCCTCACTGTCACCCCATGATATTTGAATGATTTCTTTCTGGTTGCTTGAAATATTTTTTCTTCAACCTGAGAACTTTGGAATTTGGCTATAATATTCCTGGGATATTCTCTTTCAGGTGGTGGATTCTTTCCATTTCTATTTTATACTATGGTTCGAGGATATCTGGGTACTGTGACCAGCACAGTAATATGGCCCAGCAACCAGCTGAATGAAAGAGAGATGGAGATGTATTCAATAGTCTGTTTATTACAGAACCACTTCATACAGAGCCAAGGTACAAGAAAATCACAGGGTTTATATACCTTATAGCAGAGACTCTGAGGTAATTGAAATGCAAGTATGTTCCTTTAGTCCTGACCACTCCCTACCCTAGCCCAAAGCTATTTATACATTAAGACTTAATCCTAGGACCATATCCAAAGGCATAAACAAACAGGGAGTCACAAACAAGAGTTGCAAATTAACTACCCTGTACTTTCTTTTAGTCATTCATAGATGCAGTGAAAGCATCCACCCAACAAGATTATACTCTTCCTGCATATCTGCCTCATAGAAAGTCTGGGAGCACAAAAGTCTGGTCTACTACATCTGGGCAGTTTTCCTTGACAATTTCTTGAAATGTTTTGTCTATACTCTTTTTTTTATCTTGGCTTTAAGGAAGTCCAATAATTCTTAAATTATCATTCCTTGATCTAGTTTCAGGTCAGTTGTTTTTTCTATGAGATAGTTCACATTTTGTTCTACTTTTTCATTCTTTTAACTTTGCTTTATTGTTTCTTGATGTCTCATTGAGTCATTAGTTTTGACTTGCGGTAAGCACTTTTTAAGGATTTATTTTCTTCAGTGAGCTTTTGTAACTTCTTTTTTTTAACCATTTGTCCAATTCTACTTTTAAGGTGCTGTTTTCTTCTGCATTTTTTGTGCCTCTTTTACCAAGCTACTGTCTTTTCATATTTTTGTTCCTTTGCTTTTATTTCATTGCCTATTTTTTTCTTCTACCACTCTTAATTGATTTAAAAATTTAAACTTTTCTAACAATTCTTGTCAAGTTTCTGTCCAATTTACATTTTTTTCCTTTGGGGCTCTGTTTGTAATTGTTTTGACTTCATTGTCTTCTGAGTTTGTGTCTTGCTCTTCCCTTTCATCATGGTAGTTTTTATGGTTAGGGTTTTTGTTGTTGTTATCTGCTCATTTTTTGCCTTCCTATTTCTTGATTTGGAACTTTGTGTTAATGCTGGGCTCTGTTTCTAGCAAGGAGAGTGGAGGGGCAGTTTTTCAAGCTTCAGGCTTTTTTGCACTCCTATTTTCAGAGCTAGTTCTAGATGTTTGGAAATTTTTGGGGCTCCCAGGTGGTGTGATCTGGGGAGAGGTGTGGTCACTGCAATCTGGTCCTTTTCCAGGAAGAGTTCTTTATCCCTAGGTACTGCAACTGATAGTGCTCCTCTTGGTCCTTAGTTCCTTGAGATTGAGACTGATACTGCCCCTCAGGGCTTCTACTCCCTCTTGACTGAAAGTGCTCCTTCTTACCCTCAAGCTATGACCCAGAAGTGAATATAGGTAAAGAAATTGCCAAAAGCATTTAGTTCTCATCCAGAGCTTTCATAGGAGTGACCTATCATTTCTTTCTGACCAGTTTCTGGGTTCTCTTACTGTCTCTGATTTGAGAACTCCCAAAACTTTTGCTGCATTTATCAACATCACCTCATTTCTACCCTGCCCCCAACATCACCATACACATGGACTCTGAACCAGTCTCCTCTTCTGCATCACAGATATTTGATTTCCAATGTTGTCTTGGGCTGGAAGAATGTTTCATTTTGATTTTTTGTTGGCTCTGCCAATATAGAATTTGATTTGAGGTGTTATTTTAAAGTTATTTAGAGAGGAATGTTGGAAGGGTTCAGTTCAATGCTTTCTCTACTCTTGTGATATTAGCTCCACCCCCAGAAATCCCATCCAAAATTTTAATATCAGTATTCTCAGGGTAATGTTAGGTGACTATCAATCATGGAATACAATAGTATCTGAAAGAATCAAAATTGTGGGTGACCCAAAAAGTAATGGAGAGGGATATAGGGCAGACAAAAGTAGGCTGTGGCATGTTGCCAATAATAATTTGTAAGAAGCAATGTAGAATATATTTTGGAAATGTTTGGTTGAAAAAGGAAATATACAGGTCAGGGATCAAGATCAATACATGTGGCTCCTAGATGGAATCTCCATGTGGGGATATGGATGTGAATCACCAATGATGATAAGCTCTGAATGGATTGCATTCTGTGGAGGAATATCCATTTGTTTCCCCCATTAGAAAGCAAACTTCTGGCAAATAGGGATCATTTTAGTTTTTGTCTTTGCATACCTAGCATCTAGCTCTTAATTAATGTTTGCTGATTGAAATGAAATCAGTTGAATTAAAGTTTAGAAAAATTGAATTATAGTTCATTCAGTTCAACCATCTATCCCATATCTCTTCATTTTTCAATATTAATCATGGAATTTACATATATTTAATTAATTAATAATTAATATGGAATTTACATATATTTTAAGTTTTGAAAAGTATTTTATTTATCTCACTTATCCTCACAACAACCCTTCAAGGTACATGCTATTAGCAGGTCCATTTCACAGCTGAGAAAACTAAGACAGTTGGAGATTAAATGATTTGAACAGGGTCACAGAGCTAATTAATGCTGTTCAGTCATTTCAGTTGTGTCTAACTCTTCATGACCCCATTTGAAGTTTTCTTGGCAAAGATACTCAACGGTTTTGCTATTTCTCTCTCTAGCTCATTTTACAGAGGAGGAAACTGGAGCAAACAGTATTAAGGGATTTGCCCAAGATCACACAGGTAGTAAGTGTCTGAGGGCAGATTTGAACTCAGGTCTTCATGGCTCCAGACCCAGCATTCTATCCACTGCACCATCTAGCTGTGTTGGCTAGTAAATATCTGAGGTCGAATTTGAACTGAACTCTTCCTGATTCCAGGCCCAGCGTTATGTCTCCTAGCTGCCTCTGTCATGATGAAAATATGAGAAACTTTATCAGATGCTTTGTAAAATCAAGGTAAATGATATCTATTGCATTTCCCAGATTTACCAGTATTATTAAAATAGACTAGATGATAGCAAGATATTCAATCAAGTTAATTTTGAACAAACACCTAATCAACAAGCATCTATCAAGTACCTACTTTGAGACAGGCACTGTGGTAGGTGCTGGGAATCAAAAGACAATAATAAAATATTCCCTGCCTGCAAGCAGCTTACATTCTATTGGGAGAGAGAATACAAACTTGGGTATGTGTAAAATAAAAGGTACAATGATCAGATTGCATGGAGTCTTGAGGAGGGGCAAGGAGAGGGAGGAGGAAGAATTTAGAATTCAGAATTTTCTAAAAGTGAATGTCAGAAACTAAAATCAAAAATCAAACATACATTTTTAGGGGGAGGACAGCTATTTTCAGTTATTATTATTGGGCTAGTGAGGAATAGAGGAAGGATGTGCTTTGCACAGATAAGTATGATAATATAATACAACAACATATGAAAGGATTGAAGGTGATATACAGACAAAATTCTCAAGAAAAACTCAAGAAGGGAAAGAGGATCAAGAAGAGTCTTACTCTATAGAGTAAGGGACATATGGGAAGAGTCTTGAAGGGTGTTGTCAAGTGAACATGAAGGAGGCAATATGTTCTGTGGGAGCATATGGTGCTGGAGACAGCAGGATGCAATCACGTGATAGCCAGTTTTTACTCTTCACTAGTGGACAAGATGCTGATGATAAGAAGCAGGGCTTAACAGACTGACTATAGGTATGTGACTCTTAGGTCTTTTTTAGTACCAGTTAGCAGAACCTGCATATCCTTTCTTCCTTTTTCTTTTGCCCAGGTCCTTGTTCCCCCTTTCTCCTATCACTCTCCCGAAGAATTGTGTCCACTATATCCTAGGAATAGTTAACTGGTGTAGGCTCCAAATCCAAACCATAGCATGCTGCCCCCAAGTATTAAGATGATGCAAATGTAGACTTTGAGATGGAAGGGAGCATAGAGTAGAGTCCATGCGTGTCTAAGTTCCATAGATAGATTTCTAGGGGTCTGTGAACTTGGGGGAAAAATCTATATTTTTCCTTATACTAACCTCTAGGGGAAATCTAGCATTTCCTCAAATTACCTAAAAACGTTATTCTGAGAAGGGTTTATAGTCTTCACCCTACTGTCCAAGGGATCCATAACACAAAAAAAGGTTAAGAACACCTACTTTAAATGTTGTCCAGGTCAACCTCTTCATTTTAGGGATAAGGAAACTTAGACTAGGGAAGGTTAAGTGATCTATCCAAAATCATAGTTGGCAGGATCAGGATTCAAACCTAGTTTAGCAAAATTGCATCATATTAACCATATGAATATCTACTGTTACAGGTGATTACCAGCTCCTAAGAATGTCCAGTTAACTCATCTCCTTCCGTGATCAGTGTCACAGAGTAGTAGGCATGTTTAAAAAAATAATCATAGCTTTTATCCCTGAAGGACCAAATAGTTTTATTCTACTAATAGGCAGCTAACCAACTGTAATGGTAATGGGATTTGAAGACCTTCCATGCCCCTTGTATTGGCAAGCTAGTGGGTACTTGGTGCTTGGTTTCAAGTTCATAATTGTGTCAAGTATTGAGACCCAGAACTTGTGAATCCTGCAGTGGAATGAACTTGCTGATATGGTAGGAAGAGGTGGGGCAAGGAAGAGATTTTGAGAAATGAACTAGTGGTGGCAGAACTTCTTCTGAGAGCCAGCCAGAACTTCTGCTGAGGACTTCTGCTGAGAACTGCCAGGAATGAGAATTGCTGGGTGCTGGAACTGCTGGGAGTGAGCAGTGTGGAGGCTGAGCAGCTACTGTGAGTGAGGAGAGGAGGATCTTTGCCTGAAGAAACCTGTTTTGTTTTGAAGGCTTGGGAATGTGGGTGTTCACTGCATTAACTATGTGTACCAATTTTGTGGTTACTGTAATGACTTTGACTTTCTGGTTTGGGGACTCAGCTTTATGATATTTGAATACATGCTTTGGCTCTGTCCTCCATGTGGAGAGCCTGTTACATTTCGTAATTTACAACTACACCAGTATATTTATAGTCACTGTGGGCATTGTGAATATTACATTGTTCTTACACTGACCCAATGCATAGAGTGCTAGCCTTGGAATCAGGAAGATCTGAGCTCAACTCACTCCAGGCTTAGATATAAATAGGTATGTGACCCTGGGCAACTCACTTACTTTCTCCCTGCCTCAGTTTCTTCATCTGTAAAATCAAGATAATAACAAAATCTACCTACCAGGGTTGTTGTGAGGATAATAAATGAAAAAAGCATTTATTAAGAGTCTACTATCTGTATAACCTTGGGTAAGTCACTTAACCCCAATTGTCTCCAAAAATAAAGAGTCTACTATGTAACAGCTGCTATGCTCAGTACTTTAAAAATACTGTCTCATTTGATCCTTATTATTTTCATTTGACATGTGAGGAAACTGAGGCAGACAGTGCTTAAGTAACTGACCCAGAGTCACACAGTCAGTATGTGTCTGAGGCTGGATTTGAACTCATTTCTTCCTGACTCCAGGCGTAGTGCTCTATTCACTGTACCACTTGGATGCTTCCAAATAAATTAATTAAATAAACATTGCAAAGTGCTTAATAACCTTAAAGTGTTATTTAAATGCTGCCTATTAAACACTAGGCCAAGGAAGTTGACATTACATTGAATATTAAAATGTATTTGCTCTTCTTGAAGCAGGAGTCAAATTTCCATTATTTAAGTTAAGGATATAAAGTTCAGTCGATCAGATCCTTGTATCAGCACATTATGGCTCAATTGTATTGTATTGGCTCTATTGGATTTATTGAATTGGAACTAGAAGGCACCCCATGGCAGTCCAGTTCACCTTTTGGGGTATCAACTTCCGTGTCTATAAAAAAATCATGGACCAGGGTGGATTACATGGAGTGTTTGGATTAGATGAACTCTAAGCTTCCTTCCTGCTCTACATCCTATGAACCTATGATCTAATCCAACTGTCATTTTATAGAATAGGAAACTGAGTCCTGGGGAAGTGAAGTGATTTGTCCAAGGTCACACAGGTTATCGGTGATGCAGAGAGGACAAGATTCATGCTCTTGTACCATGTGAATTGGTTAATAGTCTGATAGTACCTTTTGTGGATCTCCTACCCATTCTGTGAATTGACCTGAATATTTAATTTTGATAATTAGTTCATCATTCTTTCTATAGACAGCATAATGCTTCCTATAATAATAATAATAATAAAAACAAGAAATTACTAATTTTGTATTATTTCTTTCCTGCCCACTATTCCTGAAATAGAACCCTAGATTCTTAGAGTTGGAAGGAAACTTAGAGGCTGTCTAGTGTAACCTATACCTACATAGGAATTCCTTCTACAACATGCCTGACCAAACTGAATGAGGTTTATTTTTTTTGGTTTGTTTGTATGTATGTTTTGAAAAAGACTGCTAATTCATAACTACTCTTTTTTTTGTAAAGAGGCTTTACATGAGGTCAAGTTCAGGCCAAATGTGACCTAGCTTGGAGACTCTCTTTGGATGGGTGTTTAAAGTAGGTTGAGGTGACTCATTATGGCTACATCCATGCTTCTTATTCATACTTTCCCCAAATATTCCCAGCTCTTTCCCCCTGGATAATTTCCTGGTCACATCTTATTTATTTAAGAAATAATAAGAAATGGAATACTTTTTTCACTGGTAGTTAGGTTACTCTTGAAGCTGACCTATGTCTCACTAGGTGGCATGAATGAATTATTACTATAAGCACCTTTGTAAGGCTGTGTCATAATTTAAGGATGTATAAGGTTCTGGCTTGCCCTAGTCTTTGCCCTAGTTTTTGTACTTTCGGCTTTTCTTGAATGCTGGTCTAAACATGATTGTTTCTTCTTCATGTCTGGCTCTATGCACATTATAGCTAAATGATCTTTCTATACCTTGGTCTAAATATTTAATTTTGGGTGGGGGTAGATGTATGGTGGCAAGGAGTATTTAACACAACAGAGTAGAAATGTCCTGAGGGAACCCACAGAGGGGTAAATTTTGGTCTCAAATACTCATGGAGTCTATTGAGAAGGAAGAAGAAGTTTCTGGGGTTGTTTGTTTATTAGAGAATTATCAGGAAAAGTAACTTTTTGGGGCTGCCTTTTCTGTGGCACCCCATTTCGAAAAATGTCTAATTTGATTTGACATTGACTAATGCAGTATGATCAGACATAATCTGATCTTATTAACTCTGATCAGACCATATTAGCAAACATCGAATTCTATTTGAAAGATGTGCACATGCTATAAATGAGGGGACACCTTGAGATCAGACTGCATTAGGAGAACTTACCATTTTAATTTCATCCCTCAAAAGAGTTTGGAGCCAGCAAACAGAGCATAGGGAGTATAAAGGCCTTGGCCCTTGGACAGCAGTGCTTCCCAACAGGCCACCATTCCCAATGGGCCAGGCTGGCACCAGGTGCAGCTGTGCATGAAGAGTGGTCTGGTTTCAGTGCCCACCAATTTTATCACTCTCATGTCCCCCCTCTTCTGTGTAATGCCAGAGGCTGATGACTCTGAGACAAGTCTGGTCTGCACAAGAGGCCTCTGTCAGGAACATCAGACACAAAAGTGGGCAAATCGGTGTACAGGCATCAGAGTGGGCTCTCCTGATGAATCTATGCTGCTCACCTTGGAAGACCAGGATAGAAAAAACTCACAAAAACACAAAAGAAGACATATATCACTATTCACTTGTCTGGGAACATATACACAAAAGAATGTAAGATCTTTGGAAATGGGGATTATTTAAGTTTTGTTGGTTTTTTTTTTCCCCTTGGAGTTTAATATGATATCTGGCATCTTGATCTATTGAACATAAAACACATTACCCTGAGAATCCTCTTGAACATTAGTTCAAGTGGCCTCATATAGTTCAAGTTATACATCTTTTTAAAGAGAGTGGCAATTGGATTCCATCTTGTTTTTTCCTCAACCATAACTCATATTTCCATAGCATTTTATAGCCACCAAAGAAGCCACAGGGAGCTCACATACAAGGATGGGACCCAGGAGGGCAGCAGATGTAAAGAGCATTGGAATGATAGCGACCTTGGGTTCAAATCCCTGCTTATCTATTGTCTGCATTATCATTGATTAATCACTTCACTTCTTTGAAACTCAGTTTGCTCATCTGGAAAATGAGGAGGTGAGACTATATGACCTCTAAGCACTCTGTTGTTGCTGTTGAGTTGTTTTCTGTAGTGTTGGACTCTTCACGATTCCATATGGGGTTTTCTTGGCAAAGAGACTAATTCTAAATCAATGACCTTAAGACTTCTGAAAACAGCCCTGACTGTATCATCCAACTTGGGCTGGAAATCCTATTGAATTTTCCCCTTACTGTATTACTGTGGAGTTACATTAATTAGACCAGAGGATAGCATTACTAAAGGCTGTTTTTAGAGAGTCCATGATTAAATACTGCTTCCATCCCAGGGAACTAGATGGGGGATTGAATAGAATACTGAGCCAGAGGCAGGAAGATCTGAGTTCAATTTAGGCCTCGGGACACTTGTTGTATAACTCTGGGCAGGTCACTCAACCTCTGTCACCTCAGTTTCCTCAACTGTAAAATGGGGAGAATAATAGCACCCACCTCCCATGGCTGCTCCAGGGATTTAATGAGATAATATTTATAAAACACTTAGCACAGTACCTAGAACATAGTAGGCTTTTAACAAATGCTTGTATTCTTCCTTCCTTCTTTCCTAATTGTGCTTCATGGTCAGTGTCTATATCTTTCTTGTTTTGCTGCCAACATAGCAGGCTTTCACGTTTCACTTGTTTGCTTTCTGTTAGGCCCTAGGGCCCCTCACTACCATCCTTTACTTAGGCCTGTTCTCCTGGAAATGTTCTATGTTTCTGGAAACTGGACCAGATAGCTTCTAAGATCCTTTCCAGATTCCTGATCTCTTAATAAAATATTAATTAATCCAGTTAATGTGAAAAATGGATGCTAGTGGGTTATACCTTCCCAAAACCACCTTTAAGCAAGTTCACTACTCCACTCTAGGTCTTGGTTTATCTGTAAAATGAATGCTAGAACTTCTTGTTTTCCAAGATCCTTTCTAGATCTAACCTTCTAGTGTGATATATACTCCAACAAAGCCTCATGGGACACCATACCTTAACCCATCATAGACTCGCAGAACTAGAGGAGACAAGACGGGCTCTGGAGTCAGAGGGTTTAGGTTAAAATCCTTCCATTATTCATTACCTGACTGACTTGGGACAAGACCCTCAGAAATCATTTAGCCTGATATATTCATTTTATAGTTGAAGACAATGAGGCTCAGAAAGGTTAACCCAGTGCTTCTCAGGTACTAAGTGTTCTGGTTAGGCCCATGAGGGAAATCTTTAAAGGGTGGTAGGTTATGTGGTAGCCTTCAAGCCATACCCTATTACCAGTTGTAGAAGGCCAGCCCTGCTGATCAAAGTATGGAATGTTCTATTACTCATGGTCTTGGGAGACAGGAATGTGATGGAGCATTGAAAGTTGGAGTTATTTGAGCCATGCTTGACCTCTTCCCATTCAAGTTCTGAAGAAAATTCATTGCAATGTTGTAACTTATCTTAGGACATCAGTGACATGGATATTGAGTCAAGAAAATTGTCCAGCCAATTGTTATTATGAGTACTGGATCAGATTAATGGCCTTATTAAGCCAAGTTTCTATTTCTGATAATGGAGAGGTGATGTGAGAACCGTTTCAAAGAAGCTCAGGGCGGGAAGGGATTGTTACATAGTTCAGTCCATACCTGACATTGAAAAAATTGGCAATTGGCCTTCATACTTTGTTTTGTTTTTTTAAATTTTAGCTCACATTTTCCATAGTACTTTATAACTACAAACTAGTTTATTTATATTATGTTGAGAGGTAATGTGGGGTAATACATAGAGCATTGTTCTTACAGTCAAGAAGTTTGGAGTTTGAATTCTTCCTCAGACACTTATTGGCTGTGTGGTCCTACTCAAGTCACCTAACTTCTTGGTTTCCTCAGTCTCCTTCAAATGAAAATGGAGAGGTTGGACTATTTAAAGTTCTCTAAGGTTTTTTTTCCTGTTCTGAATCTATAATTATATTGACCAAAGGCTGAAGAATAATAGCATAGAAATGACATTGGGAAAACCCAGAAGACCCAAATTTAATTCCCTGAGAGGCAATGTGGAGAAAATACTGCCTCTGGGTTAGAGAGTCTAGGTTCCTAGTTTCCCTTTCTCTGATTTTGAACACATCATTGAACCTCAATAAGTCTCTCAATTTCTTCATATTAACTATCTCCACAAACACTTTGATCTCCCAGTTCTTCAATTTAATATTTCTAATGGCATCCTCTCTGTCTCCCTGAAGCTACACACAATGGTGGCTGCAGTCTTGCTCTTGCCACAACCCACAAATGTACTACTTCCATGTCCATGAATTAAGAAATTCCGTTATCTGATAACAAATCTGGTATCATTCCACCTCTCCTTGCAGCACCTCTTATTTGTCCCCACCATGTCCTCCAACACCTTTATTCCCTTCACTCATGCACTGGCTACACTCTCCTCTTTTCCCTGTCTTGACTCCTTAGGGAACTAGTTCAGTACTACCTTGCCCTCTTCTTTTGAGTCTCTTTATCCTATCAAATAACTTTCCTTGACAAGCTGAAGCTTTGGATTATTCCTTCCATATGCTGCCTTGACTCCTACTCATGTATTGTTGAACAAAGATGGAGAAAATCATGATACCATGCTAATTGGGTCTGCTATAAATTTATTTTACACAAGCTCAAGTAGGTACTCACTTCAGCAAGGCTATCCTTTTACATCTCCCTAATTGACTCTCTGTCCCACTCACCACACCAGCTTTAAAACCCTTCTCAGACCTTGCATAGACCTGCCTCCTCTACCCTCTGAGCTGAGAAAACTTGCCTCATATTTTGCCCAAAAATTGAGACCATTTGCCGAGAGCTCCGTCTTCTCCCCTTCTATTCATCTCACATCCCTAAGATGCCTTTCACTACTATTTTGTCTTTCACTCTCATGAGAAATGGTGGCCTTTCTCTTTGGCAAGGCTAACCCCTTTACCTGTTTAAGGACATAATTCCATCCAGTCTTCTTCAGCAGATTTTCGCCCTCTCTACAATCCCCACTCTCACTAACCTTCAATCTCTCATTGTCTAATGGCTGCTTCCCTACTCCTTTAAAACATGTTCATGTCACCCTGTCCTCAAAAAACTCTCTCTTGATCCATCCATCCCTCCTAACTATCACCTATATTTCTCCTCCCTTTTATAGCTAAACTTGAGAAGGCTTTCTACAAAAGGTGCCTCTACTTCCTTTCCTCTCACTCTTTGCAGTCTGGTTTCTGACCTGATTACTGCTGATCTGAAACTACTCTCTCCCAAGTTAATAATAATTTCTTAATTGCCAAATCTAATGTCTTTTCCACAGTCTTTATTTTTTTTAACCTCTCTGCAGCTTGTGATGTGGACAACCATCCTCTTCTCTTATTTTCCTTTTTTTGGAGGGGGAAAGGCAGGGCAAGTGGGGTTAAGTGACTTGCCCAAGGTCACACAGCTAGTAAGTGGTAAGTTTCAGAGGCCAGTTTTGAATTCAGGTCCTCCTGACTCGAAGGCAGGTGCTCTAGTCACTGCACCACCTAGCCACCCCAACTGTCCTCTTCTTGATAGTCTCTTATCTCTAGGTTTTGCATGGCTCTGATCTTTCCTGGTTCTCCTCCTCCCTATCTGACCACTTCTCAGTCTTCTTTGCTGAATTTTCATTCAGGTCATGCCTGCTAACCATCAACATCCCCTAGGCTCCATCTTGGGCTTGCTTCCATTTCCCTCTATACTATTTCACTTGGCCATCTCATAGGCTCCTATGGTTTCAATGAAAATGTCTACTCAGATTATTTTCTGATCTATTTGTCTCACCCTAACCTCTCTTCTGACATCTAGGCTCACATCTCCCATTGCCTATTGGGAATCTTAAACTGGATGTCCAATGTATACTTAACATGTCCCAAACAGAGCTCAATATCTTTTCTCTCAAACACTCTCTTCTTCCTAACTTCCCTATTATTATTATCCTCCCTGTCACCCAGGTTCACAACTGAGATGCCCACCTCAAGATCTCTCTTTCACCTCTTATATTCTATTGCCAAGTCCTGTCATTTCTATCTTTGTAACATCAACTTCCTGGTATCTTTGGACCTCTTCAAGAATTAAAGATGGACAACAACATATAAGGCACAGTGCTTAGAGTCAGAGCTTCCTGGAGTCAGGAAGACTCATCTTCCTAAGTTCAAATGTGGCCTCAAGACACTTACTAGCTGTGTGACCCTGGGCAAGTTACTTAACCCTGTTTACCTCAGTTTCCTCATGCACAAAATGAGCTAGAGAAGGAAATGGCAAACCATGCCAGTATCTTTGCCAAAAAAAACCCCAGATGGGGTCATGATGAGTCAGACATGATTGAGGCAACTAAGTGAAAACAATAACAACAGGGAGGCAGAGTCAAGATGGCAGCATAGAAGCAGGAAAACTCTGTGGATCCCCCTATAACCACCTCAAATACCTATGAAATATGACTCTAAACAAATTTTAGAGCTACAGAACTCACAAAGTGAGAGAGAAACAAATCTCCCACTGAAGGCTGGCAGGTGGACAGGAAGGGTTCATCACAGCACACTGGAAGCCATCCCTGCATGAGCCCACAGTTTTAGCCCCAGGGCAGACCAGACCAGCCACTGCTGGAGCATTCAGGAGAGTGCATCACCAGCAGCTATGGCAGTTTAGAGAATTATCAACCCATAAATGCCAAAGACAAAGTAAAAGGTCAGTGGAATTCTGTTGGATATGGCAGGGACAGAGTGCTGTTTGGCCGCTACTCCTGGAGCAAGAAGCTACTGAAGTGGCAGCCCTGCAGCTGCTTCCATGTGGCTGCTCCAGAGCTCTTGGCTGGCAGATCATAGGGGGGCCAAGCTTTCAGAGGCTAAGCCTCTTGTCTTAACCTGCCTGGATCTGGATCACAGTCTTGGGTGGTGGTATTGAGGCATGTGACCAGTTGTAACTGTAATTAATTTAGCAGGTACTTGGTCCTTAGCAACTAAGGGCTAAGTACTTCTGTGAAAGAGGCAGAGGGTGTGAACTCTGTCTCCTGTGTGAAAGAGATAGAGGGTATAAACTCTGTCTCCTGTTGCTGACATGGCAGGAAGGGGTTGGCTGAGACAGGAAGCCAGTGTGTGTGCATATATATAAGAAGACTTCCAGGGACAGAGAATCAGAATCAAGAATTTTCCTCCTGGCCAGCTCCTGGTGGAGGAAGAATTGTGGAGACTGAAGCCAGCTGAAAGAGAGAGAGAGAGAGAGAGAGAGAGAGAGAGAGAGAGAGAGAGAGAAAGAGAGAGAGATAGTTTTTCTCCCAGCATCTGGAAGCTGACTGAAAACTGAGTTGGAGTTTTTCTTGAGACCAGAATCTGGCAAAGGCTGCAGCTGATGCCTCCTGGAAAGCTGAGATTCCTTCTGGGTCCTAGGGCCAGCTGAACTGCTGGAGGACTGAAGAAGTATGACTGGTATAAGCCTTTTTGGTTTGTTTGTGGCTTGATTGATCCTTGAGTTCCAGGCAACAGATGTTGTGAAGTGTATGAGATGTGTTGGATCCTGTGAACTTCAGTGTGTAACAAGAACTGCCAGGAGGACTGGACAAGGAACTGGGAGCTGCCTGTCTCTGAATCCATGTGACTGTTTGGTGGATTCAGGTAGGAGCTGGGACCATGCAAGGGGATCCAGGGAATATGAGAGACCACCCCAAGTCAAGATGAAGAAAAGGCGTCTCCTTGGATATTGAATGAGTGATGAAATTGAATTTTACTAGACACCGAGAGGTGGAGGGATTGTGTAATTTTCTAATGACTGTATTTAGTGATTAATGATACTTAGTAATTGTGAATCTGGATAATTGACTGATTAAGTTAACTTATGATTGCCCCATGAGTGGAAGATTGATTATTGTACTGTTAGATGACATGATTAAGTAAGGAAGGTTTCCCCCTTAGGGAAACCAGATGCTTATTCTTTTGTTCTTGTTCTAAATACTGTGGCCACTGTAGTGAAAACTATGTGGCCATTCTAATGTTAAACTGTTAGTTTAACTATAGTTAAACTATAGTTAAACTATAGTGAACACTATATTGTGGTTCTCTGTGATAGGATGTAATGTTGTGAATATTATATTGTGATTTGTTGTGAATGTTTGCCTTGATTTATAATGGAATAAATGGAGTGTTCACTATACTGTGTAATCAGAACCTTAAAAGCCATTCTCAGTAGCATTCTTGTGGGAAGCTACTTGTGCATGGCGTTACACTAGTGAGCCAAAGCTGGTGGGGGCTGTAGAGATGGCAGCCTCCTAATAGCTCTGGCAGCTGCAAAAAACCCAGTGGTTTGGGATGAAGCTCTCCCCTCTGGAAGCAGAGTTTTACTGTGGCAAAGGCCTCAAAAGTCAAGTAATTGACTGGCAACATGAGCAAGCAAAGGAAGCAAAGCAAGCACAGCCATCTAACTTTAGATCCCTTTTTTGGGGACCAAAAGGATCAAAGCATGGAACAGGAGGAAGACAACACAGTCAGAACTCCTGTACCAAAAGTTTCCAAGGAAAATATAAACTGGTTATAGGGCATGGGGGAGTTCAAGAAGGATTTTGAAAATCAAGTAAGAGAAGTAGAGGAAAAATTGGGAAGAAAAATGAGAATGATACAGGAAAACCATGAAAAGAGAGTCAACAATCTGACTGAAGAAAATAACACCTTAAAAATAGACTAACTCAAATGACAAAAGAGGCCTAAAAAGCCAATGAAGAGAAGAATGCCTTAAAAAGCCAATTTTGCCAGAAGGAAAAAGAATCTCCAAAGCTCACTGAAGAGAATAATTCCTTCAGAATTAGATTCGAGTAAATGGAAGTGAATGACTTTATGAGAAATCAAGCTACTACTAAACAGATTCAAACAAATGGAAAAATAGAAGGCAATGTGAAATATCTCATTGGAAAAACCACTGACCTGGAAAATAGATCCAGGAGAGATAATTTAAAAGCTTTTGGACTACCTGAAAGCCATGATCAAAAAAAGAACCTAGAAAGCATCCTTCAAGAAATTCTCAAAACTAATTGCCCTGTTATTTTAGAAATGAGGGCAAAGTAGGAATTGAAAGAATTCACTGATCACCTCTTGAAAAAAGATCTCAGAAAGAAAACTCCTAGGAATATTATAGCCAGGTTCTGGAGTTCCCAGACCAAGGAGAAAATATTACAAGCAACCAAGAAGAAACAATTTGAATATTGTGGAAACACAATCAGGATAACACAGGATCTAGCAGCTTCTACATTAAGGGACCAAAGGGCTTGGAATATTATATTCTGGAGATCAAAGAAGCTAGGATTAAAACCAATAATCACCTACCCAGCAAGACTGAGTATAATGTTCCAGGGCAAAGTATGGTCATTCAATGAGGTAGAGGACTTTGAAGCATTCTTGCGAAAAAACCAGAACTGAATAGAAAATTTGACATTCAAATACAAGAAGCAAGAGAAGCATGAGAAGGTAAACAGGGAAAAGAAATCATAAGGAACTTATCAAAGTTGAGCTATTTAGATGCCTACATGGAAAAATGATAATTGTAACTTATAAAACTTTTCTTAGGATGTGGATAGTTGAAAGGAATATAAATGTATGTATACATATATATATATATATATATATATATATATACACATATATACATGTATATGTATACATACATATATGTCTATATAGGAGGGTATATATGTATATGAACACATATGTGAGTGTGTGTGTATATGTGTACACATACATAGACAGAGGACACAGGATCAATTGAATAGGAAGGGATGATATTTAAAAGGTGAAATTGAGAGGCGGGAGAAGAATATAATGAGAGGAGACAGGGAGAGACAGAATGGGTTAATTATCTCATACAGAAGAGGCAAGGTATAACTGTTACAATAGAGGGGAAGAACAGGAAGGCAAAAAGGAATGGGTCAACCTTATTGTCATTGAATTTGGCTTAGGGAGGGAATGATATACACTCTGAATTGGGTATCTTGCCCTACAGGGGAGGGGGATGAAAGAGGGGATGATGTAGGGGAGGGCAGGTTGGGGGAAGGGTAGTTAGAAGCACACACCTTTGTAAAGGGACAGGGACAAAGTAAAGAATAGAACAAGTCGAAGGAGGGGATAGGATGGAAGGAAATATAGCCAGACTTTCACAATATATCCACCGTGGAAATATTTTGTGTAACTTCACATGTACAACCTACATTGAATTGCTTATCTTCCCAGTAAGGGTGGGAGATGAGGGAAGAAGGGAAAAAATCTGGAATTTAAAGTTTTAAAATCAAATGTTTTTTAAAAAATATTGTTATTATTATTATTATTATTATTTACACGCAACTGGGAAATAAGATACACAGGCACTGTGGTAGGGAGATCCATCCTCCCCTACCAGAAAGCCAGAGGGGTGATGGGGGAGGATATAGGAGAGAGCAGATTGGGGGAGGGAGTATACAGTGGAATAACAGTTTTGGGGGGTGGGAAGGGGAAAGACGGGGAGAAAATTTGTAATTCAAAATCTCGTGGAAATGAATGATGTAAATTAAAAATAAACATGAAAGTTAATTAAAAAAGAAAACAATAACAACTACCATCCTTCCAGGCACCCCAGCTCTTGAGCCTGGTGTCAGCCTCAAGGCTTCTCTTTCACTTGTCATACTCAAACAGTTGTTAAGTCTTGACATTTTCACCTTTGTGACATCCCACATATATCCATTTTCTCCTCTGACACTGCCACTAGCCTGATGCAGGGCCTCTTTATCTCAAGCCTGGACTATAGCTTTTGCTGCCTGTTGGTCACTCTGCCACAGACCGCTCCCCGTGCCAGTGAGATTTCCTGTCTAAGATGCCAAATTGAGCCTTCTAAAGCACAAATCTGCCCATTTCTCTATCTTCCTTCTACACCCCGCCCCCATGCCCATTCAGTCAGCTCCAGAAGCTTCCCATTGCCTCTAGTATCAAATCTAAAATTCTCTGTTTGACTTTAAAAGACTTTCATAACCTGACCCTTTCTAGTCTTTTTACACCTTACTCTGTATTTTGTATGTACTCTGCAGCCAGTCACAGTGGCCTCCTGGCTGTTCTTCCAGTCTCCAGACTCCAAGTGTCTTCACTGGCTGCTCCCCATGCCTGGAAAGCTCTCCTTTCTCGGCTGCCTCAGTTTCCCTGGCTTGCTTCGAGGCCCAAGTATGTCCCACCTTTTAGAAGAACCTTTCCTAGTCTTCCTTACTCTTTGCATCTTCCTTCTGCATCTTCTCCTATTTATCCCATCTATTGACTGTTTGTGCATGGTTGTTACACGTTATCTCCCTGTCAGACCATGAACTCCTTGAGAACTAGGACTATCTTTTACCTTTCCTCATATTCCCAGATGCAGTCCCTGGGGCCTAGTATGTGGTTAGTAAATGCTTGTTGACTTGACTCTAAGTTCCCTTGTTGCACTCAATCTATGATCCTATGATCTTTCATTTACTAGCTTGTGTGATCATAGGTAAGTCATTTCATAAGGAGGCTCTGTGAGCCTCAGTTTACTCATCTGTAAAAACTGAATAATAATAATAATAATAATAATAAAGTGAATAACCACATTCCCAACATTTGCAGATCAGGTACAAAGAAAAGTCCCTGTACAAACCATAAAGCACTCTAGAAATCTGAATGGGATTTGTTATTATCTATTTCCCCTTAGGTCTGTAAGAGGCTCTTATTACCTATGAATTTATTTTTAACCCTTCCCAAACCTCTTTTTATCAGATGACCCTTTTTCAGCCTCTTTTTTATCATGCCTGAGTCATCTCTTGGGATAAGACATTTCATGTGTTTACTACCTGCTGAGTAAAGTAGCAATTCTTCCTATTTCTCCTAAAATTACCACCTTCAGACTTCACGGGAGGCCTCCCACTTCTAGTGTTCCCTGGCCTTCCTCTCCCTGTGCAGCCTCTCCAGGCAATGAGAAGCAATAAAATAGTCAGAACACAGGCAGTGGGAGGGAGCCCACTGAGGGTCCTGGCTAGTCCACAAAGGTAAAATAAAGTTGGCCTTAGGCAATCTTTCTACAGGTGAGAACAAAACAACTCAGGGGGTAAATATTTCCAGCCCACTCATTTCCATTAATTTTTTTAGGGAGTGTGGCCTAGTGGAAGGGTACTGAGTTGGCATTCAGGACATCCCATGATGCTTATGGACCTGGAGAATTTGATGTTCTCCCTTTTGTCTCCCATCACTCTTGTGTCCACTCTCCTTTGATTCTTTAACCCCCCCACCCCAACTGAATCCTGGACTAACCACTCACTGCTTTATTCTTTCGTTCAGCAAATATTCCAACTGAATTTAACATAAGGCAAGTTGGGGAGATTTCTGGCAAGTCTTACAAACTTTATATTTCCTCCATTACCTCATATAAAAAATGGAGGAAATAACACTTGCTAGTTTCCTAGGTCAAAGGGGCCCACCCCAGAGCATCCTAATTAAGATTCCTACATAAACCACGTTGAACACTTCAAGTATTTCGACACGATGCTATAGAATGATCAGAATGATTTCTTTTTATCCTCTGTTTCTCCTCCTCATTCAGAAAGAACAGCATATAGGGAATCACCCCCTCTCCCTTTTAAATTTTGTCTTTTGCCTACTGGGGCTTGAATATTCCTGGTCATATGGAACATGAGATTGATGTCAGGTAGATCTACCCTAGTAGTTCTTAAACTTTTTAGTCTTAGGACCTCTTCACACTCTTAAAACTTACTGGGAACTTCTCCCTCCCCAAAAAGAGCTTTTGTTAATTAAGTTTCACATGTTTTGCTTATGAAGATTTTATAGATATGCATATATTTATATCACATATAGCTTTCTCATATTAGAAATGGAAATATATTAATATTATTATGAAAATAGTTTAGACCTCATGGACTCCCTAAAAGGTATTACAAAGACTTCTAGTAGGCCTTGGACCTCACTTTGAAAATTGCTGATACAGAACAATCTTTATTAGTTTGCAAATCTATGACATTGTAATTGATTTCGGGGTCTGGTTGGGGTTGGGGTGGAGGTGTGGCAGCCTTGGAGAGGATAGTTAAATAGTATGTGCAATATTGAAGTGAAAGTCTATGCTCTATAGGGGAGAGTCTTTGTACTCGTGGGAGTTAGAGAGAGGTGAACCCAGGAGAGAAATGAGAGAGGAATGGAATTTAGGGCCACTTGACCATTGTAAGGCAAGGATGTGGTTTGCAAATAGTGGTTTGCAGGGAGGGAATATGTTCCTCAGATGTTGGCAGACTGGAACAAAACTCCATTTATCTCAAACCAGTCTATGATTGACTTGGTGATTCTATTTTTTTCTATGTCCCCCCATACTTATCCCCCTTCCCCCAACTCCATTTTACAAAGAAGCCCTAGTTCAGTTTCTTCATTTCTTCATTCATTCATTATATAAAATTCATTTCTTGAGTACCTGAAGAATCCTTCTCTCACATGTGGGATACAAGGAAAGCTAAGAAACTGTAGGTTCTAGGTATTCTGTTGATCCATTATCAGTTAAAACTAGAGTTCAGCAGCCCCCACCAATATGTTGGTGGGCCTGGGTTTGTATCCCCATTAGCTCCAGCACTTACTACCTGGGGAACTTTTGGCAAGCCTCCTCTCCTCTCCAGGCCTCAGTTTCCACATTTGTAAAATGAGAAACTTGATTAAGTGACCTCTGATGCACCTTTAAAGACCTAACAAAAGTTCATAAAATCTAAAAATTATAAATCTTATGATCTCTGACCCTCCTAGAGAAGTACTATACCTATTATTATCATTGTTTTAGAGATAAGGAAGTTCAAACTCCATTAAGTGACTTGTCACTACTAAATGTGAGAGGCAGGATTTGAACCCAAATTCCCCCAACTTCAAGTCAATACTCTTTCTATTATTCCATATTGTTTCTATTTCTGGTGTAAGAAAACCCCAAATCTCTATTTTTTTGTACAAAGTTCTTGAATAAAACCCTCAGTGCCTTTTTCTTAGATTTGGCAGAGGATGGGGCTCTAACATGAACTGATGTGGCATATTGGAAAGTGGAATGCTAGCTGTGGAGTCACAAGGCTGAAGTTCAAATCCCAATTCTGGACTTACCCATTGTAACCTGGGGCAAGTGACTTGACCTCTCTAGATCTCTGTTACCTCATCTATAAAATGAAGAGTTAGATTAGATAGCATTTAAGGTACTTTCTAGGTCTTAATCTATTATCATCCTGATGATATGATACTTTCCAATGGTTACACTTTCTTTTGTGTTTATAGAAAAGGAGTTCTTTTTTTTTTTTTGCAATAAGAGAAAGATGATTTGGAGCTAGTGAATCTACTTCTGTGTTTGAAGATTCATCTGGTCTGCCATATTGGACCAAAGACAAGAATGTGTATGGCTTAGTGCAAATCTATCATAATGCCTTTTCCCACAGGCAGTCAAATAGCCTTGTCATCAGACAGCAGCCCACTTCATTACAAATAATCCTGAAAAAAAAAAAAGAACTTTCTATACTTTCTGTCTCTACTCTGAAGTCAGAAGGTTGAGGTTCAAATCATGCTTCCTGTCATTTACTGCTTATGTGACTTTGGGCAAGACATTCAACTTCACTGGTCTCAATTTTCTTCACCTGTAAAATAAGGGGATTGAATTATATGACTTCTACGGTCCCTTCCTATTCTAAAGTTGTCATCACATATGAGCTATAGGTGCCATGGAAACTACAACTATCTTCTCATGGTATCTGGAGAAGGTGGAAAATACACACTGAATGAGGAAGTGTCAAACTCATTCTAGGCATTCAGCATGAATCACTTTTCATAAAAGAGGACTCTGTCTATCAGATTTTTCACAGATCTTCTAGAAATTAATCACTTTGATTGCATTTTATCCAAAATCACTGTAGGTATCATTTAACTTGTTTTGAAGGGATAAAAATTTGTTTCAGAGGGTATGTACTCTGACAGTGTTTTAAGTCACTTTTTTTTTGGGGGGGGGTAGCTAAGTTGATCTGGGCATAAATTTGAAAGGATTAAATACTTGGATTGGGTGAAAGAAGTATTTTCCACTAAAATGGCACAAGTATACAGTTCATCTTTTCATGGGGCTCTTGGTTTACTCAGTCAGTTAACAAGCATTTCATAGGCACTTGCTGGGTACCAGGCACTATGCTAAGCAGTGAGGATAATTTATTACCCATTATACACTGGGGAGACAAATAACACCTCTTTTCCTCATCATGTCCCCTGCCACCTGGAATCCTACAGTGTTAGCAACTCTTCCAGGGTTTTACAAAATGGTGTAGGTCCAACCTGGTGCTAAATGCAAAACAGATGCCTGAAAGGAATTAGATCTTCAGATTCCATAGACATATGGAAAATTAATTACTTTTCCAATGCCAAATTTGAAAATACACATATATTTTAGATATGGCCCATGGCCATTTGAATACTAGTTAAAATAAAATCCAAAGTACCCACCGGCATTTGACAATGAGGCAGCAGTCTTGGGATTCCAGAAATGCATTAGATATAGGGAAGAGCCAGCCATATGGAACAATTTTGAGTTATGAAATCCACATCTTGGGTTATGACCATCTTCTGCCCACTAGTGTTTTCAATTAAAATTCAGTCTCCCACCCCAAAAAAAGACTGCAGGGAATGTGCCTGGTAAGAACACACACTTCGGGCTCAGTGTCCCATTGATTTTAATTGTACATGAAGTGATAGCACAGCTAATGTTTGCTCCTCACCTCCAATCCCCCCACTTCCCACCCCATCAGTTTTGTTTTCAACAACATCAAAGAAAAGTGATTTAGCAGTGAGGTGTATATCCCAACTTGTGTGTATTGTCTCTTCTGTGTGTTTGTGTTTATTCCAAACTGTGTGGTTTTAGAGAAACGTGGTATGATTTCAAATGTACCAAAGAACTCCTTCCTATTACCAGAAAAACCCACACAGCTGCTCAAAATAGCCTCAAAAGTCATTCAGGGAAGGCGGAGAGATTGAAATCAAATGGGTGACAATTTCAAGTCCAGAAATATGAGTTCAGCAAATTTTTTTTTTTTAACTAGGGATGGTACTTTACTTGATCTGCTTTGATGGGAGGCTGGAGGTGGGGATGGAGGGGGAAGTGTTCACTTGGATGAAGTGGAACAGTGGGAGAATACTGAAATATTGGTTCTTGAGTCAGAAGAGGTTCAAAGACTGCTTCTAACTTAGGGCTCAGAGTCTGTGTGACTGTGAGTCACTTACTTTAGCTTCCCTGAGTCTCAGTTTTCCTATTTGCAGAATGAGAGAGGTCAAGCTTCTGAGGTTCGTTCAATCTCTGAACCTAGGATCCTATGAAATCACAGTTCCACTAAAGTTTCAACACAGATGCAAGACAGGCAGCTAGGTGGCACAGTGGGTAGAGTGTAGAGCCTGGAGTCAGGAAATTCAAATCTGGCCTGAGTTCAAATTTGGCCTCACACACTTACTAGCTGTGTGACCCTGAGCAAGTCACTTAATTCTGTTTTTCTTGTTTCCTCATCTGTAAAATGAGCTGGAGGAGGAAATGACAAAACAGTCCTAGTATCTTTGCCAAGAAAATCCCAAATGAGGCCACAAAGAGTCAGACACGACTGAAAATGACTCAAAAACAATGATAGGTGCAATATGCTAGCAAACCCAAACAATTTTCTTCCCATACACAAACACGTTGAGCATTCCCTCAGGGATTCAGGAAAATAACACTTTCCTTTATAGAGTCACTCTGAAAAATGAAAACTCCTTGATTCCAAGTGTGGTATAAGGCTTTGAGTTGGCTATGAACCTTTTCCATCTAGTGCTTTGGTTCTAAATAGCATTTGGGTTTCCCAAAGATTTTCTGTCAGGACGGAGTATTATTTGAGGAATTAAAAAACTAATCCATATAGAGGAGCACTTCGTTTACTCAGTGATATGGTTCATTAGTAAAAGGAGGGTGGGTGGGATTGGGCCAACAGGCTAATGCTGAAAGCAGTGGGACCTTTTGTTCACCATGTTTGAAGAAATGGTTCTCTGGAAAGACTACTAAGTCTGGAGTTAGCAGACCTAAGTTCCAGTTCCATCTCTGACTCTTACTACCTGTGCGACCTGGGCAAGTTACTTGAGCTTTCTGGACCTCAGTTCCTTCATTCCTTCATCAAATGAGGCCCCTTCTAGCTAGATCTATGATAACTATGAAAGGCAGGGTAGGTTGACTGGAGACACTCAAATTTGGGAGAACCAAGAAAAAGACAAAAAAATACACTTTCAACTAAGTCAGCTGTTAGTATGGTCATAATGTGAGCAGCACCCCACACCCAAAACCAGGGCAATAGCCAAGAATGCCAGAAACGGATGGTGAAGAGAGGTTAAAGGTAAAACTGGGGGCATTGCTAGAGAGTCTTGGTTAGGACAGTCTGTAGACCAAGGCAGTTTAAAGGGTGATAGATCCTTCATCATTCCATACTCCAGGGCAGCTCCCAGGGATTTGAAGTAGACTGGGAATTTTATAGCTAGAGTTGGACTCTGGGTTGACAGATTGATTTCCAAATGAAAACCTCCCAGGTTGAGAGGCTGCCTGGGAGGTGGAGGTATCTAACTTAGCATATTTCAGACAGGAGAAGGTGACTATGGTTAGGACAGAGCCAGCTACCTTATTGGAGAAAGATTAATCTAGGGAAACTTTACAGTAATCTCAGTTATACTGAGTGTTACAGAGGAATGAAGTGCCCCCATAATTAAACACTCCAGTTAATCTAAGTTTACTGTAGGGTAGTGGACTAGATAGCTTCTGCAGTGATTTTAATCTCTAGATCTGTTATGTACAAAATCACTCTAAGTGCTAAGTTTTTTTTTTTTTTTATTTTTAACCACTTGGGATGGAAATCCTTCTAAAATGCACCGCTTAATTCAAATTTTAAAATATCTGCTAACAAAGCCCATTAGCAATTGGAGCTCAGTCAGAAAATTAAAAAAAAAAATCTCTGAAAGAATTTAAAACAACAGAAGATGATTTGATTCAGAGACTACTGTATCAACTTGTACGGTTTCTTCTGTTCTCTGCTATATTTTGATTGTAAATCACAGCTGGACAGAGACCAGAGGAAATCATGCAAACTGCTGATGAAGGCAGCTCAGATTGGTGCTGCCAGCCTTCATTTAGGCTGACACTTTTCTTACTTCTCTTTCCATCTCTTCCCACCCCTTGTTCATAAAGAACAGTGAGTCACTCAGACTTACATACACTACTCTGAGCGGCAAAGTTAATTATAATCTAGAGCTCTTAATCTTTCTTCCAGTCAAGTGCTCTTAGCCTGATGAGATGCAGCACAATTTTAGTGACTAGAATGCTGAACCGAGTTTGAATTCTGCCTTAGACTTAAAAGCTGTGTAACCTGGGGCACATAGCTTAACCTCTCTGAGCTAGATCTCTTTTGACTGTACTATGAGATAATATATAGTAAAATGTTTTGAAAACCTTAAATACACTCTAAAATGTTAGTTATGATCGTTATTAAATTTGCTTGTAATTCATATTACCTATGAGACCATCACAAGTCACTTAACTTTCCAGTGTTCCATTTAACCCTTTGTGACTATAAATTACAGAACAGTAGTTGATTTGCATTAATAGAGGGACAATTAATACTGGAAGTTCTCTGTTGTTCAGTTGATCAGTCACATCCTACTCTTCATGACCCCATGGACCGTAGCATACCAGGTCCTTCTATCCTCTACTATACTTTAAAGTCTGTCCAAGTTTATGTTCATTTTCTACATCAAAGAAATAACAGGTCTAGACCAAACATATATCTATATGCATACATTATAAATACATGCTTGCGTGCATACATACATATATACATATATAATCAATCTGCCTTCTGCTATGAAAATGATCTATAGTCTAAAAAGAGAAATAGGGAGTTTGGGGATAGCAGAAATAAGAGGGGGGAGGATGGAAGGAAGGGAGAATCACATTTCTCCTGCAACTGTAGTAGTAATGTTCTAGTGTGTGATATTTATGACAGTTATGCATGTAAGCTGTTTCCTCTGAATTCCAAGAAAAGATGATGGTTTATTTATAACACAGTCACAGGGGTTTGGGACAACTTCTGCTGCCTGTTGGCTGGAAAGTTTTCAGGAGATTGCCATACTTGGTAGAACAGATTTTCAAGCTGAGGAATAGGGAGAGTTGGTAAGAAAATAAGTGCAATGCTCAGGAATATCAGTAATGACAGCAACAGTAACATGCTTATACATCACTTTTAACGCATTTATTGCATAAAGTGAAGTATAAACCAAAGGTGGTGACTCCTACCTATAATCTCTGCTACCAATCAGCCTGTGGCTAGCAGATCTTTTGAGCCCAGGGAGTTCTGAGGTACAATGGGCTAAACACAATCCAGTGTCAACATGAAGAGCAGTATGAACAAAATAAGTGCCCAGAGCATTGGGCTACCATGTTCCTTAGAAGGAGTCAGATACATAGCTGTTCAAAATTTTCATGACAATCAGTTGTGGGATTAGGCCAGGAGCTGCCTTATACTTAAACCCTGTGGGAAAATACACTTGGGCTTTCTTAGGCTAAACTTTTCTATAGACAGTGCTATTATGACCCCTCCAAAGGACTTATTTTCTTGTGGTCCTGTGACTTGGTTTTAAGAGAGAAATGTTTGGATATCACAAGGATGCTAAAGGAAGAAAACAATGAGTTTCCTGGAACCCGAGTGTTAAAACCTCAACAGGATGAATGGAAGGATGGAAATTGGTGTTGTCCTATAGTGTGGGTGGGACAGAGTGGTGAGGTGATGGTGGTTTGATCTGGGGGCTGCTCCTAAACTAGCTTCCTCCATATGACCTTCAAAAATGCCTGAAAGGACTATTAATGTCATTCTTTCAGGTTAAAAGCCATTGACACTGCCTCCACTTCCTCTCCTCCCACTCAATTCTCAACCATTTGCAATCTGTCTTTTACTTCACAAATTAACAGAAACTTCTCTCCTCAAGTTTACCAATGGCTTAATTGCTACATTTCACGGTATTTTTTCAGTCCTTATCTTTGATCTCTGTAGCTTTGGGCTCTATTGGTAACCTCCTTTCTTCTAGGTATTTTCTTTCCTTAGCTCATGAGGTATCTGGATGACACAAGGAGTAAGAGCAATAGGCATGGAGTGAGGAAATTCTGAGTTCACAATCCCTTCCTGGGATACTTGCTTTGAAAACTTTAAAGAGCTAAATTCCTTCTTCTTCTTCTCCTCCTCCTCTTCCTCCTCCATCATCAATATCATCATCATCATCATCATCTTCTTCTTCTTCTTTTCATCTCCTCCTCCTCCTCATTTTTCTTCTCCTTCCCCTTCTCCTTTTCTTCATCCTCCTTCTTTTTCCTATCTAACCAATCCCTTGGAGTCTCCTTTGGTGTATCATTATTTATATTTTCCCTTCCGTCTCCTCAACACACATATTCACACAGGATATCCTGTAAAGTTCTGCCCTTCTATCCTCTTTCCTTCTCTTTCTCTTGGTGATCTCAACAGCTCCCATGCATTCAATTATTATTTCTATACAAATGATTCTTATCTCAATCTGGGTCTATTATTTTTCTTGATTTCTATTTCCATATTACCATGTGTATGCCCCATTGGCATCTCAAACACAACAGTCAAAGCAAACCAGTATCCTTCTTGAGACAGCTAAGTGGTACAGTTGATAAAAGTACAGGATCTGGAGTCAGGAAGACCTGAGTTCAAATCCATCTTCAGACACTTACTAGTTGTGTGACCCTGGACAAGTCACTTAACTTGTCTGTGCCTCAGTTTTCTCATCTGTAAAACAGGGCTAATAAGAGTATCTATCTGTTAGGGTTGTTGTAAAGATAAGATTTATAAAATACTTCTCGAAACTTCAAGTGCTACATAAATGTTAGTTCTTATTCCTTCCTAAAGTCACATATCTTACAAACTTCTCTACTTCTGTCTTCCTTCGAATCAGTCAGATATACAACCTTGAAGTAATTTTTGACTCTCCCTCTCACTGCAGTATCCTTTAAAGTGCTACATCTTGCCAGTTCTACCACTATATTCATTCTCTTCTCTGCACTGACATAGCCAACACCGTAATTCAGGCCCCATCCCCTCTTGTATAAATTATTTTAATATTGTAAATTATTATAATTGTAAACTCTTCATTATTTTCTCTGCTCCCAGTTTCTTGTCTTTCCAATTTATGCTCTTCACAGTCTACTAAAATAATCTCTCTATAGCACAGCTCTCACTCCATTACTCCATCACTCAAGAAGTTTCAACGACTCCCTATTGCCTCTAACTTAAATACAAAATCTTTGTATTGCCAAGTACTCAAAGCCCCTGGCTTGGTTCTAATATTTTCTGATTTAATTCTCCTTGTTCTCCTCACACTCAAAGTTAAATTTTTATAACTGATTTCTTAGGTTTTGCTCAAGCCTGGAATGTACTCCTTTTTCTCCTCTACCTTGATGAATCCTTAGCTTCCTTCATGACTCAGTTCAAGTGCCTCTTCCTACAGGAATCATGATTCTCTCTAATTGTTAGTGCCTTCTCCCTCCTCAAACTATCTTGTATTTTTCTTAGTGTATGTGTTGTACAACATTATCTACCCTGGTTCCCACTGCCTGGGTTCCCTCCCCATGGCCTTCTTCCTCAATCCCCTCCTTAGGTTCACGGCCAATGGCTCTAGTCCCAACTGATTATGTTCTTGTAATTGTGGAGGTGATGAATCCCCTGTAGCCCAAGCTCATTTAGTCACTTAACAGTCAGATTAGCTTTTACCAAGAAATATTTACTTCAAAAGTATAATAGCAATGTTCAAACTTAGTTCCTGGCACATTGGGCTTAATCCTCCTCCTCTCTTGTACCACCTCAGTCTCTGGGGAGGTTATTAGGCTCACAGCTCAGTTCAGTCACAGTTCCAAGTCCAAAGGCTACACCCCACCCCACCCCACCCCCACCCCTTGGGCTTGAGTTCCAGGCACCCTGGCTTCTCTGGGTTCCCTGATGGGCCTTCCTGTCTGCAGCGGCTCCAAGGTCACCTTGGTTCAAACTTCTGGTCTGCTGGGGATCACTTCCTGTATCCAGAAACAGAACAGATGACACAGAACAGAAACAAGCTCTGCCAGGCTCATTTCCCAGAGCCAGGTAGAAAAGAGGAAGAGAGCAGGGGAGAAAAGTTCTTTGCTTTTCATTGTTTCAATTCATGGTGCTCCCTCTGAGAGTGAACTGTGATCTTCAACATCTAAACAGAGTGGGGAAGAGCAAACTAGAGAGAGAGAGAGGGAGAGAGAGAGGGAGAGAGAGAGAGAGAGAGAGAGAGAGAGAGAGAGAGAGAGAGA
>CM053587.1:107588923-107607707 GCA_028646515.1 Pseudochirops corinnae
AAGTACATTCATTTGGTCAATCACTCAAAGCCTTCCCACCCCTGAATCTCAAAAGGGGCAGGAGAGCACTAAAGGCCATCCACCCTCAAGTTATAACAAATTTAAACTCAGCATTGAAAACCCAAGGAAAGATCCTTCTTTCATCTTCACTCGAGGCAAGCCATCAGCAATCTCTGTTCCTGGGGAGACAAGGATCAACAAAGCCATAGCCATTGTCCTTGTCAAGTCACTCTCTGCCTGTAGAACAGTCCCAGAATCCCTGAAAACATCAGCAAGGCCCTCTTCCAGGATTTCTGTGCAGGTACCACAAGAAAATCCTCCTTCAGGGCTTCTGAACCAACAGCCAGGTTCCATGACCTCTACAACAGCAGCACTGTCCTTCACCGTCAGGTGAATTTGGCAAAACAACATCAAAACAGACAGACAAAATATCGGCATCACAGCCATGCCTCCTCAGTTCTTGGCAGTTCTCAAAAGTCCTGGCCAGCTCCAGTGGGCTCTCAGCAGTCTTTCTCTTAGCAACTCAGGCTCCATGATACTGGATACTGCTCTCCCAAAGTCCTTCTGGCCTTCTCTAGGCTTGGGCCTCTCTCCCAATTCATGGCTTCTCCCAGTTCAGCCCTCTCTCTTTATGTCAACAAGTCCATCCCACAAGTGGGATTCACAAGCTCTGGGTTTTAACACTCAGCCCAAAAACCAAGCCAATACAGGGGCATCTCCAAATTCCATTACCAATACAAAGACCAAGCCTTAAACCCAACTCATTCTGAATCTCTTGGATAGGTCCCAGCCCAAGCATCACATATGGGCCCTCCTGGCTCAGAGTGAATGTAAATAGTAATTATTTCTCTTTTGGCCAGCAACCCTGAGGGTCTTCCCCTCCCAGTCTGATTTTTTATTTTTATTTGTTTCATTAACTCACTTCATTGACTCACTTCTTAAAGAGGCCTATTCACTGAATTAGTGTTGCCTCACTCAAAGTGAGAACCTAGAAAGACCTTAGCTTTAAAGGGCCAGGGTGTCCCATTGCATTCTGGGCCATCTCCAGTTGTCCTGATGAAAATCTGACCACTAGACTCAGATGTCTCTGGAGGAGAAAGTGAGGCTGGTGACTTTGCACAGTCCTTCCTCACTCAAATCAAAGTCAACTGCAAGTCATGTCATCATCTTCCTGATGCCATGGTCCTCTTCTAGAACCAAGGACAAACCTCCATACACATATACAAAGTAAGTTATATACAGGATAAATAGGAATTGATTAACTGGAGGAAGGCACTGGAATTAAAAAGAGTTGGGAAATATCTTCCTGTAGAAGGGAGAATTTACTGAAAACAATTGAACAATCAATTTATAACTCCACTTATCATTCCTGTGACTCTGCAGAATAAAACTCTTTTCCTGGGCCACAGCTTTTCTATAGGTGTTGTCTCCCCCATTAGGATGCAAACTTCTTAAGGTTAGGGAGAGTCTGTTGTATTTGTATCCTAGTGCCTAACAAAACGCCCAGCACATAGTAAGTTCTTAATAGATAATTTGTAATTCATTAATTCATTCATATAGAAGTTAAGAACACAGCCCTTGGTACTGATGGGGTTTAAGTTCTGGGAACCCCCTTAAATCTTCCCACTTGATGAAGCATTTGCTTGAGGCCATACTCCTTTCATTATTTCTAGGCCCAAATCTCTGTTACTCTTAACCTAGCCTAGCCCTCCAATGTCAAGCTGCTTCCCACCCTTGATCCTATCAAAATATCTATACCTAAATCTGTTAGCCTAGCCCTCCATTGTCTGTCATCTCCAGGTAGCCTTCAGCTATTTCCCATCCTTAATCTCATTCCTGGAGACTGACCTCAATTTCCTCAAGATCCTCCTTAGACTCCTCCTCAAGACCCCCAAACCCCTCCTCTATACCCCCTCTAGATCCATCCCACAGCCTTTTTGTATATAAGATCCATCTTGCCTCCATGAAGGTGCTGAGATTAATCTAGTGCAGACTCAGTCTGTGTCAGATTATTCTGGTATGCTTGTCAACACAAGCCTCACAAGTACTTAAGCTCCTTAAGAGTCTACCCGTTATGGTGAATCGTTAATAAACTTTGCTTTCCTTTGGTTGAGAGAAGGATTGAGTTGAATCCATTTGGTAGGATTTGGCTTGTTGATATTTTGGGTTCTTCAGTACCCCTAAATCCCCAAACCTCAACAACATTTTATAGAGGATGAATTAAATTAATAGGGCCTTTCCCCAAAATGAATTGGTCACTTGGGATTCTTGGGAGAATGGACTCTAGTGGGAGGAACCCCCACTTTATGCTAGTCTATAAAAAGAAACCATCATACCTTCTCATACCTTTTCTTCACTTATTCTTCTGGAGACATTCTGAGAGCACAGAAAGAATGCATATGTGGGGGAGGGGTGGGATTGATTTTGAGGGAAATTTCCTTGTGGCAGAAGCACATGGCAATTTTTATATGATCAATTCCAAATATCGTCCAAGATGAGTGAGGAGTTTCTGGACCTTGATTGCCAACTTCCTCTTGTCTTTTGTTTCCCTTTACTGAGCCTGGGACAAGAGATGATAGTAGTTACATGAGGGGTGGGGAATTGAGAATTTCTGTAGGTGGGTATTGAAGAAACACATAGAAATGTGTTTATCCATATTCTAAGAGGAGGGTAAAGTTCTTTACCTCAGTCTAAGGAAGACAAACAAGTGATATCTTGGGGGAGAGAACCACATGGCCAACTGGTGAGAGTTTCTCAGGTCTCTCTTTTTAGCAGCTCCAAGTTTGAGACTCCTAGCATTTGTTTTCCAGTCAGAAAAGGAGTGATTTACTTGGGTCTGTGTTTGACACTTCTGCTCCAGGAGAGAGAAAAGGATGAAATTCATGACTCTTTTTGAGCAAGGAGCAGCAATGAGAGACTGAAATTAAAAAAAAAAAAAAAAAAGAGAACAAGGGATTAGGACCTTGCCCTTAGCTAGTGCTGCAAATTATTCAGATTATGGGGCCAAGGCAGGTCTAAGTCCTTAGCATAATGGCATAAAAGAAGTGACATAAAGGTCTTTGTGGGAGGAAAGAGGGCTGTACCAGAACATTGGGGTATTACCTATCCAGAAACTTCAAAATATGTTTACCTTCTGGGAGAGTCTGAACCATGGAATGGTGCTATGAGTCTGGAGGAATGGCCATTCCTCCAGGTTGAAAGTGGGGCTTCAGGGTATATTCTACTGTCAACCCCAAGAGTGTTTCCCTTCCAAACGAATTCAAACTATTGGGTAACACTGAGGGAGGACTTTATGGCACTATTGGAAAGTGAGTATCAACAGAGAGGAAGGAGAATTATATTTATCATTTGTGGACATTTGTGAGTTTTTTTTTTTTCTTCTGTATTTGAGTCTTTTTTTTCTTTTTTGTTTCCTGCATTTTTCTGTAGAATGAAATCGAGGGTGAATTATCCCCAAAATATAGGCATTGCTGCTTTGAATGCTTGCAGAAGATCTAGGAGAACCCTTTTATACCACATTTGTGGTGAAATAGATACATGTTGTTTTTTTTTCCATATGAAATTGCAAATCCGTTATGTACAACTTGCTATTCCTTTCAAATATATAATAAAGTTCTCATCTAAGTTTCTTTTTTCCCCTTTTTTCTTCCCTCCCCCCTTCCCTGCCCTAGAGATGGTTACCATTAGACCCAAATATGTGTATATATAAAATCATTGTATACATGCTTCCTATTTATTAGTTTGTTCTCTGGATGCAGAAAATGTATTAATTCATATACAGCCTTTGTAATTAATTTATAATAATCAAAATGACTTAGTCACTCAAAGTTGTTCTTAAAACAATATTGCTTTCATTATATACAAGCTTTTTCTGAGATTTCACAGATTAAGCTCAGGGTGGGGCAATGTAAACCAAGGAAACAGTGATTTTTTTGGATCGGCCCCCAAGATTGGACTTGGTCCCTGTGAGTCCAAAGCTTCATTGCACATGGAGAAAATATTCATGAGGCCTAAATATAAAACATTGTGGACACTTTTATAAAGGCATTGGCTTTACTTTAATTGCTCCAAATGTCCAGTGTCTGTATCTTTAAAGTTGAGTGTTTTATACAGCATATAATGCAATAATATTCATCCATTCATAAATTTAGTTATCTTTTAAGATGACTGTGGGGGCCAGGGCTATGGGATATGTAGAAAATTATGTTTTCACTTTTATATGTAAATGTTAAAGGATGTGAGTATGTGTATATGTGCGTGTGTGTGTATGTGTGTGTGTGTGTGAGAGAGAGAGAGAGAGACAGAGAGAGACAGAGAGAGACAAAGACAGAGACAAAGAGACAGAGACAGTGAGCAAGAGATTACCTTACCCATGTGGGATAAAATTGAATAAAATTCTTATACCTCTTTATAGTAGTGTGGTGATCTCTGATCTATCCAAAACACAATGTATTGGGTCAGCTAGGTGGCCCAGTGAATAGAGCACTGACCCTGGAGTCAGGAGGACCTGAGTTCAAATGTGACCTCAGAGACTTAACACTTACTAGCTGTGTGACCTTGGATAAGTCACAACCCCAATTGCCCTATACTCCCCCTCCAAAAATAAGCAAGAAATAAAACAACAACCTACAATGGATTGGCACGGGTGGTATTAGGGCCAGGAGAGAATTATGGGGAATAATTATTCCAATGATCCAAGGCCAGAAGATGTAACTAGCTATTTCTGCACATTGGAAAAATGTCAAGAAGGACACTCTCTGTGCCCCCCCCCCCCCATCTCTGATAAGAATACCAAGTCCCGGCCATGCCTTGAGACTGCCCACAGATTATACTTAATTTCAGCTGTGACTCCTATTCCCATGTCCTTCTGAGTAACCCTATGCAATAACGGCGATACATTAAGCAGGTCATTTTACCTCCCTGTAAAGGAGAGACCTGAGTGTTACAATATATGTTTCTTTAGTATTGTAATTTGGGAAGTCTGTAAAATTCCTTATAGTTCCTGGTCTGCCCAGCCTGGAAGTATAATGACAGTCAGAAATACCTAAACATCTTAGCAAATTCTGAGAATTAATTGTTAAGATGTTGGAAATTTGTGTTATATTGGGATTGCCTCCCTTGCCTATTATTGATGGATTGGGAGGTAAATTCATTACCTCTTGTATGAGTTAGATCTCAGATAATGCTTCACTGGCTGCAAATGATAGAATTGACATGTATGTCGAAGTTTATAAAGAGTTTCTGTCTGGGGGGATTGAAGACTTCTCAGGCAGTTTTGGATTGTTATCTTCTCTCTTCCCCCTCCATTGCTGCTGTCAATCAGCAGCAAGTCCTTCTGGGAGTCTTTCAGCCCCCACCTTCAGTCCTTTGTCGGCTTTCCCGCTTTTGTAGGCCCCTCCTCCCAGCCAGTGGGATTAAAGGCCAATGGAGGAAATATGACCCTGCTGTGTTAGAGTTTAAAAACTTTGTTTGCCACACATCATGTGTCTCTTTCTCATGATCAGTCATGGGGAAGATTGCCCTCTTCTCCTGGGGAAGAGAATAAATTCCTGTTCTTATCCTAAGGGATCGCTGTGTTTATTTTTGATTAAGTCTTGGATGAGGTTTTTTTTTTTCATCCCAAACAGATGGGGGCTCATCCAGGATCCATCCATTTGTAAACAGCTTCCTCCCTTCTTTGGTCTTGGTACAGGCCCCAAGTGGAGATTTTTCCAGTGGTCTCCAGGCTAGGAGGTGGTAGCTACTCTAAATGGTCAGATTCCGGAAGGGAGATGCATTCTCTACATGAGAACAGGAACACAAGGGAAGACAGGAGTTAAAGTGAGACAAAAAGTCCAGCCGGTTGATGAGAGGGACAGTCATGAAAACTATATGCACATAGTCCAAAAGGCAAGCAATATTTTATGGGTCCTATTGAGTTATTAATTTGATAGGTTCTTGCTAACCTAGGGGGTATTGGCAATAACCCCCAGCCAGGAGTAAGGGTTGACTCAGAAGTAAGGATGCCATTTGATAAGTTCCTAGGGTGACTAAAAGTAAAAGAAGGAGGTGATTCCTTCCTAAGTTGTGGGTTTTTTTTTTTTGACCCTGGGGAAGCCAGAGATTCTGCAGAAGGGCTGGGGTGGCAGAGAAGCAGTGGGCCTGACTAAGGATGTGGGTGGAACAGCTTTGGGCAGACCTGACAAGGCGAGCCAGGTCTGGGAGACAAAGGAATTCCTCAGGAAGTGTTGATGGGGGGAGGGTGAAGAGCTCTCCACCCTCTGAAATAGAAGGGGGGGGGGTTAGGACTTAAGAACCCCCTCCCTCCTGTGGGAATTGAGGCAATTGAAAAATTTTTCTCTCTCTGGGATTGCAGAGGCAGAGATGGGGGGGAGAGAGGATTCAGTACTTTTAGTATGTAAGCTGTTTCAGAAGGGGCAAAGATCTAATCTGGTTAGGTGAGGTAGTTGTCAGGGAATTAGGGGTGTGAATTGCTGATTATCCTGTGTCTTGTTCAAAATACTGTTATGGGGGTAGGGAGGGAGTCTTCACTGAAAGGAGATTCCATGGAGATAATTTATTTACTATGTAAAGTGGTTTGGAAATGCATTTACCTAACATGATTAATGGGATAGAAGCAGTTTTTTTCTTTAGTCTAAATGTTGTTAAATTTGGAACTATATTGTCAAAGGAATAGACGAGGAAGAACGGGACACTCTGACCCGAGTGTTATATATTTCTTTAATATTGTAATTTGGGAAGTCTGTAAAATTCCTTATAGTTCCTGGTCTGGCCAGCCTGGAAATTATAATGAAAGTAAGAAATACCTAAACATCTTAGCAGATTCTGAGAATTAATTGTTAAAAAGTTGGAAATTTGTGTTATATTGGGATTGCCAGTTCTTTAACAACCAGAATTTTTGTTATTTCTGTTTGACCTGTTTCCTGAATTTATAAAGGGATAAATAATAGTGGTTGTTATGGGATGAAAATGGTGTAATAATTAAAAAAACGTTTACTCTATTGTCTGGCATATGTTGGATACAACGTTAATTTTCTCTCTAACTTTGAAGTGTTTTTTGAACACTAGGAGTAATAAAATCAATTATTTTATAAGTCATTTGATGTCATTTGAAATTCATTGTTATGTTGTTGCCATCTTTCTGAAACTGTATTGTATTTCTAAAAGTCTGCTTGGCTAGTGAATTTTGAAAAAATGTTTTTCAAGTAGGAATGGTGTTACAGCAACTTTTTAATCTGGATTGTGTTACATGTAAATTGGGTTTTTATGTTATAAAATTTAATAATCTAAAACTGTTACATTGGGTTACAAACATGTAATGATAATACTGCTGATATTTACTATGATGGATGATTGTTCATTTAAAATTTGTCTGTTAGGGAAATACATAGTGATTTAAAATTATAATTTCCACATTATTAATGATGAAATGAATGATTCTCTGTGCAAGGTGAATTGGAAATGTGTTTTGTAGAACTCTTATTGAACAAATGAAAAACCCTGGGAAAAAAATTAGAGGATGTGGCTTGCAAGCCTACTCATCTAAGGATATATTTGTGTTAATTTGAAGGTTTCTGGAATGTAAATGATTTCTAGTGATAAGTTGATTGGCTGTGTGGCACTAAAGCAAGTTTTAGTTTGTGTATGACAATTTGAAAAATACATCCATGTGATTTATGGTCACCAGATTAGTAATTAATTGATTTTGATTTCAAAGATTAAATTTAATAACATAATAATTGTCTATGCAGTTGTATTATTTATGTTGTAACAGAAGCAGTTTCTCTTATAAAGTCTAAAAGAATAATACTTTGGAAATTTATGTTACTCAAGGACACTAACTTAGTTTAATGAATTCCAATTTTAAAGGTTTAATGTTGCTTCAAGGAAAATAAAGATATCATTTAAAACTGTCCAACTAATTTTTCTTCCTTCATAAAGGTTTAGTGATTATTCTTCTTAACGCTAGGATAAATTCCAACTGTTTTTAAAGAAAGGAAATACTTTTAGAAGAGATGTTTTGAAATGTCTTGTGTGTTATACTTTTGAAGGTTTAGTAAATTTTAAGATGAGTTATTGTTAAATTAATTCAATAAGTTGTAAAGCAAAAGAGATCTTGCTGTTTTAATCTGAATTTGTGGTTATTGCATGGCACAAGCAAAAGTTAACATTTATAATTGAATGTCTAAGTAAAAGATTTAGATTCTTGAAGTACCTCACTCTTCTGGACTGAGTATAATTAGGGAAGAATGAACAAACTTGCAAGGACATAAATCCATCAGCTTGTGGTGTAGCCAGTAACCTCATTGCTTTCTTAAGCTAGAATTCCAATGAAAAACAGTTATGTTAGTAAAAGAATAATAACTTATGAGCTATCTTGTTTTATGTAAAATGTAAAGAAAAACTGAATAAACTGGATAATGGGTTTGAGAGATTTGGAAGGATAGATAAAGGTTTGATTACAAATATGGAAGGCAGATAAGAAGGTTGGGGGACAACTGGGGGTTTATCCAAACCCCTCCTGTCTTTAGAGAGTGGTCTGGATACCTTTGTATCAGTGTTAAAGGGTTTAAGTATTTTGAGAAGAGCATGAGGAAGTATTTAGGAAGGCAGAAAGATTTGTAACTTGATTTTATATAATAGTTCAATCAAATTTTAGATGGCCTTATCTGAAGGATACTAGTCTATATTAATGTGCTATTTGAGAATTTTGGGGACTGTGAAAGTTACTATTGTTTTAAGCTTGATTGTAGGAATAGTTGTCATAAAGGCCAATAATGGAATGGCATGGGCTGCAGGCTGAGAACTGCTAATGGTGGATGTTTGTGTCTGGGAAAAGTTGTGAAGATGACTTTGGACATTGCCTAGGTGAGATCTTCTCTGACTCTATTTCACAATTGTGCATTTTCTTTCTGAAAAGGAAACACCCTGTCTTGCCCCCCCCCCACTTATTTATGCATAAACCCTGCTTTCAGCACCTAGTGGCCAACTAGATGACCACTAGAGATGACTCCTTCCTAGAATCAAACAAAGCTAAGGAAGTTTTTCTTCTGCCAAGATTTATGACATCGTCCCCCTTTTTCTTTTATAGCAAATTCATTGAGAAGTAATATACAGGGCAAAATAAATGAATAAATAAATATAGAGATAACATCCTTCAAAAGAGGAAATGAGAAGTAATAAGGCAAAAATATAATGCAACAGATGCCTAATTGAATAGCATAGTAAAGTTTGAGGAGAGCGACAGGATCAGACTTAAATGATTGCTCTAAGAACTATACATCGGTGTATAAGATTGGCTTCCAAAAATTTTTCTATCATGGAAATTCAAGCTTTAAGCATGTTTTGGTAATAAGATCAAAAGTTTGGATTTTTGCACAAGGAATGTATAAGATGGTAGTGACAGCGAAATTATTTCTTCTTTATTAAAGTATCTGTCTGACTATTTTAAAAGGCAGATAGACTCATTTTGTATACATCTTCACATTTTAAAGGATTCCTATACCAGGTACAGGATTTAGATAAGGATAAGAATAACAAATAATAAATAAACTGAAAATTCTCCGAAGTTTCAAAAATGTGGAACCAATTTTAAGTGATTGTACTAATTTATATAAAGTCAGAATTATCTGGTAACCTCTAGATTTGAATTGGAGAAGCAGAACTGTTTTTTGAATTGGATAACTACATGAGGCATCTGGGATTCAAAAGTGTTGTTTAAATGAAGTAGATCACTGGGATACAAAGAATTGGATGTTAATTGACGTTGGTAATAATGATTCAGTTAATTTGTATGGTTTGTGTGTAAGTTTTCTCAGTTGTCTTGGTGACATGTAATCACCTTTCTAAAAACTAGTATATTGTGAATCATCTAAGAAATTTAATCTGTACCTGACTTAATGTAAGTATGTTAATTTTGTAAAATTGTGAGAAAACTTTATTGTATTGCTTGTGCCTAGCCCTGTGTGGCTAAGAAAACTGAAATATTTGATTATACTGTTTGGACCTAATCTTGCATGGCTGGGAAACTGGACCTTTATATGTACCCTTGGTGTCAAATCATATGTTTATGAGAAGGCCATCAGGTCTGGCTAGCCGTGCCAGCTTGTGCATGTGAACTCTAGGTATCTGAAGATTACCCCTCCTCTAAGCCAAAGGATCTGGAGAAAAGGACATCAGATGTAGACAGCTTTCCCAAGAGTCTGGACCTGGCCTTTACCAGGACTGTTTCTTTCCTGGAGACCCCATCTTGGGAAGATGAGCAATCAAGTGAGAAGTTTTCAGAGGGTGAAAAGAAATGGGGGATAGTCTGGTGAGGAGTGAAAACTTCTCAGGCAGTTTTGGATTGTTAACTTCTTTCTTCCTCCTCCATTGCTGCTGTCAATCAGCAGCAAGACCTTTCGGGAGTCTTTTGACCCCTGCCTTCAGTCCTTTGTCTGCTTTCCCCCTTCTGTGGGCCCCTCTTCCCAGCCAGTGGGAGTCAGGGACAGCCCGAGCTCGTTCCCCCAACCAGTGAGAGTGAGGGACACTGGGGGAAATATGACTCTGCTGTGTTAGGGTATAAAAACTTTTGTTCTCCACACCTTGGGGCCTCTCCTCCATGATGAGTCATAGGGAAGACCGCCCTCTTCTCCCGGCAAAGAGAATAAATTCCTGTTCTTAACCTAAGAGATCTCTGTGTTTGTTTTTGATTGAATCTTGGATGAGGTTTTTTTTTTTCATCCCAAACAGTTTCCATACCTCATCTCTTTATATGCTCACAATGACCCCATGAAAGGTGTATCACAGGTATTATTATCATCTCCATTTGACATATGAGGCTTGGAAAAGTTACATGACTTGCCCATTTTCACACTAGTGAAATTGAAGGTAGGGCTCTATTCATATCCTAACTCCAAATACTTTTATTCTTCCCAATATACTATACTTAATGATGCTGGTCCTTGTGCAGCGGGGATTCTCAGCCCTGGGGGTCCATGGACTTTTATAACTATTTAATATACTTTGTCTCCTCTTCAAGTCTACGCATTTTATTTTAGGCACTTAAAAACATTCTGGGATCTTTACCCTGTTGTTGAATCATTTTCAATCATGTCTGACTCTTCATGACCCTCTTTTTTTTGTTTTTTGGTAAAGATACTTGAGTGGTTTGTCATTTTGTTCTTCAGATCATTTTACATATGAGGACACTGAGGCAAATAAGGTTAAGTGACTTACCCAGGTTCACACAGCTAAGTGTCTGAGGCCATTTTGAACTGACTCTAAACCCAGTGTTTTTTATACACTGTACCAACTACCAGACTAGGCTTCCCCAAACTGCCAGAGTACATGACACAGGAAAGGCTAAGAACCCTTGTTGTATGGAGAGGATCGATCGCAAATAAATTCCATTTTTCTTGGGGCAACAGACAAGACTTTTTTAGAGACTACCTCTCAGACCATCCATCCAAATCCAACTACCTTAAAGATACTTCTCTATGTGTATAGGGGGACAAGAGTAAAGGGGAGGAAAAAAAAATGTTCTATCAAGCTTTGACTAAAGGGCTTTTCCTCTGGAACCAGCATCCTGTTGGAGTAATGACTCTGCTTTGAGAGGTAAGCAGCATGATGTAAAATAGGCATTCATGACCTAGAGGCCGTAACATTTTTGCATATTTATTTTTGTTTTAGTGCTCTATTTCTACATAATAGGTTTCCTTTGTAATCCTTTTTGCTTTGTTTTATAAATTTAATAACATTCTTCTGAGAAAGGGTCCATATGCCTCAGCAGATTGCCCAAGGGGTCCAGGACACCAAAAAATAGAACCCTGGGTGTTCTTAAAGGATAAGCAATCCAAAGCAAAAGCTAAAGCTGACTGTTCATAGAATTCATTATTTTTCTTTTTATTTGTTTAAACATTTTTTATATGTGTGCTTTATTTTCGCTCTGTTTGAGTAATGGATAAAGGGCTGATGCAAAGTTAAGAAGATCTAGGTACAAGCCTCACTCTGATTCCTACTCCTTGAGTGAACCAGAGTAATTTAATTTCTCAGTGCTTGGGCAGCTCTCTTAGGGTATGAGTTGTAGAGGTCCCAAGCTACATTGGTAGAGGAAATTTCTCATAGAAGGAAACCTATACCAATGAAATGATAGGTATAGTAAAAAGCAAAAATGACTTTGGAAAATGATATATTTTTAATTGTTAAGTTCTCTTTTGTACCCTGTTGTGGTATGGCTGTGACCCTGGGTTCTTCATGGATTTTTCAACTGAGAGTAAGTTTTAGCAATTCACCAAGATGGAAAAGCATCCAAACACAAGCCCAACGATGAATTTGATGCTTATTGCTTGAGGACCAGACTTCCTAAATCCAAAGAAACTCAATCCCCATGTGGGTCTCAGGCTGATGAACTTTTCAACTACAGCCACTTTGAAAATCACCTGCCAAGTTTCTGAAATGTTGCTATGTTCCTTGGAGGAGAATGTGCCCACACCAAGGAAAGAGTGAATCTTTGAAGTATAAAAGGAAAAACACAACATCATTGCGTGTTGGAATGTAGGCTCTTCTTGGTATCTGCAGAGCTATAACTGGGGCATGGTGAATGGAGTTTTGCTCTGAGGAACTGGCATTTAGAAGCTCAGACAACATTTGAACCCCTGTGTGAAGCATTACCATGGATCTTAGGAACTAGGTAGCAGGAAAAGTTAAAGAAAATGGAAAGCCACCAGAGAGAGTCCTATTCCAGGTGGGCTCCTTCCAATTCCCATCCCGGTTTCTCATCCTCCCAGCAGATTCACAGTGTCATGGGGATGCCACTTGAATTGTGTAAGCTTACACTGAAACTTGTGCTTGGGTCTCAGATTTTTGTCTCCATGGGGCTCTTCATATTAGACTTTCAGTTCAAATGAATTTGTCTTAAAAAGTGGATTCAAGGTCACATTTCATGTTGCTTGCCCTGGGCACCAATATTGTTAGTTACGGCTCTGGGCGTCTGATACCTTCACCTTCCTAAATAGAACCTAATGGTTTTAAAGTGCTTCTTCTCATTTCCCAGGGGGAAATTTACTCCTTTTTCACTAATGGAATAAGGCCTTCTGATCCCTTATTTTTGGAGTTAAGTCTTAAAGAGATTCTCATCTTGTTGCTTTGGCTTTTAGTTAAATGACAGGCTGTTTTCCAAGTCTAATTCACTGACTGAGTTCTGATCCTAGCATTATGCCCCTGCCTCTCACCCACTTATGCTCCTGGCTGAAAGTGTCTGACTGGGCCTGGCACCTGAAAATAGTTTAGAGGAGTGACCTGAAGGCCAGAGGCTGTTTGTTACTTCTGCTCTTTGCTTTTTAAATTCATTCACAGGCTCTGCATATTGTCATTTTTCTATTTTGTTTTTGGATGAGGATTTAGCATCACTGTTGATCTGGATTCTTTTGTTATCTATCTCTCTTATTTTTTGCCTCTTTCTATTGCTCTCTCTCTCCTTCTCTCTTTCTGTCTCTATCTTTGTCCCTGTCTCTCTGCTTCTCTTTGTCTTTCTTTGTCTCTGTCTCTTTAATATTTCCTCTTGAAGACCTTTCTCATATCACCATATACTACATATCCTACAAATTAGGAAGTGCTAAACATCCACATACCTGCTCTCAAATACTAACTGTGATACAATTTGGTGGCAAAACAGAAACCTTGAATAATTACATCTAAGAGTGGGACAAGTAGACACATGTAAAAACTCATATATAGAACCCACCTTGCTATTGTTGAGATTATCAACTCTTTTCTGGAATCAAGATCAGCTCTAAAATGTTTCAATGTAATTAAAGGAATGTTCAGGAAACTGGAAATCTCCTCAATTAAAAAAAAAACAAAAATTGGGGGATATATATGAAGACTTAGATAAATAGATGACAAATAAATAGAAAGGAAAATAGAATACTTAAGTGCTTACTATGGGCCAGCATTGAGCCAAGTACTGGGAATTCAAAGACAAGTAAGCAACAACATTTATTAAGCACTTATTATGCACTAACTGTGCTAAATGCTGGGGATGCAAATATAAGCTAGCAAAGTAGTCCTTATGCTTCCTGATCTTAAATTCTAGTGGGGGAAAACAGTATAGAAATGTGGTAGAAAGCAGAGGGGGAGGGTACTGACCATGGGGTATGGTATGAGAGGTAAGAGATTAAGGCAAAAGCTTGCTATCAGACCTGAGGGACCCAGGGTGTAGTCCAAGTTTTCGGTGGGAGTGGAGGTGGTGATAAAATAGCGCCATGGGCAAGAGATGTTGGAGAAGTGGTGTGGAGGCAGGGACAGCAGCAGGATGAGGACGGAGGTACTTAACAAACCTTTCATTCTGCTGTCTAGTTAGCCTATCTGCCATGATGAATCTACTGTCCATGTGAGCCTAGAATCATAGTGTTGAGATTTGGGGTTTATGGTTTAGGGGTGCTCAAGACCCCCAAATACCAACATGCTGGTCCTGATTCATTCAGAGTTCAAGGAGTTTCCCAGAGCCTGTACCCCATTAATAGGATTATTGGCAGAATGACTAAAACCACCCACTTGAACCCTTTTCTCTACCTTATCTTTTTCTTTTATCACTTTGCTGATGCCTTCTGTTTTTATGCTACAAGCATTTTCCAACATACTCCACCCTCCTCTCCCCTTTTGTAACACAGAAAAATAGTTAAGCAGAACCAGCCCACAAAATGTTTATACCGCATATCCACAGGCCATGCCTTTAGTCTCTCAATCTCTCCACTGAGTAAAAAGAATAATAACGACAAAGATCACAATAGTTAACATTTATGTAGAATGTTAGGGTTTGCCAATCACTTTATATGTATTATCTCATTTGATCCTCACAACAAGCCTGGGAGGTAAGTGCTCTTGTCATGTAGGCTGATTCTTAGGTTAAGTGATTTGTTCTGAGGTAGGTTTCAAACTCTGGTCTTCCTGACTCCTAAGGCTATGATCTATCCACTCTCTGCTATAGTTGCCTCAAGGAAAAGAACTAGTGCAGAGTGAAGTGAGAAGAACTAGGAAAACAATTTATACAACTTTAACAGAGAAAAAAACTTTCAAGACTTTAAAACTGATCAATACAATGATAAAACCAGAGACGTCTCAAAGAATGAAGATGAAACCTCACCTCAATCAAACAATTTAATCAACATTTATTATGCACCTACTATGTGCTGGACACTGTGCCAAATTCTTCTGCCAGAAAGGTGAGTAACTTAATATACAGAAATTTTCTTATGGTATAGTACCAAGACTTGAGCCCACCTCCTAGCCAATAGGGGATAGTGGCCAGCTTCTTTGTTCCTTATCTTTGGGGGAGATTTTCCAGCTCAGATTATAAGCCTGCCTCCCAGCCAATGGGAAAAGGGACAATAGGGGGGACGGGGCTTGACTGCATTTGGGTATAAATTGTTGTTCCATCTTCTGTAACACACCTCCTCTCCCTGATCTGCCATGGAGAGGACCATTTCCCATGGGGGAAGAGAATAAAAAAATTTCCTGTTCCTTTCTTAAGTTACCTCTGACTTTTAATTTTTCTGGACAGGGGATTTTTGGGGTCCCCATACCCCATGCAGTATGTATTATGGCTTTAAAAAACAAATTTTCTTTAAAAAAAGTTTATTACTTATTTTTAGCATCCTTTTCACTTTAAATTTTGAGTTCCAAATTCTCTCCCTCCCATCCCTCCCACACCTACTGAAAAGACAGGCAATAGTATATCAATTTTACATGCGAAATCATGCAAGTCATATTTCTATATTGCAAAAAAGAAAAAGCAAGACAAATAAAGTGAGACAATTATACTTCATTTTGCATTCAGTGTTCCTCATTTCTCTTTCTGGAGGTGGATGGCATTTTTTCATCATGAATCCTTTGGAACTGTCTTGGGTCACTGTAATGATCAGAGTAGCCAAGTCTTTCACAGTTGATCACCATTACAACCTTGCTGTTACTGTGCACAATGACCTTCTGCTTCTTCTCACTTCACTTTGCCTCAGTTCATAGAGGTCTTGCTATGTTTTTCTGAAACCAGCTTCTTGTCATTTCTTACAGCACAATAGTACTCCATTACAATCACATACCACAACCTGTTCAGTCATTCACTAACGGATGGGCATCCTCTCCAATTTCAATTCTTTGCCACCTCAGAAAGAGTTGCCATAAATATTTTTGTACATATAGGCCCTTTTCCTTTTTCGTTTATATCTTTGAGATACAGATCTACTAAGTGGTATTGCTTGGTCCAAGGGTATGCATAGTTTTATAGCTTGCTGGACATTATTTTTCCTTCCTTTTCAAAGAGGAGCATGGTATCAGGGAATGATGACATGACTTGCAGTTGACTTGGATTTGAGTGGGGAAGGGCTGTGCAAGGTCACCAGCCTCACTCTCTCCTCCAGGGCTATCTGGGTCCAGTGACCAGATATTCATCAGGATGACTGGAGATGACCCAGGATGCATTGAGAGACCCTGGTTCTTTTAAGCTAAGGCCTTTTCAAGTACTCACTTTGGGTGAGGTAATGTCCATTCAGTAAATGAATAGGCCTCTTTTAGAAGGAGTCAACAGATGGCCTCTTTAATTAGCAAAAAAGAAACAAACAAAAAATCAAGCTGGGAGGGGAAGATCCTCAGGGTTGCTGTTGAGGACCCAAAATATAGCCACCAAGTAGAGCTAGGGCAGAGACCTAGACTGTGTAAATCAATGACCTTCAGAGTGAACTGGGTTTAAATTTTTCGTGAAAAAAGAAAGACAGATAGAGAAGAAAGAAGGAGGGAAGGAAGGGAGGGATGGAGGGAGGGAGGAAGGGAGGGAGGGAGGAAAAAAGGAAGGAAGGAAGGGATCTAGCCAGTAAACTCCAAGTGGGGAGCTTCTGGCTATCGAAATTTATGTTTCTTTGGAGAGTTCTTTGGACATAGTTCCAAACTGTTCTCCAAAATGGTTGGACCAATTTGCAACAGTACCAACAATGTATTAGTGTGCCTATTTTCCTCCATTCCCTCCAGTATTTGTCATTTCTGATAGATGTGAGGTGGAACCTCAGAGTTGTTTTAATTTTCATTTCTTTAATTAATAATCATTAAGAGCATTAAAAAAAAATACCACTATAGATAGCTTTGATTTCTTTGTCAGAAAACTTCCTGTCCATATCCTTTGAACATTTATCAATTGGGAAATGACTGATGTTTATAAATTTTGACTCAATTCTTTATATATTTGAAAAATGAATTCTTTATCAGAGAAACTTGCTATAAAATTTTTTATGTTACTTTATTGTCTATGATATCTTTTAGCATAACAGTTTAATAGCAAGATGGTTGTTTCCCTGATTATCTCTTTTAATAAAGTCTGTTTTTGCTTTTGCTTTGTCAGAGATCATAAATGCTTTTTTTTTTTTACTTCAGCAAAAAGGTATTAAATTCTGCTGCAGTCCTTTATTTTAATTCTGTGTGTATCTTTTTGTTTCAAATGTGTCTCTTGTAAACAAGGTACTGTTAGATTCTGGTTTCTAATCCATTCTACTGTCTGCTTCTGTTTTATGGGTAAGCTTATCTATCCTCTTCACATTGACAGTTATGATTACTAACTGTGCATTTCCTTCTATTCCATTTTCTTCTATTTTTTTTCTCTGTTTATTTTTATCCTGAAACATAAACCCCACCTGTTTACCAAAAACATCACCTCTAGAATCCCAAATATTAGAGGCAACGCCTGCCCAGTGAGTTCAACTTCAATGGCCACGGTATCCTGATGGTGCAAAGGTAGCATAATCACTTGTCTCTTAGAGACTTGTATGAATGGCATCTCCCTCCTCAAAAAATCAGTTTTGCTTCTGACCACTGCCTCTCTTGATCTATCCTCCCTTTTATGATTTTCTTCCCCTTTCTCTTATTCCCTTCCTCTTCTGTTTATCTATTGGGTAAGATAGATTTCTATACCCAGCTGATTTTGTACACATATTCTTTCCTCTTTGGAACAATTCCAATGAGAGGGAGGTTCAAGCATTGCTTACCACTCTACCCCAATCTTTCATTGTAAAAGTTCTTCCTTGTGTGCCTTTTTTATGTGAGATAATTTTTCTCATTCTACCTCTCTTTCTCCCTTCTCCCAGTGTATCCCTCTATCTTATTCTTTTATTTATTTATTTTTGGAGCTCATCCCAACATAATTGACTCACACCTCTATTCTCTATCTAGCCTGCTTCTATCTACCCTAATAATGATACAGTTCTTAGGAATTACATGTATCATCTTCCCATATAGGAATGTAAATAGTTTAATTTTTATTGAATACCTCATGATTACTCTCTCATGTTTACCTTTTTATATTTCTTTTGATTTTTCTATTTAAATATCAAAATTTCTATTCAACTCTAATCTTTTCATCAAGACTGCTTGAAAATTCCCTGTCATTAAATATCCACTTTTCCTGTCAAGGATTATACTCAGTTTTGTTGGGTAGATTATTCTTGGTTATAATCTTAGCTCTTTTATCTTATGACATGCTGTTATGGGAATCTGAAGATCTTCCCCACCCCTAGGCCCTTTGCTAAAGTGGCTACATGACTCTGAGGACCCTTGGATATTTGAAAGTATACTCTGTTCCCTAATAGGCTGAATGTGGTCATGTGGAGCCTGTGGCGCCAGGCTTGTTTTCCAGGAATGCCCATGCCTTGTAGCTTTGTGATTGGGCAGTGGGTCTAGAGGGCTGTGACATTCTCCAAGCCAGGAGAAGGCTATATACACACCCTGATGTGAGGTTTTGGTTTGGGGCTCACTTTGAGAAGAG
>CM053587.1:107608207-107626029 GCA_028646515.1 Pseudochirops corinnae
CAGGGAATCAGAGAGACCACCCAGAGTCAAGATGAAGAAAAGGCCTCCCCTTGGATGAAACTGAGGTTTTTTGGACACTGAGGGATGGAGGGTTTGTGTGGTTTTTCTAATGACTGTATTTGTGATCAAGATATTTAGGAACTGTAAATCTAGATTAGTGACTGATTAAGTTAATGGTTGCCCCATGAGTGGAAGTTTGATTCTATTGTTCCTTGTTCTGAATATTGTGGCCACTGTAGTGAAAACTGTGTGGCCATTTTCTGTGATAAGATGTAATGTTGTGAATATTATAATGTTTTGAATGTTTGTCTTGATTTGTAAAGGAATAAACAGAGTGTTCACTGTATTTTGTAATCCGAAATCTAAAAGCTGTTCACAGTAGCATTCCTTTGGGAATCTGCTGGTGCATGGCATTACAACTCCCAACTGTAGGATTTTCGACAAAACAACTCTATTATCACTCAACACTACCCTAAAGCCCCCCATCTTTAACACTAATCTCCTATAGCTCTCCCAGATATGGCTGCTTTTTTGTTTTGTTTTATTCTGTCGTTTTTCAGTCGTATCCAATCCTTCATAACCCCATTTGAGGTTTTACTGGCAAAGATACTACAGTGGTTTACTATTTTCTTCTCCAGCTTATTTTACAGATGAGGAACTGAGGCAAACAGAGTTAAGTGGCTTGCCCAGGGTAACACAGCTAGTAAGTGTCTGAGGCCAGATTTGAACTCAGGAAGATGTTTTCCTGACTGTAGGCCTACCACTCTATCTACTGCTCCACCTCGCTGCCAATGGACCCTTTAGATCAGGCCTGTATAGCAAACCACCTGTGGGACACTTGCTGCACACCAAAGGATTTCAGGAGGCCCGTGAAAAATGTAGAGGATGTAAAAGAAATTAAATATGTAATGGGTATTTTGTCCATGCCCCACTTAACCTGCCTTCCACTAGTCACTATTGTGCCCATCACATAACTTGATGGGTGGGCTAGAAATACCCACTCTCTCCTATGTGTCACATGACTCACAGCAACCCACCATCATCAGGGTATCTCTAACCTGAGAGGAGGGAGAGTTATATCTTTTCACTGTGTTTTCAGTCATTACTGGCGTTGAACAGGGACAAAGTGAGTGCAGCCACACGCCAAAGCAGCTGACACCCACTATAGGATGGGCAGAAACAGCTCAAGAGCTTCTTCCCCTCCTTTGCTGTGTGACCATCCTCCAAATTACATGAGTGTCTGGCGCTGTCTCCAAGGTTAGACACTCAGTTCAGTATTTCTTTGTATGTGAGCAGTTGCTATGAAGATTTTTTTGGTCCTAACATTAAAGTTTTGGGGGTGATTTTGTAAAATGAGTGATCAAAAGAAACAGAAGATCACATCAGAACACAGAGAGTTTAATCTGGAGTGGACAAATAGATGCTTGTTTATTTACATGAGGGGCAAAACATTGTACCTTGTTTGCCAAGGAGTAATAGCCATTCTGAAGGAATACAAACTTCATCACCATTTCAAATCAAAACATTCTGACTTAAGCAAATTGTACACCAATGAAAAACAAATTAAAGGATTTAAATTAATGAAAAATCTCAGTGAGGAACAATGGTTTTTCAAAAAAGCAAACGCAGAAAATGAGGTGGCTTCTAAGATTAGTTTGCAGATTTCTAAAGAAATTGATTTTAAACGTGACTCTGGAATATGATTGCTGACAAGAAGTGTAATACGTCCCACTAACTAAATGTAAACAGTAAGAAAACCTGGAATATGTACTAAAACTGGTACCTCTTAGCAAAGTAATTTTTAACATTGATATGATTTCATGATAAATAAAAATTTTAAGTAATAAGTGTAATTAATTGATATTAATTGAAATTTCCCCTTCATGGCTTATTTAAAAATAGTTTAATCATTAATTATACCTTTAATTGGAAAATGAGCTACTAAAAAACTTATCTTTGGCCCAAAGAAGTTTAGTCTATTTTGGTTTTGGACCCTACCTATTACCAAGTTTTACAGGCCTGCTTTAGACAGTTATAACCAGTGGTGTGCTGGTAAATACTTAATTGGCTCTCAAAAAAATGAAACAAAACCACACACATGAATGTATGTATTATGTGTGTGTGTGTGTGTGTAGACACATTTTAAAGTTTACTCTCGATCATCACCTTTTCTCTATCACTATATTAAGTCTACACAATCAACAAAACAATAAATGAAGCTCTGATTTGTAGTCTAGGCTCACAAACCATTGAGAGCTGGTCACTGATCTTGGAGTCAGAAAAATAGATTCAGATCCTGCCTCTGACAAAGACTAGCTATGTGTATTCAATTCATTTAGCTTAGCTTTTTAATGCACTAAGAACAGAAAAGTTCCCATGCTGATGAATTCACATCAGTGAATCACATCAGATCTGAAAAACAACTAACAAAAAGCAGTAACAGACATTCAAAAACATAAACACTATAAATATAGATGCTGTCACCTCTCCCAAGGATATTTGTATTTTAACAGAGGACGGAGTCTTAACCTATGGGAATGAACCTCTAATGGTAGAGTTTCTGGCATTAGCAAGGGGGAGGAGGTGTTTCTTGAGAGGAAAAGTGCTTTTCTGGAGCCCTTAAAATGCTACAACAGGGCAACTTTCTATGGCTACATCTAGCCTTGGGTGGACCAGGAACTTTCTAACTAACATTCCCAAAAAACAAGTCCTTCCATTTCAACTGCAAAACCACCTTTGCCACATAGTCTGCTACGCGGAAAAGGCAGGAGGAAGACACAGGGTTTTTGTTTTTTGTTTTCTTGGCTGAAAAGCTAGCAAGTGGTGGCTGTGACCCAACTGGCATTGAGAACAGCGAATTTACTATGACATATTTTCTTAGGCAAACGGGGAGAGACAATGAATTTGGAATTAAGTAGTTATCTCAGTGAATTAATAATTATATTTTTAAAAAGACTTTTTCATCCTTCAACAAGGTACAAGAGAGAGTACTGCAGAGGTGTCAAAAGTAAGCACCAGATTAAAATGTAATTGGGAAATTTTTAACAAAATAAATAAAAATATAATACAACAGTGGTTTTTCTAAGTCAATATACAGCAATATTCGAGCTTGACACCAGTGGGATTTGGAATCAGGAAAAGCTAAGTTAGAATCCTACCTCAGACACTTCATTAGCTGCATGACCCTGGGCAAGTAACTTAACCTCTCTGGGCATCAGTGTCTTTACCTGACAAATGAGGAAGTTGGACTTGACTTCTAAAGTCCCTTCCAACTCTAAATCTATGATCCTATAATATAGACAATTGCTTCTTCAGTAAACTCAACAGATTCCAATAGTCTTCTTATAAGTCTTCTTACAATGTTAGTTGATGTGAGAATCTATCACTAGATTCTTCATACTGAGCCAGAGCAAGTGATCACAATCAATAAATGCCCAATAAATTGATCACAATCAATAAACCAATCAATGCTCTTCACCCTCTTCCCTCTCTTCTTTCAACCCTTCATTAGATCCTAAGTCTAGAGCCATCTGTTCCCACCTGCAGCCAATAACGAGAAGAGATGAGGCATTGTTCTTTCCCAGCAGCTCATAGCTACCAGGCCTCCCTCCCTCTACCGGATTGTCTGATATTGATATCAGTCTTCTGGCTTGGCCAACTGGTTCCTGAACAATGGAATCTTCCAGCTTGCTAGGAGACAGGCTACTTCCTAAAGCTGTCTACCTTTGCCTCCCACTTCTTAATGTGCGTGGTCTACCTGTGGTTTGGATCAGGGTGTGATTGGTTGAACCTCATCATTTCTAAGTCAGAGAACAGAAATGTTCAGCTTCGTGTTGATTTTATTTGTTTTTAAAAGAGAAAAGCTTTGAAATAGACCACAACCTTTTTCTTCTCATCAGGAGTAACTCTGTTGTTAAAAGTGCCTAGAAAAGACATTAGGTTTTTTTAATTGCTGCTGAGATCTTTCCTCCAGCACATTAGAGTAGTTAGGCAAAATTCAGACAAAAATGTCCTAGAGCTATAAGAAATCCAGATGCTTTATGCATATGTTCTATTATCCATAAGGTTTTTTTGTTAATGATGAATATTGAAAACCACTTAACTATGCTAATGCTGTAGTGGGGTAGGGGGAGAGACAGTGCTCACTGAATCTATAGGGGCACATAACAGATAATTGCATTTCATTTGAAAGTAAATGGAAAACTAGCACATATATCCTAAAATATTCAGTATACAGCGTAGTATATAGTGAATAAAGCATTAGATTTGGAGTCAGGAACTTGTTTCAAATCTCATCTTAAACACATTCTAGCTTTGTGATCTTAGACAAGTCACTTAACCACCTTGACTCAGTTTCCATATTTTAAAAATAGATAAATATTATCTCCTTCCCAAGAATAATGAATCTTCTAATTGGTGGATAAGCTAGAAGAACTTTCGTCTAAGAGGGCTGCAGTGGGAAATGACAGAGTCCTCTAATTGGTTGTTAAGCCGAAGAGACCCATCCTTCTCTCTTGGTTCTTTTTGGTTCTTAAGCATGGGGACCACTTTGAGCTGTATCTGGAGCTGAGGTCCTGACTCCCATTCAGCTACCATGTGTCTGTGAGCACTTGACTACCTGGGCCGTTTTTGTAATTGTTTCTTCTTGACTTTAGGCAAATGAGTGCCCTAAAATAAATAAATAAATAAATAAACAAACAAACAAACAAACAAACAAACAAATAAATAAATAAATAAATAAATAAGTGAAATAAAATAAAATAAAATAAAATAAAATAAAATAAAATAAAATAAAAAAATAAAAAAGAATTCTTTCTTAACAAGTAGCATTGCTAAAAGTTTCTTTTCTCAATTGCTGCTGAGAAGCATGGTGATGGGTCCTCAGAAGCCACAGCACTAGAAGGATGACCCTTCGGTGTTATTCCTACAACACTGAGAAGTAAGCAGCTTCTCTGTGGGGACCCCAAACCAAAAATAAAAATGTGAGTTTGGGGAGTAGCCCAATGGAGTTGCTAACATTTGCTCTGGCTATAGAAATGTGAACTATTGTTATTACTCAAAGTGACTAAAACATATACCTTTAGGAAGGCTTTTTACTTATTAACTTGACATTTTGTTAAAATACTTTCTTTCAAGGCTAAGATTACCTAATACTTCCTCAGGTCCTCTTGGAATTGTTTATTTTTCTTTTAGGTGTAGGCTTTTGTTTAGAGTTGAGGTTTTTTTTCCTCCCAAACAAAAAGAAACTCTTTTAGCTCACTTTATGTTAGTTCCTAACCAGACCAACCCAAATTGTCCCAGGGAATTGGATATCCTTTTCCAGTTCTCCCAAGATGAATAGTCCCAGTGTGGGTGTCTTGCAAAAGGAGGGGAAAACAGAGCAAGGAAAACAAAGCCATTTTGGAAGGTTTTTCATGATAGCCTTCCAATAGTCATTTCTGTTTGACCTGGCAACACCCCCATTGCCTCACTTTGTAGGAGGCAGGCTGGTCTAGTGGTTAGCCCCTTGTGGGCACTGTTCCTGGCATTTTCACTGAATCACCACCTGACTGGGAGCAAGTGGTTTCACCCCCTGGTGCCCTCATTTAGGGATATTTCATAACTGGGACATCAGCTAGCATTTGGCACTGGCCTTATTTGGTTGTTAGAATTTCTACATGCATTCAGAAAATTAATATGCAGTGTGGTCCCTGAAAATGTAAGCAGGGTAATACATCATTCACAATACAAGTTCATTTGGGGGGAAATTAATAACTAGGGCAGAATCCATTAAAGAACTGACAAGTATGAGGAGGGAGGGGGGGAAATCAGATTGGAAACTTATTTTAATATAATGATTGTTGTTCTTAGAGAACTAAACAGCACTGTGTGTTTTTAATTTGATGAGAGTGTCAGTGGATGCCAAAATTTAAAGCCTTTCATTTGTTTTTTTTTATCTCCCTTCATCTTGGCAAGCTGCTTACCAGAATCGCCAGTTTGCAATTATGAAAAAAGGTGCTTTTATTTTGAAGTGAGCTCACTTACAGCTGGGGCCTTGGAAGAGACGTGATGAATATAGCCTCGCTAGGAAAGGTGCTCACCTCTCCCTAGAAGAGAGAGAGAGATTGTGTGATTGCCTCCCTTCTGGTTTGCCTAATTTATCTGTAACTTATTGGAGACCACACTGGTGTAGAAATTCAACTTGTGCCCAATATGAGTAAAGTTGGAACAAAACTATTTGATGGAGACTAGCTGGTAGAGAAGAGGTTTTAAGTTCACTTAGGAAGGAAGAAAGAAATTAATAAACTTACCCAGATGCCCAGGTGTAAAAGGCCTTCAGAAAAGGGTTTTCAGCTACAATATGTACTGTAATGCTTGCTCTATCAGCTATTGCATATGGTAAGGAGACTAGAAAATAAGTCAAGATGGCAATTGGCACATCCCTACCTTCTTTTAAATTGCAAAGAGAATAAGTATTTATATAGGGCTTACTAAGGGCCACACACTAGGCTAAGGGTTTTACAAATTAGTCAGTCAGTCAATAAACATCTATTTAGTGCCTAACTATGTGCCAGGCACTGTGCTAAGTGCTGGGGCTACAAAAAAAAAAAAAGGCAAGAGACTGTCACTGCCCTCAGGGAGCTTATAATCTGAAGAGTGAGACAAAGTGGTAAAATGCAGGGAAGACACTGGAATGTGAGGCCATTTCATTCTCATAATAGCTCTGCAAGGTACTGCTGTTACTATTTTCATTTTATATTTGAGGAAAGTGAGGCAAACAGAAGGACTTACCTGGGGTCAGACAGCTAGTAAGCATCTGAAACCCAATTTGGGGTCAGATTTTCCTGACCCCACATCTGACCCTGTATCCACTCTACCACCTAGCTTCCTCGGTTAGCTATGTAGTTGGAAGAGAACTATGAATTTAGATCAGGGAGGAACCTTAGAAATTTTTAACTTACCTCCCTCATTTTACAATTGAGCAAACAGAGGTCTAAAACCTCTAAAACAATTGCCTACAATGCACTCCACTTCATAGCATTCCTCTCCACCTTCCAGATACAGCTCAAGCTCCAACCTGTACATGAAGGGAGAAAGATGGCACAGGACAGAGCACTGACTTGGAGGATAAGCTACCTAGATTCAAATGCTCAGTTCCCCTAACTTGGAGCAGCCTTCAAGGGGCCTTCAGAGCAGGCCCAGGTTACTTAACATGGAGGCCTCTTTATCCCCTACCTCATAGGTGAGGTAGCCTCCTTTAACTGGATACCTACATGGTAAAAATTGGGGAGATTTGAGCATCCCACTTTTTTCAGCCCCTTTTTGATCCCTCTTATCTGCTGCCAAAAGGTAAAGATCCTGATGTGGTCTTGGGTTGCTGGGAACACCAATGACACAGTCTGGGGTTGCTGGGAATTCCAAAATGTCAATGTACACCACAAGTCTGCCTGGAAAGAATACAAGCACTCAATCCTTCTTTCAGTCAAAGTAGTGAGGTTTATTATATGCCAATAGAGCAGGCTAGATTCCTAATTAATCTGTGCCTTGATGGTGATCTAATACTTAAATACAAAAAAAGACAGTGAGAAGATTTGGATGGGACTAAGTGATGGTAAATAACCTGGGGTGGCCCAGACAGTGAAAAGAGTTAAGTGGTCTTGGGTGGGTCAGAGAGCCACAGTGAAAGGACTATTGAGTATCTATGTGGGCTGGACTGGGCCAGATGCCTCTGTTGAGACACCAGTGATCTGGGCTGCTGAAATGTATGGGACAATTCAGGGTCCAAGTCCCATCACCCCATCAATCCCTCTTCACCCACTGTGAGGACACCATGAGCTGAACCAGCAAGAGGAAGGGTTTTCCTTCCCCTGTCCTCAGGAAACTTGTACTGTACGTTTCTCTGCCTCCGATGAACGTATCCATTATGTATACTGTACTTTCAAGGAAAATAACAACTCACTTTTTTTTTTCCTTTTTGTCATTTTATTTCTTTTATTTTTGTAAAAACAATCATCTCCTCTTAATCTTTGCCCCTGTCCTGATCACTGAATCTTCCCCAGTACAAATAAACATCTCAATTAAAACCAACATATATATCATTAAGCAGTGTATACCACATTCCACATCCATAATCTCCCACTTCTCTACCAGGAAGAGAGAGCTAAGATTATTTATTGAAATTGATCAGAGCTTAATAACTTCCTGGTGTTACTGCCTTCATTATTGTAGTCACTGACTATATTATCATGTGTCTTTTTTCTTCTTAAAGGGAAGTAATATTCCATTGAATTCATAGTCCTTCTACAATTGATTTAGATATTCCCCAACTGATAGGCATCTACATGGTTTCATTTTTTTCTTTGCCCTCACAAAGAATTCTATTTTGAATATTTTGATATCCACAGGACATTTCTTTCAGGAAGATGAACCCAAGCCAGGCCTGATGTGCCAGAGGAAAAGAATCTGGAAGGAATTGTTCAGACAGTTGAGAGTTATGGTGAAGCTGAAATTGATGTTCAGTAGCCCCACAAAATGCTTCATGTTTGGATATTTTAAGTTTGAGCCTCCCCAGAAAGTATGCTAAGAGTTACATATTACAATTTCATATTTTATTTTTGTCAGTGACCACCAATGACATTTTGATTTTCAAACATTTCTTTTGGGGTGGAGAAAGTAAATAGCTGCCCTATACTTGATCTACTTTGTGTATTGAATTCATATTTCTAAAAGGAATTGTGGTCATTCCTTTTGAGGAAGTCCTAGACATGAACCATACCCAAACTTAAAGTAATTTTCTGTGGACTCCATGGTAGAAATGTAAAGAGCAAGTAATAATTTTTTTTTTATATTTTTTTCTCGAGACCAGGCTTCACCATGGCTGAATCTAGGCCACAAGGGCCCAGAGGTAGAAGTCCTTAGGCAAAAAGGGTGCCCCAGTCTCCCTGGATGAAGAGTCTGCTATGCATGTGGTGCCATCACTTTATAGATTAAGGTTTTCAACTTCAGTAACTTAAGATTTTGTTCCTTTAGACATTTTTGCCTGTAATTGGCATATATTGCTTTCAGGAAAATGATAGCATCTTGTATGAGGCCTTGTGGTCCAAAGAACAAGACTTCCTGTAGATATGAGTAAATGTAAGTTAGATGAGCATCCTTTTCCTTGTCGTTATCCTTTTTCAACAACAAATCTCTTCATCAAAATCGATAAGGAAAATCACTGAAGAATGAACACCCCACTCCCACTACAAAATAATTTTTCTTTGAAGAAAAATGTACACAGGTAAAAATGCAGTTCTCTTCTCAGTACTCTTTGACTATAGGGCATACATATACTCTATTGCTTTAGGGTAGTGTGCTGTCAAAATTCCAGGCATATATGCACATACACGTGTATGTGTACATACACATGTATGCACACACCTCACATGTATCATGCATATATGTGTGCATGTGCAGCTACATATGTTTTCATGTGCGTATGTGTGGAGCACACATACATGCATACTTTTTTTTTAATCTGTTAAATGCTTCTCTCCATCACTGCCACAAATATTACATTCCCCTGTTAGGCTAACTCTTTTTTTTTGTTTCTTATGCTTCTATCTTTCTTATCTACAGAGTTCGCAATCATTTAATATATTTCCTTGCCAAGAAGATAAGGCCTTGTGACTGGCTTTTTCTCATCAGTGTTCATTAACTCAGAAACTTGGTTCAGAAACCACCTGCTTCTGTTAAAGGACTTGTCCCTTTCTACATAAAAAAAATCATTTGAAAAGCACGTTTTTCTGAAGTAATTAAGGTCTTTAAATAGACGTATTACTTACTTCTTAAGAATCAATATCTCCTTTCTTAATTAAAAGGAACAATTGGATTTATCGTTCCCTTTTGGAAAAATACTAATATTTTAAAAACAGAATATTTTATTATATGTGTAACCACTACGATATAATATCATAAAGCTGATTGAGGCCGTGACTTTGCACAGCAAGAACTTATTTACTTATTATGATTATTATTTTTGCTATTTTTACCTCACACAGTGCCCAGCTATAGCAGTGGGGAGCCTGTGGCCTCAAGGCCACATGTGACCCTCTAGGTCCTCAAGTGCAGCCCTTTGACTGAATTGATGCTTCACAGAACAGATCCCCTTAATAAAAGGATTTGTTCTGTAAAACTTGGACTCAGTCAAAAGGCTGCACCTGAGAACCTAGAAGGCCACATGTGGCCTTGAGACCATTAGGTTTTCCACCCCTGCCCCATACAATAGGGACTTAACAAATACTTGCCAAATTAAGATTGATTTGAAGTAGTGATAATGACTGGAGACAGCTCCTTCAGAAGGAGGCAGTAGTGATGTCATTGGAAGAGGACTGGACATGGAGTCAGAAGAAATGAATTTTAGTCTTGGCTCTGCTATTTTAAATCAGTAGGACAGCCTGTAACCTTGAGCCAGTCATTCAAGTCATTATGAGTCAGCTTCTTCATCTGCAAAACGAAGGAAACATTAAATCACCTCTAGGATCCCTATCTCAAAAGCCTATGAACGGGTGATAGCAAATCAATACTCTATGCTCATTAAATCCAGAAAATCATGTCCAAGTTAATTATTATAAGACAAATCTAGCACCATCACTACTGCCTCTGCTCAAGATCAGTCAATAAATATGTATTAGGTGCCTACTGTGCACAAAGCACCATACTGTAGTGCTGAGGATACAAAGAAAGGCTCAAGGAAGTTCAGAGACCTTAAGGAACCTGCAGTCTAATGGAGGAGACAACATGCAAAAAACAATGTACAAACCAAGTATACACAAGATAAATTGGAGATAATGAACAGAAAGCACTAGCATTAAGGGAAGTTATTAGGAAAGTTTTCTTTTAGAAAGTGAGACTAAAAGAAGCCTCTGGAAATAGAGACAGATATGGGGTGGGGGAGCACTCCAGACAAGAGGGAAAACCAGAAAGAATGTATGTATTTGGGAAATAGAATATCTTTTTCAAAGAACAGCGTGAAGGCCAGTGTCACCAGATTGCAGGGTGTGTTTGGTAGCATAAGGCAAAACATCAAAGCTTTTAGACCAACAAAAGTGGGAGTATCCAAAATTCTCACACATAGATGCATAACTACAGATACAGTAACACTGCAGGTGTCTGGAACATAACTAAGAATTAGGAAATAAGCTAAAAAGGTCTCTGAACAGTCAAAATAGTTGTCACAAAGCCTTTAATTCCTGACGAGCCTTAATTGTAAGCACAAGCCCAATAAACTTAGTTTGAAACATACCACTTTGCTCCTGGGTCAATGTTTGTTTTCTTATATTTATAGATTTTTTGTTTTTGCACAAGTTGTGAATGCTTTGTATAAAGTACATAAATATGTAATTGGCCTATGTTGGAGGGGTCACCGATTTTCTCATCTTTTGGTAATATGTGATGCCTGCCGGCAAGAAAGATAGGATCAGGTTTATATCAAAAAAGAAGCTGGTAAACTACTTTACTAGCAGTTCATGAATCACAATGAAGCTTCTGGGTCAATAATTATGAATCTTATCTTGGTCCTGCCACTTTCTGATTTTGCAAAGAACTAATGTTTTAGGCAATTCCATTGATGTAACCATTCTGTTATTCTGTATATTATCATTATGCCTCTTTTCTCTTCTCATGTTTAATACAACTTTCTTCTTTCTGTTTTCCTTCTTGCAGGCACATGGATGACCCCAAATTTTCCATATTTTCCTTCTTAAGAAGTATTCTCTCTCTTCTGAGTTATTTGCTTCTCAAAGCTCTACGGTATAGTTTTTGACCCATATTAAATTGTTTATTGTGATCTTCAGGCTACTTTGGTACCTAATCTTTTGCCTTTTGTTTTCAATTACTTGTTAAGGGTATCAAGGATGTCTGATATAGTTTGTTTTCTGGATTCTATCCTGAATTTTTATTTTGTTCTTTCCTTTTCTTTTTCTTTCTTTTCTTTTTTTTTTTTTGGCTTTGGCTTTGTCAACAAGGTATTCTATTTTTCTTTCTGTATGTAACACTGGCTACATACTGCTATTGAATATCTTTCTTCAAGTACTTCTCTTTTTTAATCAAGCTCCCTCCACCATGGCAGTATTTGACCTTGGTCCTTAGGAGAATTCTTAAATGGTTCCACCTCTGCTCCTATAACAATGGCCACACCATATACTAGAGTTTGCATGTCCTAAAATGATATTACTTTATCTTTCATTATGAGAAAAATCATTTAGTTATGCTGTTCATTGTGGTTCTCAATTTTTTTAAAAAAACTTTATTTTTATATGTTTAGCATATTTGTTCCATTAAAATTTTAAAAAGACTTTTCAAAATCCCTCTTAAATATGCCCATCTTTTTGAAAATCATACCATCGTTATTTTTTGCATCCATTTCAATATTAGGTAGCATTGAAAAAAATGTGTAAAGAATAGTTTTAAATGTCTTTGGATTCTTCAGGGTTTTTTTTTTCCTCCTAGAATTTAAGTAAATTGTCAATTTCTACTCTTATTTCACCTAATTTGGGTTTAGGAAGAAGGTGGGTTTTTTTGTCATTTTGCAGTCATCTGTAATATGTTGGTGTGTAATTTAGAGCTAAAGATACCATTGATAAAAAGCAGTATGAAGCCCTTGTTTCTAACTGGAAAGATCTGTTTCAAATGTTGTTTTGACTTCCGTTGCTGTCGTTCAATCATTTCAGTCATATCCTACTCTTCATGACTCTGTGTGGAGTTTTCTTGGCAAAGATAGTAGAGTGATTTTCCATTTCCTTCTCCAGCTCATTTTACAGGTAAGAAAACTGAGGTAAATAAGATTACATGCCTTCCCGGGGCAGCTAGTAAGTGTCTGAGAGCAGATTTGAACTCAGGAAGAAATGTCTTCTTGAGTTCACCCTCAGCACTCTATCTACTACACCAACTAGCTGCCCCTTGAATAAATTGCTACTAATCATATGATGATCATAATCATAACAATAAACAAAATGATTAATAACGATAGTAACTCAGACTGGCTGAGGCCCTATAGTTAAATTTCCAGTGTGACATTTATACCTCAGAAATCAGCATGCCTACAAATTAGGGTTTTATTGATTGTTTCATTGATTGTCTAAATTTTACAAAGAGACAGAGAAAATGGGAATAACATTAACAATAAATTATTATTTATGATAAATAATATTTAAAGTGTACCATGTGAATTTTTTTCTTTTTTTGAGAGATGGTTGTTAAACATTCACTGGTCCATTCCTATTCATCTTTCTGAGTATAAATCTTATGATTTGGTTTTAAAGTCTATAGCTGATGAGCCTTTTCAAGCATTTCCCTTGATCACTTTTGGAGGGGAGGAGTGATAAGTAGGCCTGCTATCAGGAGTAACATCTGATAGCAAGAGAAAAAACTGAAAAAAAAAAGACTGGAGCAAAAGCTTTTTTAGAAAAAAAAATAGTAATATGGAGAAGAGATGGTGTAATAATAACAGCAGCAGCAGCAAACATTTATAGTGTGCTTTTAATGTGCCAAGCACTGTGCTAAATGCTTTACAATTGCAATCGTACCTCGTTTTATTGAGTTTCTCTTTATCGCACTTTGCAGATAATTGCATTTTTTATAAATTGAAGGTTTCTGGCAATCCTGTGCTGAGGAAGCCTATCAACAGCATGGGCTCACATCGTGTCTCTGTATCACATTTTGGTAATTCTCATAATATTTCAGACTTTTTCATTATTATGATAATCTTTTATGGTGATTGGCAATCAGTGATCTTTGATGTTACTCTTGTAATTGTTTTGGGATGCCATGAACCATGTCCGTATAAGATGATGAACTCAATAAATGTGGGGGGGGGAGGGGTGTATATGTGTGTGTGTGTGTGTGTGTGTGTGTGTGTGTGTGTGTGTTCTGACTGCTCCATTGACTGTCCCCCATCTCTCTCTCCCTCTCCTTAGGCCTCCTTATTCCATGAGACAAAACAATATTGAAATTAGGCCAGTTAATAACCCTAACGATGGCCTCTATGTGTTCAAGTGAAAGGAAGAGTCAATCAATGCAATAAGATAAACTTCATTGTTGTCTTATTTTAAGAAATTGTCACAACCATCTCACCCTTCAGCAATCACCACCCTGGTCAATCAGCAGTCATCAACATCGAGGCAAGATCTTCCATACAACAAAAAAATTACAACTCACTGAAGGCTCAGATAATGGTTAGCATTTTTTAGCAATAAAATATTTTTAAATTAAGGTGTGTACATTTTGTAAAGACCTAATACTATTGTCCACTTAACAGAACACAGTTTAATGTAAATATAACTTGTATACGTACTGAGAAGCTAAAAATTTCATGGGACTCTATGGCAATATTTGTTTTATTATAGAAGTCCAGAAATGAATCGACAATAACTTGAGGTATTTCTGTATAGTCATAATAACCCTGCGAGGTGGGTGCTACTATCCCCATTTGGCAGATGAGGAAAATGAGGCAAAAGGAGTTTAGTATCTTGCCCAGGGTCACACAGTTAGCAAGTGTCCAAGGTCAAATTTGAACTCAGATCTTCCTGACTGCAGGCCCAGCACTTTATCCACTGCATCACCCTAGCCGTCAGTATAATTATGCACCTCCATAGTTCAGGAGGGTATCTCTCCTTTTATCGAAACATAACATAATATTCAATGTTCATGAAAACCACTATGAAACATCAAGAAAAGGTTAAATTGTTTTGTTTATTTTGCTTAGAATACCAGGGAGGAATATAATACATAAGGCCATTTATTTGGAGCTGGAAGCAATCTTAGGTACCATCTAGTCCAATCCCCTTAGATTTCATATGAGGAAACTGAGGCCCACAGAAGTTAAGTAATACTCAAGGTCACAAAGGTGGAACATGATAATGTCAGAATTTGAACCCAGGTCCTATGATTGAAAACCTAGTGTTTTTCCACTCCTCCACAATGCCTCCATAAAACCCTAAAAGGCACATACACAGATATATATCATTATGTACAAGGGGAATCCCAAAGTCCTTAATAATCTGTGCTGAAAATCATTCATACTATTTGAAATTTTAGTAACATTTCTATACACACAATATATATAATATATATGTATGTATGAATATGTATATATATATATATCTAGAGAGTTTACATATGTCTATGTATAAAAATATACATACATATACATATAAGTGGAGAGAGACAGAGACAGAGAAAGGGGGAGAGAGAGGGAGAGACAGAGACAGAGACAAAGAGATAAGGAGAGGAGGGAGAATGTATCTTAAAGGGATAAACTATTCAAAAAACTCAGCTCTCTCACATCAAGAATTGAAAAGACCCTCATCGTCTGAGGACACCAAATTACCACAAGGAACCAGGATGGTACATAGGAGAGAAAGCCCTAGTTATGACTTCAAAAAATCTGGGTTTCAGTCTCAGCTCCATCACTTAATAACTTTCTGATTCTGGATAAAGCATTTTTTTTCTTCCTGAGTATAAGTTTCTTATCTATAGTAAATCTACCAATAAGAATTTATTAAGCACTGCTATGTTCCAGGTGTTGAGTATACACGGATAACAAAATGAAAGAATCCTTGCCACCATGGAGCCCTAATATTCTATCAGTGTACACAACACATACACGTATAAGTATATATGTAAATCTAACATTAATAATAAGAGCTAATATTATATGGCACTTTGAAGTTTACAAAGCACTGTGAATATATTACCTCCTTTGATTCTTACAACTCTGTAAGATAGGGACTGTTATTAGTCCTTTTTTTACAGATAAGGGAACTGAAACACAAAGAGGATAAGTAACTTGTTCAGGGTGACACAGCTAGTGACTGAGAAGGGTCTATCTTGATTCCAGGTCTAGCACGACAGCCACTAAGCCACCTCGCCACCTCTAGAACATTTCCTGGTGATGGCCATGCCATCCTGGCTCTACACTAGCTTCTGCATTGGAACCTTTGATTCCACATTTGGAGTCAGCTGGCCAACTCCTTATCATGATAACTTCTCTCTCCTTTACAATTCCTTTTTATGTATCAATCCTGATGGATCCTGACCTCTAATAAAAGGAGTTATGCCCTCTTTTCTCACATTCTTTCACTCATCATATCCCTACACTGGCATCCCTGGGAGCATTTATGGAAATATTAGAAGGAAGCAGGGCACAGCATAGTGAAGTGTAAAAAGACAGAGGAGCTGTATTCAAATCCTGGCTATGTCCCTTAAGAAATTTTGATTCATGTCTAGTGTCCTAAAAGAATGGGAGAAGGAGACAGAAACCATGAAGATATTGAATGAATAATGGGAAATAGACATGAGATAGGTATTTATTTTCCACACAAAAAAGAAATATTAAGACACAAAAGACTCACATCAAGAATTGAAAAGACCTAAGCAATCAATTACTTAAAATTTATAAACATTGTCATATTCAACTGTGAGGTTCAGTCCCGAATACCAGACTGTGAAGCAATTTTCAGGACTGCTAAATGAATGGGTATGGCATATTTCATCTTGTTTCTGCACCACCCAAACAATACTCTAGCATCTTCCTACCAGTGGTCATTTTGTCCAATAAAAAAATTTCCCTTGCCTATAATCAATTTGCTCTAAATGGACCTATGGCCTCTCAAATTCTCAAGATCACCTCCAAGCATGGACATATTCATTTCAAGAATCATGTTTGGGAGAAACAAAAAATGGTGGATTAGAGGCAGCAACAGAGCCAAATTCTCCCGATAGTTACTTCCAAACAACTTTAAAATATCAGCTCAAATCACATTTTGGAGCAGAAAAGTCAACAAAAGGTCAGGATGATACATCTTTTTCCAGCATAAGATAATTTAAGAAGTTGGCAAGAGAGGTCTGTGACAGGAAGGTAGGTGCATATCCAGCAGCAATAGCTTTGGGAGCACTCAGTCCAAAGACAGTAAGAGGCTCAAGCAACTGGACAGAAAGAGATTATAGGGAACCCACTGGGGACACTGGGAACAGCTGGTACTGACTGGCAACTCTGTTGCCCAATGCGGTTCTGAGTGAGAGCTCAAAGAGAGGAGTGCTTGTGGTCAGTCACAGGGGAAGAGGAACCCTGGTCACAGTTCCAGGGCTAAAAGGAACATCAGTGCTTGCAGATACAGGGAAACAGGGACTCTTTCTAAGTAAAGACAAGCGCAGAGACCAGGAGAGCAGTCACCACACCTCTTCCAAGATGACACCACCTTGCAAAAACTGAAAACTTGTAGAGCCCCAGAACTGGTTCTGAAAATATCAGCACAAAAAAGTTTGAAGCTTGAAACAGTGGCCCCAGATCCAGGTGAGAAGAGTCCGATCTTAACATAAAGTTAGTTCAAAGTCCAGAAATAGGCTAGAAAAATGAGCAAATAATAAAAATTAAAACAAGAACTTGACAACAGAAAGCTATTACGTGGCGAGAAAGACAAAGACCCGAGCTCAGAAGACAACAAATTGAAAACAGCTACAATCAGAGCCTCAAAAAAATGCTAATAGCTCCTGAGGAAAAAACCAGAACTGAACAGAAAATTTGACATTCAAACACAAGAAGCATGAGAAGGTAAATATGGAAAAGAAATCATAAGGAACTTATCAAAGTTGAACTATTTACATGCCAACATGGAAAAACGATGTGTAACTTATGAAACTTTTCTCAGTATGAGGATAGGTGAAGGGAATATAAACGTATATATATGTATACATACACATACATGTATATAGGAGGATATATATGCATATGAATACATATGTGAGTGCAGGTATTTATGTGTATGTAGACAGAGGGCACAGGATCAATTGAACAGGAAGGGATG
>CM053587.1:107626529-107644765 GCA_028646515.1 Pseudochirops corinnae
CAGTAGATGATTTCATTTTTTAAAAATTTGTTAATTTATTTTAAGTTTACAACATTCAGTTCCTCAGGCTTTTGAGTCCCAAATTTTCTCCCCCTCCTTTCCTTTCCCCCTCCCCAAAATGACATGCAGGCTGATATAGGCTCTACACATACATTCACGTTAAACATATCTTCACATTAGTCAATAAATGATTTCTAATACATGGTAGTTTCTGTTGGCTTCTAAACAAACTCATCCCAGGATAGCAGAAAATGACTGCCCAGAAAAATAATGGAGACAAGATTTATTTGAAGAGAGGAAGCTTCTGCTACTATATATATATATAATATATATATATATGCTTCCAATCCAGACCCTAGGGGTTATAGCACACCCCCTCATGGATCCTGAGACACCTTGAGTGCAACGTAGGGCAGCAGAGCCAGTTGAGTCAGGTCCCTGCAGTACTAAAGTTGAAATCTGAGCTAACAACAGCAGAAAACAAGTGACAAGTTCAAGAACCTTCTCTGCTTGTCCGAACATAATGCATTGTCTCTTGAACAGTTTGACTAGGAAATAGCTGGGGAGAAATCAGACTGCCAACATGCAAGTAGACTTCTCAAGTTAACAGAGACCCCGGGGAAGGACTTAGCAAACAACAAGCAAGTAAAATTGCCTTCAGTCTCAGTCTGTGCTCATTCAAAGGTTTCAAGATGGCATGGGTATCTGGAGAGTATCCAGCAACACCCTCAGAAAACATCCTTTAACAAGCCTGCCCTAATATTGGGCTTTGCATAACACTTTGTTTGCACCTCCCTTACACACATATATTTGCTTGTATTAGAATTATTAGAATGTTAACTCTATCAAGGCAGGAGTATCTTAGCTCAGCCTCGGTGCCATTTTCTACAAGATTCCCTTACTGAACCCTCATTTCCCTGTTTTCAGTGTCTCCCCTTCCAAAAAAAAAAAAAAAAAAGAGCTACCTTTATTTTGCATGTACTTTGTATATAGTTTTGTATCTGCATGTTATCTCCTCTGTAGAATCTAAACTACTTGGACAGGGGTAGTTTCATTGATGTTTTGTATCTCTCGTGACTTTACTTGGCACATAGCAGGTACTGAATAAATTTGTGTTGATTGGATGCTTGACTATCTCAACTTTATACCTCTCCTGCCTTTAGCATAAAATCTTCTACAATCAAAGGATCTGTGGTTTGCTCAGCTTCTACTTCTACAAATCTCTCCCACCTAAACCTAAGTTTATTATTTAGTGAATAGATCTTAGCAAGTTGTGAAAGACACATGGAGGTTGAGTGGCTAGCCCTGGATCACACAACATTTTGGAGTCTTGATCTAAATGCTATTCTGCCTCCCTCCAAGTCTAGCTCTCTAACTAATTGGTTATCTCTATGTTTTCCAAAAAATAGGTAATAAATGTTCATTGTATCTATACTCTAAAGTCTCTATGTTCTCATGGGTCTTATATGATAGAGCCAATATCTAGCAGGGTACCCCCTTCCAACCCAATATGGATTAGAAAAATGTGAAAAAAAAAACAGGCCTTGACTTGCCTCAGAGTGGGGAAAGGCTTAAGTTGCCTCCCTCCTCTAGATGGCATTTGGATGTGTTGATGTGGCTTACTGGTCACTTGAGGAAGTAAAAAATTCTACCCAGATGGGGTTGGAGTCCTGATTTGGTGGATGTCTGAATACCACAAGAGTCCTCACTCCTTTTGGCTGACCAGACTCTTTTCCACATAGCAGCCGAGGACAGCCGTGCCTACAGAATCTATCACTGTATCTTTGTTGTACATCCTTGCTATGTTAGGCTAAATAAACTTCCTTTTGTTAGCCATTCAAATACCTAATTTCATCACAACATTAGACTTGAACTAACAGGTTCCTAGCATCTGGCCCACCCCAATACCTCCCAATGATACAGGTTGCAATCCAACAATTAAAGGAGTGTGTGTGTGTGTGTGTGTGTGTGTGTGTGTGTGTGTGTGCAAATTTAATTCATAAACTCATAGATGTAGAACTGGAAGAGATCTGAGTCCATTTAGTCTAATCCTTTCAGTTTACAGATGGAGAAACTGAGGTTTAGTGAGTTTCTGACCTGCTCAAAGTCATGGAGGTAGGAATCATCAGAGATGGGATTTGACCCTGGGTCCTCTGTTTGACTCCAAAGTTAATATTTTTTTCACCGTACCACAAGATGAGGTAGGTCAACTGTGGCCACAAAAGGCAAAAGAAAAAGAAATCAAATTGGACAAGACAGGCCTTTATTACAAGTGGTTTCCTATATGAAATATTTGTTCTAACATATAGGAAGTTATAGACTATCTGTTAGTTATTCTGTTTTAGGAATGTGGAAATTACTGCACTGACATGAAGTAGAATCACAGAAATTTTTAGATGGAAGAGACCATGGAGATTATTATTCAATTGCCTTCATTTTGCAAATGATAAAACTGAAGACCAAAGAGGTCAAGTGGATCAATCCAGTGAACAGAGTTAGACAGTAGCATGGCCAAAACTAATGCCCATGGCTCTTGACTCCAAGGCCATTGTTTGTTTGGGAGGAAGGGGGAAGAGTTGTTTTTTTTGTTTTTGTTTTTGCTTTTTTTTGACTTGTTCATCTTTCATTTTTGAAGAGGACCAGTGATATCATAGGGTGATGTCTTCACTTGCTAGTGAGTTGGATTTAAGTGAATCAGAGCTGCACAAAATCATCAGTGTCATTCTTACTTCCAGAATCATTGAAGTTCAATGGAAGGACACAAGTCAGGATGACTGGGAACAATAGCCTGGCATGCAATAGATGATCTTCAATGTCTGACCAACCTCTAAGTGCCCCACAGCGACTGCTGCAGCCCTCTTTGTGGCCATTGGAACAATTCTCCTTTTCCATTACACTAGGAGAAGTCTTCACATGCTTGGGGTAGACATCCCCTTGACTCTCCAACAAGTTTGACACCTGTCACTGTAATGTTAACAGAATATGAAGATCTTCCCCATCCATTAATAGACCTCTGTGACCACATGTATTCAATCATGGATGAGCTCCAGCCCAGCTGTGATTGGTCCTAAGTCACACAGAGCCCACTGAGGGAGGAACTTGTCTAAAGGGAAGCTTGCTTTGGGGAGGCTTGCTTGTAGGAAGACTTTCCCACCTTATGGTACTGAGCTAATTAAGCACTGAGTCAGGATGCCTCAAGCTGTAAGCCTATTAGTCAAAAGTGTATAAATATTCTGAAGTGAGATTTTGCTTTTGGGGATTTGCTTATGTGAAGGACCTTTGGATTCCCTGGATAGGACTCTGAGGAACCATTTGTTAAGAGGCTCCCCTCCCCGCCACCCACTACTCAGATGTTGGTGCTCTCCCACTCTGAGGGTGTATGTAAGTGGTTGTATAACAGACATTTGGAGCCCTGTCGGTTGAATCTCTGTGCTAATTACTTTGCTTGTATTTTCTACTTATCTGTAATTAAAGTAAGATCGTTGACCTCTTTAAAGTGATCTTTTTTTAGAAAAGCAGATCAAAGAACCTGTGCTAGCAGTCATCCTGGATGTGCTACAGTGCTTGCTAATATAATCAGTTAGCCTCAACCTGTTTTAGTCATATGCCAAAAGACTTTTACCAGGTCATTGCTGCTGCACATGCTACAGCTTCTTGGAGCCACAGGTGAGAGTTTGGTGAAGGTGGACACCAAAGACAGATAAGCAGCCCAGAAAAGATCTTGCAAACCTTCACACCAGTGGTGCTGGTCCTCCTGAACACCTGTAAACCCTGTGGTAGTGATGGTGGTATTTTAAGAAATGGGCAAGGGGTGCAGTGAATATAGCATCAGCCCTGAAGTCAGGAGGACCTGAGTTCAAATCCAGCCTCAGACACTTGACACTGACTAGCTGTGTGACCTTAGAGTTAACCCCAATTGCCCTGCCTTCCCCACTGAAAAAAGAAGAAGGAGGAGGAAGAGGAGGAAAAGGAGGAGGAAGAGGAGGAGGAGGAGGAGGAGGAAGAAGAGGAGGAGAAGGAAGAAGAGGAGGAGGAGGAATAAGAGAAGGAGGAGGAGGGGGAGGAGGAAGAGGAGGAGGAGGAGGAAGAGGAGGAGGAGGAAGAGGAGGAGGAGGAAGAGAAGGAGGACGAGGCAGAGAAGAAGAAGAAGAAGAAGAAGAAGAAGAAGAAGAAGAAGAAGAAGAAGAAGAAGAAGAAGAAGAATACGACGACAAAGAAATGAGTGACAAGGAGAGTGAATTAAAACTAGAGATAGGAAAGTTGTGGGGGGTTTTTCACATTTTTACGAAAACTAGCTACTAGTACTACTAAATGGGAAGGATCCCAGTCTATAACCAAAATCATGGGTATTGCTCTTGAAATTTGACTGAAAACCAGAGAAGGCTACTTTGGGCAATGGGCAACATACTCTGTCCGTAACAAATCAACCCAAATCTAGCATAAGAGATATAAATCAGGCCTTGAAAATCTACAGCGTAGATATAGTTTGGTTTTTTATTGTCTTCTCACATTTTTTACACCCTCTTCTCTACCCTCTTGTTGTCCAGTACCTTCCTCCTATACAAAGTTTCCTTCTTTAGCTATAATAACATACTAGTAGAAGTATTTGTACATTGCTTTGAGGTTTGCAAATTACTTTGAAAATATTAGCTCATTTTAGCCTTGCTTCAGCTGCAGGAGGTAGGGACTATTATTACCCCCATTATCTAGATGGGTAAACTGAGGCAAACAGAGGTTAAGTGACATACCCAGAATAACACAACTAGATGTAATTCTGGAAGGACCCTAAAAGGACATCTAAACAAATCCCTCATTTTACAGAGGAGAAAAATGAGGACCAGAGAGATTAAGTGACTTGACTAATGTCACAATGGTAGTAAGTGTCAGAGAGAGGATTTGAACTCGAGACTCTGTCTCTAGAGGCAGAGTTCTTTCTGTCTTGCTGCTCCTGCTGGCCCTTCTGAGAAAAAACTCATGCTCTATTCCAACTCAGATCAAAAGTCATATTTCCTGAGTATAACTGATCTTAGTTAAAAGAAAAGCAGTTTTAGTGATCAACACTAAGGTTCGAATGGTTACTAGTTTTGACCCTCCCTTGGACACCTTATTTTTAAAAACTAAAATAAATTCCTAAGTTGTACAAGGTGGCAGAGTGAATAGAAGCTGGGCCTAAAGTCAAGAAGACTTTTCTTCCCATGATCAAATCTGACCTTAGACACTAACTGGGTGACCCTGGGCAAGTCTCTTAACCCCTATCTGTCTCAGTTTCCACACTTGTAAAATGAGCTGGAGAATGAAATGGCCAACCATTCCAATATCTTCACCAAGAATGGAGTCATGGAAAGTTGGACATGACTGAAAACAACTAAACAACAAATTGTATAAAGTAAAGACGGAATTATTTCAGGGGTCCGTTATCTTTCTGATAGCTTCTTACCCATTTTAAGCCATAGCTCATTTCCCTCCCATTTAATTATGTAAGGGATTAGCAACTGGTGACTTAATTTATGACACACTATGAATTCTGGACTAGTTTCATTGTGACTGAATATGGAGAGCACTGGGTCAGGAGTCAGAAGACCCTGAATTCTACTCTCACCTCTAACATTAACCAAATTGTGGCCTTGAAGGAGTCAGCTCACATTTCAGGGGCTTAGCTTTCTCTCCTGTCAAGGAGGGGAGTGACTCCAGAAGTCCCCTCCTATTCTCATCCTCAGTCATTGTGGGAATAGATTCATAGAATAATAGACTTAGAGCTGGAAGGGACCTCAGAGGCCATGTGGTTCAATCCCTTCATTTTACAGCTGAGGAAACTGAGACCCAGTTAGGATGAATGACTGAACTCACACTAGTCACACAGGTCATAAAGAGCAGAAATGGGAATTTGAGCCTAAATCAGTGGTCTCATTTGACCGGCACTCAAGGCAGGATTTCTTCAAGGAAATTACAGAAAAGGAACCCCAGATCTGACTTGAGATCCTGGTTCCCATGTGAACTCCGGCTTTGGGATATACACAGAGCTAACTAAATGAAGAGAATCAAATTGCATGTATAATATGGTGCAGCAGTGTGCTAGTCCTGAGTAAAGTGCTGTGATTCCTTAAGGATAGGGAAGTCCTTAGGAGCAGCTAGGTGATACAGTGGATAGAGGATTGGACTTGAAATCAAAGACTCATCTTCCTTAGTTCAAATCTAGCCTCAGATGCTTACTAGCTATGTGACCCTGGGTAGGTCACTTAACCCTATTTACCTTGGTTTCCACATCTGTAAAAATGAACTGAAAAAGGAAATGTCAAAAAACATCCAGTATCTTTGCCAAAAAGACCCTGAATGGAGTCATAAAGAGTATGACATGCCTGAAAAGACTCAACAATAACACCAACAAAAAGAAACTCTACCCATAGCTTCCCCCTTCTCATATTATAATAAATTACCAGGGAATTCCCTAAGGCATGTAGGGGTTGAGTAACTTTCTCAGAGCCCCACAGCTGATAAGCATCAGGTAAGGTTTGAACTCAGATCTCTGACAACAAACCCAATCCTCTATTTTCTACCCTGGCTCTTAGTAAGCAACTATCTTGATAAATGCAACAGAAGGTGCTTTCATCAAAATTTGATCTCATGGTATTCTCATTACTGTTGATATGACGACTGATTTAATTCCCTTATACTAGAAGTCAGATTAATTCAGGAGGGGATATCCTAGATACAGTGCCAGATTTGAATCCTGTCTCTTCCATTTCTGATTCATGTGACCTTTCCTTTCATTTCTCTGGGCTTTTACTGCTTCATCTCCAAAATGAGGGGGTCGCACTGAAGGACTGCTAAGGCCCCTTTATCTCTATATCTGTGAAAGTATGAATAGATTAGACAGTTAAAGTAAGTGCAATTTATGGCCTAGCACTGTGTTAATCACCATAACAGACATAAGAAGGGAGCATATTCTGTGCCTTTGGAGAGCTTAAAATCAAGTGGAAAGATTCTCCCTTTCTCTCTACCACTCCACCATGCAATGAACCAGATTCCAAATCAACTTTTCATTAGTAGAGAACATCCATACTACACATAAAGAAGAAAATGTGATGTAATAATTTAAAGCAGTTAGATGGCATTTCCTTTTATAGCCCCTAATGCTAATGCTTCCCATCATCACTGAGTTGCTGTGGCTATAATGTGGTCAAGTTAATGAGACTCTCAGGTAGAACTGTCAACAGCTACTTAGTATTATATGAGCACGAATGTGCATGATTCATTGCCTACCCCTCAGTATCTTTAATTATTGGCAGATCCCAATGAAACTGAAAATGCATTCAGATTTCAGTGAGAACATCCTAACTCCTTGTTTCTGTCTCTATTCTCCCCGTGCTAAGTAATGTCCAGGAGAAACAGCCATATCCAATTATTAAAGAAGTGAAATATGTCGACCAAGACAATATGTCCTAGGTGGCACATTTTACACACATACACACACACGCACACACACGCACACATGCATACACATGCACATGCACACATATATGAATATATTTATATTTCTATTTATGCATACATATATACATATATTTCTATGTATGTGTCTCTGTGTGTGCATATATATCTATGTATATATAGAGATATACAGCCATATATACACACATATATGTGCATATGATGGAATAGATATTATATACATATATATATAGATTATATATGTTGAACCATCATGTACACACACATACACCAGATGTCAATAGGTGACTCCCTCTTTCAGAACAGTTAATCAAAGGTCCCTAGCCTATTCTACACAATTGACTCAAAGATGACTGTTATGCTCTGATCTACTCAATTTGCAACCAAGCTACTGACTTGGACTTGGATTTTTGAGGGGTCTGTGTGGGTGTAACTGCCTACTAAGTACCTCAAAGCTTGCTTATATCTACATAGTGAAATGTGTAGTTGTTCCATTCACTATCCCCAACTCCCCCAGACCAGAAACTTGTCCTGCATTTTTGGAAATATGACATACAGTGTGATTTACAACAGGACATGCCAGAGTACATTCTGTGGTCTTTTTAATACATATTTGCTGCTGCAAACCCATCTTTGCCCAACCCAGGGATCGATCCTACTTCCAGTGAAAGTAAACAAAATGACAGGCCTTAAAGTAAATATGTGTGTAAATATACATGTATATGTAAATATGCATATGTATGGTTATATATGAACTTGATGGGTAGATAGATAGATATGCCAATAGACAGATATGTAACCCCATTCTCAAAGCCCACTGATATAGAACTCTATCCAATTCGTGGAGATCAATGCCCTGTGCCTGTATGAAGGGCAGAGAGGAATTGGCAAGAGCTAGAGAGTTTCTTCAGTAGCTTCAAGTCCTCTTCAGACTCTTCAAATCAGAGTTCCTGAAGCTCTATAAAATCTACTTTGTTGTTTGCTTGTTTTTTTTTTTTTTTAAGATTCTTTCATTTTGTTTATATGTGCTACCTTCCCCTATTAGAATGTAAGTACCTTGAGATCAGGGACCATATTTTCTTCTTCCTTATAGTTGTTCTCTCAGTACTTAGCACAGTGGCTGACACACAGGAAGCATTTAAATGCTTTGGCTAGTTGGCTAGCTAAGGAGCCAGCCAGCAATCCTAGGTCTCTTTGTAAATGACAATATTGTGAATTATCTAATGGAAGCTTTCCATGAAACAACTCTGTGAATCTGCCTCAAAGACAATATTGTAATTCATGATTCATTATTAGAACAGACCTTATTTTTTGAACATTTAATTGAAATCTTCCTCTCTAAAAGCAAGGCTTAACTGCTCTTGTACTAACCTCCAAAAGCAGGAGCTTGGGAGGAGAAATGTCTATTCACAACACCTATGCTAGTCATTCTTTCCTCTAACACATTTTTATTAAGCAATCTGGGCATAATAATTCACTGGATTCTGTGGAGGTTATAAAGAATATAACGAATCAATAAGTAAAGTCAACAAGGATTTATTAAATATATTCCTCATGGTATCTCTAACTGTGCTTTTGACATAGTAGGAGCTCAATAAAACTGTGTTGAATAAATGAAAACTGTGGATTTATTTCCATTTGCTTCATTTGTCTTTACTTAAAAGAGATTAACTTTTTTTGATGGCTTCTTGAGTTCTAAGCTCAGGAAGGCCTGGTTTCAAATCCTGCCTTTGGCACTTACTGTCTGGGAGACAAGGGTAAATCAATGAACTAACCTCAGGCAGCTCCCTAGGAGCTTAAAGAATTTTGATCATTGTGACAACCTTAAATGAAAGGAGATTCCTTCCAAAGAGGTGCTTAAATGGACAATGACATCACAGAGCCTTGGTCTATTAGAATATAGAAGACCACATCCAAACCTTATGTATTATCTTCTGCATTGAAACGTTCCATCAACTCTACTTGTACAACTTGACTTGATCTGTTTCTATTATATATTGTTTTCATTATGCGTATGTATGTATGTATGTGGGTACATACATATGCACGTGTGTACATACATATGTGCGTATGTGCATGCACAAAACATGTACTGTGCATATACTTATACATATGCACGCACATGCACATACACATACACATATATATACTTGGAGGTCAGTCAATATCTACAAAGTTTTGGTACAACAATTTATCAACTTCCTAGGCATTCCCCCTAAAAGGGATATATCCCATATAATCTTAATAAGCATTGGTTATCATGCTCAGACCTGATTCTGCAGTGTTCAATGCCCGTAGTGATTCACTCAAGGTAAGTCAATCCCCTTTTGTGGATTTTTGTGGAAAATGTTACTTGTAGAAAAATCAATTACAAGACAAATGAAATGCCATTTCATTGCCATTTTTCCCTGGAAAGTCTACATCAGGGCTTTGTTTCTCCACTTGGTGTTTATTAAAGCTTCCCATATCTCCAATTCAATATGAAAGAAAATAAATTCAAGTCTCCCATGAATATCAAAATAAGAAGTAAAAAAGATTAATGTCAACAGAATAATAGAATTATTTCCAAATTTTCCTTGTATTTCCTTGATAAGCTTATCCCTCTTATACTTCCTAGGGGTATATGAACCCAGAGTTGGGAACCCTTGGTCAGTATGCTTGTGGACAAACAATCACAGTTCTTTTATTCTCTTATCACAGAACTTCTTGTCAGGTTTCTAATTGTGTCTGTCCTTCTCTAAGAGGGACTTTTATAGAGAGACCAGCTCAACAAAAAACACATGTTTAGGGAAGTTTTGGTGGAAGGTAGGGAGGAGAGAAAAAGTAAGGATTTCTTTATTTACATATGTCCTAGGTATAAGATACCTTTCACATCATTGCTTCACTGACTGCCTTCTGAAGAACAGCTGATGTTCCTGATACTTAAACAAACCTCCTTCCCACCTTAACCCTGCAAATGCACAAAATCACAAGACTATAGAATATCAGAACTAGAATCAATCTATGAGGTCATAAAGTAGAAATAGCTCATTCGTGGACGAGCTAAGATTAAAGCCTAGAACTCTAGGCTGCTACCATTTCTACCATCCCCACACTGTCAAATCTTTTTCTATTTTCATAAGTTCTAGCTTCAGTTGCAAGTAGTCAGAAGAATGAGAAAGATTTCTCAAATATCAAGGACAAATTGTGTTTTGGGAGCAGAGGAGATTACAAATGCAGCTTTATTGATTGACATCAAAAGTCTGGGGATACCCTCCTGCTGCAACGTTCATAGGTCTAAAGACGGAGCAAGTCAAGGCACATCTAATGTCCTTTTGTTATTTTGATCATGTGTCTAATCCCCTAAGATGATGCTGTTCAATGTCCGTGCTGCTGAAGGGTCCAGCCACCACCATAAATGAGTGCTTTCTAGATCCATCTGTCACCCCATGAGTACTTCATACAAAGATCAAAGTCAGATTAAAGAAGGTAAATAAATAAATAATGCTGTCACTGATTGAACGGTCCCTTCCCTATCCTGTAAATAAAATTGATATTATTTCATCTAGGTCCTATTTTCTTGTGATCAAAATATGATTATGTCTAATGTAGGCCCGTCGAGTGCACTGAAGTTATACGAGATGTGAAAGCTTATTGATGTATTCAATTAGAGGACCCTGTTCTGTTGTCTGCTCAGGAGAGAGGCTTTGTTATCAGTTCCTTAGGGCTCTGCGCTTCTGCCTAACAAAGCCATAACTCCCACAATTACCTGCCTGATGGATGAAAAACAGAAATCTCTTACAAACTCAGCTCTGTTATCAGCTCTTCTCCATCTTGAAAATTGCCTCAAATTAATGAGATCAGGAGTATGGAAAACATAATGCAAGTTATTATTTTTTTATTCCGTGTTTTGATGTGGGTCTGAGTCCTATCCTGATTTGAAGATGATAATGTCCAATCCAAAAAAGAAGAAGAATATGTGGGTGTCAATAAAGCTTAAATGTTTTCTTCTAATGATTGACTGAGCAAGTCAAAGAGGAAAACATTGTGCTTGGCTCCTCTTTGGAAACAAACCATCCTTTCTTTTTGCTAAGTTGCCAGCATAGAGCAGTGCTTTCCTAGAACTTTTTACACTTTGATTTAAAACTTTGAGGTGGGAGGGGGGAAGCACTGCTCAATTTATCAAGTAAAGTATGGTCATTGATTCATAAATTTAAAATTTGAAAGCAGTTTATAAAAGACATCTAATCCAACCTCTCGTTTTAGAGATGAGGAAACTGAGAGCCAGATAGGTTAAACAATTCCCCAAAGATCACATGAGAGTAAATGACAGTTTTGATTCAGACCTAAGTCCTTAAATTCCACTTCCATTATACCACACTGGCTTCCCAAGGCCTTGGAGAGCCCTGATACCCTACAAGGTCGTACAAACTGGCACTTGGGACAGATTTAATGGCCTTTCATTCCCTCTAGTAAGGTCATAAGTTAGGAGATACAGGGGATGGTGGAGACCAGCTGGTCAAACCTCCTCATTATATAGGTGAAGAAACTCAGGCTCAAGAAAGTTAAGTGACTTACTTAAAGTCATACAAGGAGTAAGCATCAGAGGTGAGGTTTGAACCTGGATTGCTTAGAACCCTAATGACTGCAGGGAAAAAAAATCTGTGCACCACCTTGTTTTTACAAATAAGTTCTCAGCTCAAAAGCCAATTTGCAGACAACTGCCTTTCTTTAGTTTCATTTTCTCCCAGCAAGGTAGGAATCAAGGACTGCTAGTTTATCTTTGTACTTTGCTGGACAGCTTCCTACCTTTCTCTCTAATGGAAATCATACCTGACAAAAATATCTTACTAGAGTCTCCCAAGCAGTTTGAGTATTTGTGGAATAAATAAAGCAAAGTCCAGAAATAGCAGGAATAATAATTCCCCTGCAGCCAACTATGGAATGCTAAAATGCTAGAAAGATTTAATGTTATCCAGAAGGGTATTTGCATAACTCTAAACTCAAATCTTGGGGGTTTTTTTCATGTAAATGAGTATCATTCATAATAAAATAGCCATTTGATGACACAAAGAATATGTAGGATTTTGATGGTTACATTCTATAAAAAACTGAGGTTTGTTTGTTCATTTTTTTTTCCTTCTCACCAATGATGGGGACTCCTTCAGAATTAGATGGCTGGGATGATAAAAACAAAGTAGGTTCTTTCCCACCAATGTGATTCAATGATTTTTTTTTTCCTGCAAATTATGGATGGAGCTTGACTTCAATATGAACACTACTCCTGTGACCAATGTGAGACTTGACAGGCTCTTATTTGAAAGATGTGTCCATTATCCTCTAAGCATATAAATTTGATCTTGATTTGACCATTTCAAATTTCCATCATAAAAACCTTTACTTGATTCAATGGTAATGGAAGGATAGCATAAGAAAACTAGATTAAATAACCAGCAAGCATTTATCAAGTAGCGACTATAAGATGCCTGACCCTGTGGTAAGTGATGTTGAAGAGGAGGGACAATAGAGAAAGAGAAAAGAAATGACATCCTGGTCATTACCATCATGCTTATCATCTTCAAGACCGCCATTACTGCCTCCACCGCAAGAAAGTGTGAGAGAGCAGAGGCATTGGGCTGCCTACCAGACTGAAGGCTCGCAGAGCCATTGTGCTGACTGCATTATTGTATGCCTGTGAAACCTGGCCAGTCTACCAGAGTCTTGCCAGAAAATTCAACTGCTTCCAATTGAATTGTCTTGGGAAGATTCTGAAGATTGCCTGGCAAAATAAGGTACTAGAGACTGAGGTTCTCTCTCAGATTGTACTATAAAACATTCAAACTATACTGTAGAGAGCACAATTCCAATGGACCAGCCACCTAGCCTGAATATCAAATGTATGTTTACCTAAAAACCTGTTTTGTAGGGGTAGCTAGGTCACAGTGAATAGAGTACCAGCCCTGGAGACAGGAGGACACTTAACACTTACTACCTGTGTGACCCTGGGCAAGTCACTTAATACCAATTGCCTTCTCCCCTCCAAAAAAAGAAAAAAGGAAAAAAAAAGAAATTATATGAATAGGCAAAAAAGTAGGGCCTGTCCACCATAAATGAAGAATTTTAACACCTTTATTCAGTCTATACCTCTATCCGCCATAGGATAATATAGTAATGTATTACATAGTGTCTTTCCTCAGTTCAAAAATTTCAGTGGCCCCCTTCTGCCTAGAAGATAAAATTCAAACTTAGTCTGACATTCAAGGCTTTCTGCAAATCAGCCTCAACCTATCTTTCTAACCATATTTACCTCCAAACAACATATATGGACTCTGTAACCCAGCTTAAATTGAATTTCTGCTGTGTCATGAATATTCCTTGTGCTTCTCCCCAGGTGTCTTTCCCCCAACCAAAATGCCTCACTTGTCTATGACCACCTATAAGCATCCATCTCATGACTGAACTTGCCCTAGGATTTTACCTTCTAGTCTTCCTTCCCTCACTAAAATTCAATCAAAACATATTTATTAATTGCTTACCACATGCCAGGTACTGTGTTAGGTACTGGAGATACAAAGAAAGACAAAAATATTAACTGTGCTCAAGGAGCTTATATACTGATGAAGGAGACAACATGTAAATAGGTATGTACAAGATATATACAGAGTATATGGAAAATGTCAGATGGAAGGCGCTAGAGGGTGGGTGGGTGGAAAGGCAGCAAAAGTGGAGGGAGGCCAAGAAGAAATATTTCTACAAATGATAAATGGTCAAATGATAAAAACAGACAGTTTTCAGATAAAGATATTAAAACTATCCATAGTCATATAAAAAAATGCTCTAAATCGCTGTTGATTAGAAAAAGACTTAGATGAACAGATGCTGAGTGAAGTGAGGAGAACCAGAGCATTTTACACAGTAAAAGCAACATTGTGCAATTACCAACTTTCATAAACTTAGCTCTTCTCAGCAACGCAATGATCTAAGACAATTCAAAAGATTAATGATGGAAAATGCTATCCACATTCAGAGAAAGACCTATGGAGTCTGAATGCAGATCAAAGCACAGTATTTTCTCTAATTTTGTTTTTGTTTTTTCTTCATCGTGATTTTTCCCTTTTGTTCCGATTCTCCTTTCACAACATGACTAATGTGGAAATATGTTTAATATGATTGTACATGTATAGCCTATATCAGATCACTTGCCATCTTGGAGAGGGGAAAGGGAAGGGAGGAGGAAAAGGAGAAAAAAAATTGGAACTCAAAATCTTACAAAAGTGAATAGTGAAAACTATCTTTACAAGTAATTAAGAAAAAATAAAAATACTATTAAGTGGGAGGGGGAAGAAGGATGAAGATTGAGAAAATTAGCAAATAAGGAAACAATAACCAAGATATGGTCAATTTTTGCATAGATAGTGAAATGAATTCCAGGTTAAGAGAGTCGGTGGGCCTCCAAAACAATGTAGTTAGCCCCCATCTGAAGTTTGTCTCCTCTACAACACTCCCCAAATTTGATCGTCTGGTCTGTGCTTTCATATCTCCAATGACAGACAAATAACTACTTCCTAAAGAAAGCTTTTAGACTTTTCTAATTATCAGGAAGTTTTTTTCTTCATGTTGACCTGAAACTTGCCTCCCTCTGGTTTCCACTCATTATTTCTAGTTCTGGTCTCTGAAGTCAAGCAGAAAAAGTGTAGTCCTTTTTCTATACAACAATCTCCCCCATTCAGAAATTATGTCTTCTCTAATTCTTCTCTCCTACCTGTTCTTTTAACTCATCCTCATGTAACATTGTCTTAAGCACCCTCTCTATTTTGGTCTCTCTCCCATAGTTAATAGTCATAGCTAGTCATTTCCCATCTTAAAATATGGTGTTCAATACTGGACACAATAGCCCTGATCTCATCAGAACAGACTAAAGTACTCTGTGGACTGGTCCTGTTATTTCTTTGGTATAGGAACTCTGAAGTAAGGAAACACCCACCCTCTTACCAATGAAAGTCCACATTTTCTATACAATTTTTAATCTTAGAAAATTGCCTTGAGCACTAATATTTTAAGTGATTTGTTCAAAGTCACAGAGGCTCTCACATCTGTCAGATGAAAATTTGAACTCAGGTCTTCATGATTCCAAACCTGCTATTTCCCCATTATGTCAAGTAGCCTCTCTTTGGATAAAATACCCTTCTTTACATAAAATTACATTAACATATTTGGCTAACAGATAATGATAAGAATGGACATTTACAGTCCAATACTCTTATGAATCCACGATTTCCCTCTAACAATGCAGGTGACAATCTTCCTATCATGTGTTAGTCTTGTCCATATGTTCCCACAAGGTGAACATGCTGGGCAAGGGCCTTCTTAAGCTTTTCTTGACATCCCAAGTGGAAAATAATGCTACCAATCTTCCTTCACTCATGTATGTGTGCACATACATACATGCATACACATGTGCATGTATACACATATATGCAGTACGTACATGATCATGTGTGTACATCTCTTCCATTTCTTGGTGCTATTCCTTACTTCAGCTCTTCATTGACCCTGCTCACACCTCCCATGCTCTTCTCCACTGGCCTCTGAGTGAAGCTCAGTTTTGATTCTTCAAAATGATCCAGGAGGCACAAGTGTGTAACACCAATAGAACATTGGTATTTCAAAGATTAGCTTTTGCTTCAGGGAGAAGTTTGGAGCTGACATTTTTAAGGCATTTTAAGCTTTGCAGAGCACTTTATCCATGCTATCTCATTTGACCCTCACAACAGCCCCGTGAGATATGGACTATTAAATGTTATCACCCTCTTCTTACAATATCATCACTACTAGCAAGGGTCCAAGGTGGAATACAAACACAGCTCTCCTGGATGCCAAGGGCAGTTCTCTATCCATTATATCACCTGATTGAATTTGCAATCCAAAAGCATCACAGATTTAGAGCAGGAGGGAATCTGAGAGGTGATCCAGCCCATTCTGCCTCAGACGCATACTAGCTGTGACCCTTAGAAAGCCTCTTGACCTCTCAGCTTCAATTTCTTCATCTGTAAAATGGGGATATTAACAGTACCTACTTCACAGTGAGGAACAAATGAGATGACATATGGACAGTGCTTTGCAAGCCATGAAAACATTATAAATGTGAGCAATCGTTATTATTATTTTATAATGGGGAAACTGAAGCCCTGAGAGACAATTAAATTTGCCAGAGATCACTTAGATAATAAATGTCTGGCCCAGAATGTGAACCCAGGCCCTTTAGCTCCAAATAAATGTTTTTTTCTACTATACCATGCTCTCCCCTTAAGTTTCTTTCATGTAAACAGCTTTTAGCTACGGCTCCCCATTCCATGCTGGTGCAGTTGTTTTTTGCAAATCCAGATGCAAGATTTTCTATTCATTCCTATTAAATTGTATCTTATTAGTTTCAGCTCACTGTTCCAGTCTGTCGAGATCACTTTGCATCCTGATTCTGTCACCCAAAGTAAACAAGCTTGTTTAAATAGGTCAGGCTGGAGTTTGCTTCTATTGCACACTGTACCATCTTCTCATTTTTATTCTGCTAATTTGGTATTGATTTTGATCTTTGCCCTTACAAGTCTAGGGGCTGACTTTATACAGACAGCTGAATCAGAAACAACTACTACAGTAGTAACTAGTTATTTCCTGTTGAAATATAATTGATTTCTTTTTGTTGGTGGTGGTTTGTTTGTGATGTGTTTTGATGTTTGTGGTTTCTAGTACCTCCCAATTGTCTTTTCAGAGAAAATATCCATAATACATAGGTCTGAAGTTTCCCTCATCTGTAAGCCTTTGGCCTCTCTTATTTCTTAATTCTGAACCATGTTTTAAAAATATTTTTCTTGCTTGCTATCTTCCCTTGCCTACAAAGTTGTAACTGATAAATGACAACTGGATAAGAGTCAGGAAAGGTGTCCTTAGTTTAGGCTAAGGAACAGGGGTGGGTTGTAGATGGGGTCCACTCCTCCAACACACACACACACACACACACACACACACACACACACACACACACAAACACACATATTCAAAAAATCAGGAGGGGAGGGATTCATCCATGGTGGATCTTTTGGTGCTTTCCAACCCAATCCAACATGCATTTCTTAGGCAATTACAATAATCAAAGCACTGTGCTAGGAAGTTGAGATACTGTAATGCCATACACAAGCAGCTTCCCAAAAGAATGCTACTGTGAACAGCTTTTAAGATTCTGATTACACAATATAGTGAACACTTTATTCAAGAGTAAATCAAAGGAAAACATTCATAACAAATCAAGATACAGTATTCATAACATTACATCTTATCATAGAAAATCACAATATAGTGTTCACAACAGCTTATCATTAAGATGGCCACATAGTTTCCACCAAAGTGGTCACAGTATTCAGAACAAAGAACAAAAGAAAAATTATCTGGTATTCCTAAGTAGGCTTGCCTCCTTACTTAGTCATTCAATCATCTCAGAATACAAGTCAGTCTTCCACTCATGGGGCAACTAGGTTAATCAGTCACTTATTTAGGAATCAGTTACTAAGTATCACTAATCACTAAATATAATCCTTAGAAAATATACAACCCCGCCCCCCCACACACACACACCCCTAGGTCACTAGTAAACCGTGTTATCATCACAGCATTCAATATCCAAGGAGAGATCTTTTCCTCATGTTGACTCAGGGTGGTTTCTCAGATTCCCTGGATCCCCTTCCATGGTCCCAGCTCCTACCTGAATCCACCAAACAGTCACCTGGATTCAGAGGCAGACAGCTCCCAGGTTCTTG
>CM053587.1:107645265-107666377 GCA_028646515.1 Pseudochirops corinnae
ACTGAAATCTCATGTCCACAGAATAATGAAAATAATCTGATTAGTAAATCATAGTCATATATGAAGGTGGATAGATTGCTACTTGATTCCTAGCTTCATATTCAGTGTGTGTCTCACCCCCAAATCTCATCACTTCCCTTAATGGAAAGCTTTCAAAACTATGAGCCTGATGTATTCAACTGTTCTGACCTCTGTGCTAATTCTTTTCTGGGAAAAACAGTTTACCACCTGTTTTCTATGGAGTAAAACATATGTTTGGTACAATCATATGCAAACCAGGGGCAGGCTGGATCATTTTATGAAGTCTGCCTCAGGTGATATATCTTTTTCTCAGAAATTAATGGTGTTCTCAGTTCTTAGTCAATACTACCCAGAATAGGAACACTGTAGAAGAATAACATTTATTCTTCTTATCAAAACTTAGGCATATTGGCAATATTAGTCCTTACCATGTTAGGACTATCTGTCAATGAATTTTATTTTATTCCCTACACTTTACAAATTCTTCTCTATGTATTCAATGAAATTGGCATAAAATTGACTCAGCCATGTTTCTCAAAGTGGGTGCCATAAATTTAGGATCACTAGGAAGGATTCTATGATGTCAAGATGTCTCCTCTGCCCATCGATCATGAGGCCTTAAATTCCATTACTGGAGACTTTTCCTTTGGGTCAGATATTGCCTTCTCCATCAGATCCTTGTTGAAGATAAAAAAAAATCCTAATTGAGAGAGCAAGGCAGAGGAGAAGGAAATAACAGATTCAACTACAAATGCTTTTACCTGAATATCTTTACTAGAGCATACTTTTTCTCTAATGAATGGGACCCTGACCATTATGAGCACAATGGAGCAAAGAGGAGTGAGAAAGTATTAGAATATGGAAGAAGATTCATGAAGGAGAAGGATGTAATTGGAATTATTGAGATTAAGTCCTGATACTTTTCTCGGGATCCACTCCAACATTTAACAGTGAAAAGAGTGCTAGATTTGGAACCACAGGACCTAAGTTCAAATCTCAGATCTGCCATGTAATATGTTGGACAAATCACTTTATTTTTTTGGGGGGGGGGCTTGAGTTCCTCATCTATAAAATGACAGGGTGTGTGAAGACTGGATGACTTCTAAGATCTCTTCTAGGCTGTTCCTGGTTGGTGGGCTCTTGGCTAGTGAGAATAGGAAAAATGCCTATCACTTTCTCAATAAGTTTCCTGACAATGGTAAGCCATCTCCCACCTCTTCCCTAAATTTCTTGACAGGTCCAAGGACACAGGTGCTCTTTTCTGCTTGCAAGGTTTCAGCTGGAGAGATGGGGGCCACCCTCTCACTCTTTATAAGGTTTGACCATGAAAAAATTGACTGGTAAAACAAGCCCTGGAACAACCATCTCTCTGTGACATGCAATATGGTAGGTTGGGGAGTTAATACAAAAAGTCCATCTTGAATTTTCTAATCCTTTACCACTAACCTTTGTCAGTGGACTTTGCTGCTTCCTCACCTGAACTCATTCAGCAGCGGTTTGCATACTTCTATCCTCCTCTTCCCCCCACCCCATCAATTCCTATAATATTAAACCGTGAAACTTAACTGGTCCAGTGTTCTAGGGCTTGAACCTTTGATGGACTTTTGAAGGTAGAAAAACCCAAAGGTAGAGTAGATGGTACTTGATCAAGTTGAAGGGACATCTCACTTCCAAGTGAATCAACATGTCTTTCTGACTTGGCACATCATCATAGCAAATATAAAGAGAGGGCAACTGCACCCAATAGAACCAGTGCTGTATCTTTTCCAAACACTATTTCCATGTTATTCCATGTTATTATTGAGTAAATTAATTTGGAAACATCTTATATTGTATATAAGTGTCTCATCCCATTCTAATTCTGAGTCCAAACCACTTGATCAGTCTGAGTTAGGTTTGACCCAGGATACCTTCTCTGATTTGACAGAAGAGGAAACTGAGTGGTGGAGGTACTGTGACTTTCCCAAGGTCACATTTTATTTTTTTAAAAATTTTTATCTTTTTAACAACAGCCTTATTTATTTATTTTTAGTTTTCAACATGCATTTCCACAAGATTTTGTTACAAATTTTCTTCCCCTCTTTCCCCTACGTCTCTCCCCTAGACAGAGAATCTACTGAATACCCTTTCTCTCAATCTGCTCTCTCTTATATCCTCCTCCATCCCCCCTAACTTTCTAGTAGGGCAAGATGGATTTCTATACCCCAATGCCTGTATATCTTATTTCCCAGTTGCATGTAAAAAAAACCAAACAACAATTTTTTTTAAACATTTGTTTTTAAAACCTTGATTTCCAGATTCTTTCTCTTCTTCCCTCCTCACCCACCCCCACTGGGAAGAGGAGCAATTCAATATAGGTTGTATATGTGTAGTTATGCAACACTTTTCCATAGTAGTTACGTTGTGAAAGACTAACTATATTTCCCTCTATCCTATTCTTCCCCCCACTTATTCTGTTTCCTACTTTGCCCTGTCCCTTTCCAAAAGTGTTTACTTCTAACTACCCTCTCCCCCAATCTGCCCTCCCTTCTTCTATCATCCCCCATCTTATCCCCTTCCCCACTACTTTCCTGTAGGGTAAGATACCCAATTGTATGAATGTTATTCCCTCCTTAAGCCAAATTAAATGAGAATAAGGTTGTCCCATTCCCTTTCACTCTCTTGCTCTTCCCCTCCATTGTAATGGTTTTCTCTTGCCTCTTTTATATGAGATAATTTACCCTTTTCTATCTCTCCCTTTCTCCTTCTGCCAATATATTCTTTTCTCTCCTCTTAATTTTATTTTTTAGATATCATCTCTTCCCACTCAACTGATCCTGTACTCTCTATGTATTCATGTACACATATATACACACACTTACATATGTATTTATACACACATATACCCTCCTATACATACATATATATGTATGTATGTGTGTATATGTGTGTGTATGTGTGTGTGTGTGTGTGTGTGTGTATTCCCTTCAACTGTCCTCATACTGAGAAAAGTTTCGTGAGTTACAATGATCATTTTTCCATGCAGGAAAATAAATAGTTCAACTTTGATAAGTTCCTTATGGTTTCTTTTGCCTGTTTACCTTCTCATGCTTCTCTTGCTTCTTGTATTTGAAAGTCAAATTTTCTGTTCAGCTCTGGTTTTCTCATCAAGAGTGCTTGAAAATCTTTTATGTTGTTGAATGACCATATTTCCCCTGAAACATTATACTACTCAATTTTGCTGGGTAGGTGATTCTTCGTTTTAATCCTAGTTTTTTGACCTCCTGAATATCATATTCCAAGCCCTTCAGTCCCTTAATGTAGAAGCTACTAGATTTTGTGTTATCCTTATTGTTTTTCCACAATACTCCAATTGTTTCTTCCTGGATGCTTGTAATAGTTTCTCCTTGACATGGAAACTCTGGAATTTGACTATAATATTCCTAGGAGTTTTCTTTTGGGGATCTTGTTCCAGAGGTGATTGATGAATTCTTTCAATTTCTATTTTGCCCTCTGGTTCTAGAATATCAGGGCAATTTTCCTTGAGAATTTCTTGAAGGATGCTTTCCAGGCTTTTGTTTTGATCATGGCTTTCAGGTAGTTCAATAATTTTTAATTTGTCTCTCCTGGATCTATTTTCCAGGTCAGGGTTTCTTTCCAATGAGATATTTCACATTGCCTTCTATTTTTTCATTTATTTGGATCTGTTTTATAGTGCCTTGGTTTCTCATAAAGTCATTAGCTACCATTTGCTCAGATCTAATTATGAAGGAATTATTCTCTTCAGTGAGCTTTTGAAATTCCTTTTCCATCTAGCCAATTTGTTTTTTTTTAAGAAATTCTTCTCCTCATTGGCTTTTTGAGCCTCTCTTACCATTTGAGTTAGTCTTATTTTTTAAAGTGTTATTTACTTCAATCAGGCTGTTGACTAGCTTTTCATGATTTTCTTGTGTTATTCTTATTGCTCTTCCCAATTTTTCCTCCACTTCTCTTACTTAATTTTCAAAATCCTTCTTGAGCTCCTCCATGGCCTGTGCCCATTTCATATTTTTCTTGGAAGCTTTTGATGCAGGAGTTTTGACTTCATTGTCTTCTTCTGGTTCCATGTTTTGAGCTTTTTGTCCCTCCAAAAAGATTCTATGGTCTGATTACACTTCCTCTGTTTGCTTATCTTTCCAGCCAATTACTTGACTTTTGATTCTTTGTCATGGTAGAACTCTTCTTCCACAGTGGAGAGAGCTGTGCCCCAATTTGCTGAGCTTTTCACAGTTGTCAGAGCTATGAGGAGGACACCCTCTCTGTAGCCACCACAAGCTTTGGCATACTGGCCAAATACCCTAGGACCACCATCTAAGACTGCAACCCAGATCCAAACAGGTTAAAGCAAGAGCAATTACCCTCTGAATGGTCACTTGGTCTGCCTATGATCTGCAAGTCAGGAGCTCCAGAGGCAGCCATGTGACATCAGCTACACCCACTGCACCTCCTCTTGCCCCAGGGGCAGGGACCTGACCAGGCTCTACTCTTACCCTGGATCAACAGGTTTCCCCACTGACCTTTCACTTTCTCTCTGGTGTTTATGGGTTGAAAAGTCTGGAAATCACCACAGCTGCCACTGGTTTACTCTTTTGAAGTCTGCCCTGGCTGGTCTGGGCCACGGAGTGTGGGCCGGTTTGGCTCATGCGGAACTGTGCTTGACTGTCAGTTCAGTGTGATAGACCCTGCCTGTTGGCCTGCCAGGCTGCCTTCAGTGGAGATTTGTTTCTCTCTGTCACCTTGTGGATTCTGTACCTCTAAAATTTGTTTAGAATAAATTTTTTGTAGGTATTGGAGGTGGTTGGAGTGGGACCTCAGACAAGTTCCTGCTTTTACTCTGTCATCTTGGCTCCGTCCCCAAGGTCTCATTTTAAATAGAAGTTTGTAATTGTAAGTGAAAACGTTGGGATTTGAACTCAGGTCCCACGATAACAGTTCAATACTCTTTTCACCATACCACTCTGCCTTCCTCAGTCTTTTTTATTCTGAGAGTCATGCAGCCTCTTCCTTAACTAAAGATTTAAACTAGGATTTTTCTACCCTCCTGATTCCTAATAGGTTGTTTGTTTATTCCACTGTGTGAGGTAGTTTTGTTCTTTGCCTGAAGGCTTCCAAGGAGGAAAAAGAGAGTAATTTGGGCTTGTAGGAGCGCTGAAGAGATTTATTAACTGGACTCAGGAATCTTCTGTACCAGCTGTAGACAAGATTTTGGAAGGCCTTGCGGACCCCTAAATGCAGGAGAGATAAAAGTTACAGCAGCATAAAACTTCATAACACATTATCTTGTGGCTCCTAATAAGCCCTAACACAGTAAGAGACCTGAAGGGCCATTGGTAGCTTCTTTCCTCTCCCACAACAATTTTTTTGTAATGTGCCATCAAGATACAGGCCATAGGAGGTTGGGTTTTAATGTGAGAGCTATAGTGATTAAGAGATGGTACTAAAATATGGTGCATAATTTCTGGCACATAGTAGGCATTTCTAAATTGTTAGTTGACTGACTGAAGGATTCTTTCTTGAAATGGTCACAGTTCTGAGTTCTCTAGACCTTCCCACCAAACCATGAAGTCATTTTGTGCCCTATCCAAAGTCTTGAGATGTTGTAAGTAAGGAATGAAATTAGAGTTATAGGAACCTGGAAATAGATGACTAGACTTCAGAATATCTTTTAAATTTATCTTGTTTAGACTCAGTTTTTGACTTTCAAGGGGAAAGTGACCCCTATATCTTCCACTCTCACATGGTATTAGAATCTCTGAAAAATCTCAATGATTTTAGAAAGACATGGAGAGACTTGCATGAAATAATGAAGAGCAAAATGAGCAGAACCAAAAGAACATTGTATATAGTAACAGCAATATTAAGGACAACTTTGAGTGAACAAATCATTCTGACTGTTATAAAAACCTAAATTAACTACAAAGGACTTATGAAGGGAGACACTATCTACATCTAGACAAAGAACTGATAAATATTAGTATACATAAGATGATTTTTATATATATATGTGTGTGTGTGTGTGTGTGTGTGTGTGTGTGTGTGTGTGTGTGTGTGTGTGTGTATGTTTGTGTGTGTATATAGGGTGGGAAGGGGGAGAGAAAAAAGAAAAAAATTACATAATAACTCTATTGTATATTTAAAAGAAATAACAAATTGTGCATAATAGATTTGCAGTTTCATGTGCAATTATCTTTTTTATTATACTATATTATGGAAATTCTGGTTTTATTCCATAAATTAAAAATAAAGGTAACAAAAATTCAAAAAAAATTCCACTGAGAACTCTTCCTTGAGTATATTTTGTTGTCAGTGACATAGTGGCTAGAGTTTTGGTCTTGTGGTCAGGAAAACCTGAGTTCAAATCTTGGATCATACAAATTCCCATGTAAATGACGTGCAAATCACTTGGACTTGGAGTCAGAATGACCTGCCTCAAATTCTGCCTTCAGGTTTAAAAACAGCTAATAAATCCATAAGGCAAGATTTGAACTCAGGTCTTCATGACTCCAAGTTCAGTCATTTATACATTTTGCCACCTAGCTGCTTCATATAATGTATAAGCCTTCCTTTTACTTCTTTTTTTTTTTTTTTTTTTTTTTTGCTTTTTGGAGGGCAAGTAAGTGTTAAGTGTCTGAGGCCGCATTTGAACTCAGGTCCTCCTGACTCCAGAGCCAGTGCTGTATTCACTGTACCACCTAGCCACCCCTTTCCTTTCACTTTTATGGAAGCAAACCTGTCAGTTTTACCTTTTATGTCTTCATTTAGGAATATCATAAAGTAATAGGAGCCATAGACAAATATTGCATTTGGAACCAGGAGAACCGTGTTCAAATATAGCCTCAGACAGAGCATTTATGTCAATGAACAGATAATTTACTATCTCAGCACCTATTTTCTTAACTATAAATTGAGTATGATAACACTTAAATGGCTTATTTCATAAAGTTGCTTTTAAAGAAAAGTGCTATCCAAACATTAAAGTGCTATAGAAATGTGAATTAGTCATTCAAATCATTGATTAAAAAAACGTGAAACAGCATAGGTCCAAGCACAGGTTGGCCATACTTTCCTCCAAGGTGCCGTTGACTCATTATAATTATATTAATTTAGACAGAGCCTTGGACTTAGAGTCAGGAAGACCTGAGCATGAATTCTGCCTCAGACACTTACTTGCTTTGTGATCCTGGATCCCTTAACCTTTTTTTGCCTAGATTTCTTCATCTGTAGCATTAGAAGCATTAGAGCTCTGTACTAGGTGAACTCTAAGGTTCTTTCCAGCTCTGGGCTTTATAATCATATAAGAATTTGTTTGGTAGCCTGCTATTATGGAAAGAACACTTTTTTTTTTTATCAGATGAACTGAGTTCAAATCCCAGCAATGATAAACAGGGTCTTCCTGATATAAATCTATTCTAAGTGTTGATCAGTTCAGCCTTCACACCTTGATCCCATTATCATCATGCCACCCACTCTGAGTAGTAATTCTATTCCTTCTCTGAAATTTTGCCTGCTTCTAACAGAGCTTGCAGAAACAAACAAATACTTTTTCTTATCCTTAGCATTCATCACCAGCTTCAGATAAATTGGACTTCTGCAGGTACTCATTTGTATTCATCCTTAGTCCCCTGCCCTTGCTTCCATCCTCTGTATATGTCCTCTTAAAATCTGAAGTGGTTGATGACTTTTCTGTGCAATCACATCAGTCTCTTTAGATAACTCTTCCTTTTCCTCCTCAGCCAAAGAAACAAACAGGAATGTTTCTGAATTTCTTTTCCCCATTTCTCTTCTCAGAGAGCTTCCCCTTTCTCTTGGGCCAAGTTCATTTTATGATATTAAACCACTGGATCCTACCTGAACACTTTAAAATCTTCTCTCCCCAAATCCTCTCTCCCAAAGCAAGGATACTTGTCAGATCATTCCCAACTTTCCTCTCCCCTGTCACCAACTTCATGATACGGTGGTCACTTGACCCCCTCAACAATCCATGATTTCTACTTTGTCAACCAGTTTTTCCTTGTTGGTTGAAAGTGGATGTAGGATAGCAATTATTATTGCTTCCTCTACATTCGAAGAATGACAAAATCATTAAAGATAAGTAGAGGCAAATCAAAAAGTCATCAGCTGTTCCAGAGATTAAACTTTAGTAGAAGTCAGACAGTGAAAATTTTCTATTTCTTACTATAATTCCATGCTATTTAAAACAATAGCAACAATACTTTTTTCCTCCCCTGGACTCCTCATTTAATCTCTCCTTTTGTCCAGGTGATCTGTAATATACTCTTATGAAACTGACTCTCCTGTTTCCTTTTCAGTTTCACCTCATACAAACATTCTTCACTCTGTTTCTCATTTCATGTTCACGTATTCTTTATATATCATGTCATTATGCAATACTGAAGTACTGTCCCCTTTCATCTTTCTTTTTATGTTATATAAGCTATGCCTTTACAAGCCTATATTCCAGTCATGAATCCAATCTAGCCATGGCTCAGTGACACCTATTAGATGAAATTTATCATCTTTTATTAAGATCTTTAGTTTTCCCTGTGTTATGGATTGGACCTGACTCAAGTTGTTTCCCAGGTAGGTTAGATCTAATCCTGGAACTAAACAAGACTGTATCAGGTCATTCAATAGCTAACAAAAAGAGATATTCTTAGGCATAGCATATAAAGGATGTTTAACAAAGATATTGGACTCAGATCAGGTAGACATGTCCCATGTGCTCCTCACCTCATCTGCATACGAATATAGAGATGGGGTTAGCTGAGGAGGGTATGGTGACTCCAGGGGCCTTGATATTTCTTCCAATCTGAAGGGCCCTGGACTCCACATGGGAGTGCTTGTTTGTCTAGGAATGTGCATGTCAACTAAACCTGCAGTACCAGGAATCTGCATTAACAGCAACTCAGCTTAACTCTTAGAATAAAAATTGAATTGCAGGATACTGCTATTGACTAGGGGGCCTCCAAGTGGCAGAGTGGATAGAGTACTGGACCCACAGTCATAAAGACTCATCTTCCTGAGTTCAAATCCAGCTTCGGACACTCACTAGCTATGTGACCCTGGGCAAGTCACTTAACCCTGTTTGTCTCAATTTCCTCATCTGTAAAATGAGCTGGAGAAGAAAATGGCAAACCATTCCAGTATTTTTGTCAAGAAAACCCCAAAATGGAATCATGAAGAATCAGACATAAATAAGATAAAATCAAACAATAATAAACTATAATAATAATCTATTGCATTTGTATAATGATCTATAATTTTCAAAGCTTTCACATTTATTATTGAATCTTTCCTAAACATTAACTCTCTGTGATAGGAGGGTTAGATAAGAAAATTGAGATTCAGAGAGAAGAAATTTATAGGATCATAGATTTTGACTTGGAAGAGATGGAGACCAGTGGTGTCAAACACATATAGAAATAGCTGGTAATCAACATAAAGATTCCTGAGGGGAATGTATTGACTTAGTTTTAAAATGTAATCTTATCTGTGTTTTACTGTATTTTTATTTATTTCATTAAATACATCCCAGTTACACTTTAATCTGGTTATCACTCAGGAGTGTTGACAGCTTGTTTGACACCTCTGATTTAGACCAACGGGCATTGAGAGAAGTTTAAATGACTTGTTCAAAGTTACCCAGGTTGTAAGTAAGTGGAAAAGTTTGAATTCAAACTGAAATCCTCAGCCTATTTGTGCTTCTGTCTCCCATGTGACTGACCCTAGGTCAATAACTCACCTTCTCTGAAACTCAGTTTCCTCATTTATAAAAAGACAAAGGTCAGAGTTCTAATATCTCTTTCAAGCTCTGCATCTATAATCCTGTGATATTCATGTTTGTGTATCCACAGAAAATCTCTGTGACATATAGGAAACCTCTGAAAAATGATTGTAATATTGAATTCTTGTCTGGGAAGCTGATTAGTGGTAATAATGAGAGGCAAAAATAAAGAAACTAGGTGACATCTTAGTGAAGTTATATCCTCAGTACTGGGGATAAAATATCTCTCAGAATTATATTTGTATAATTTTCCATATAACCTTTTCAATATAACCTTTTCAAAATTAGTCTTAAACAATTTACCATTCCCTTGGCCTTTATAAACTACATTGTGTCTTGAAACAAAGGGTTTTTTTTTTTACTTCATTTCTCTGAATATAGTATCAAATATAAGAAGAAAAAATGTAATATATTATATAATAGAGATATAAAAGAAAGAGAGAAAGAGAGAGAGAGAGAGAGAGAGAGAGAGAATATTTGTTATTTAGTCATTTCAGTCTTTGTGACCCCGTTTTATTTTGGGGTTTTCTTGGCAAAGATACTAGAGTGATTTCCCTTTCCTTCTCCAGTTCATTTTACAGATGAGGGAAATCAAGGCAAATAGGATTAAGTGACTTGTCCAGGGTTACACAGCTAGTAGGTATCTGAGGTTGGATTTGAACTCAGGAAGGTGAACTTTACTGACCCCCACCCTCATCTAGATTCAAGTCATGTCTCTGATGACATGACCATAGAATAGTAACTTAATTTCTAAGTGCAGAGTACACCTTTCTAAGACCATAAGTTGCACAACAGTTTCTAGTCTGCTGGAGAGAATTTATTTCCTCACCAAAAATTACATCAGGAAAAAGTCAACTACAGTTTTATTTTTCCGCTTTCCTTTGATTTCTTCTGGTCATGTTGTTTGCATAGTTCAGCCATTAGTATGTAGTGTTGAAGTTCTAGTTGGTACTGGCAAGGAAGGCAAATAATTTGAAGTTTTAAATTTTGAAGGGATGAGCTTCTGGTCATCAGTCCTTAAATTCCACCACTGACTTTTTGTGGCAAAGTAAAAAACTAAAAAAGCAGGGTCTAGTTGGAAAGGTTTTTTTTGTTTGGTTGGGTTTTTTTAGACAAGAAGACAAGGCTGAAAAGTTTTAGAGTAATGAGAGGTGTGATTAAAAGAAATACTTTCAAAAGTTTATATTTTTTAAAATAATATAGCCAGAGTTCAAAAGCCATTAGTGTGAGACTCTTTGCTCATTGGACATCACAACTCTGTGGCTGCATGGGGTAGGGCCAAGTGCAGATCGGAGACGATGAGGTCCAGAGAAAGGAGAATAGAGTCTCATAAGGCTCTTCTGGGTCTTCCCTTGCTTCTGGAACTTCTGGCTTCCATATTTGAGAGAGAAAATGAAAGGGTTCAACCCCACTTCAGTTTGCTGAAGTTAAAGAAGCAGACATGAGAGGAGCTGGCAGTTTCCATCAGGTCCCTATTCCCAGCTTGCTACTCTAGAGACTTCAGAGAGTTTCTCTTTAGGTAAGATCTGGGACTCTTCCTCTTGGTTCAACTGAGTTAGCCCACTCCCAATGGGAGAGCTCCTTCACTTTGTATTGTCTGATATATATTCTCCTATGTATACTCTATCTGATCTCTCTTTTGCTTCAACACAGATAAATGGTTTGGTTTTTTTTGCTACTAGCTATGTAGTGTTTGTTGTGGAACTGGTATTTTGTAGGAAAGGGATCGAGTCTTGGATATAAATAAAGCTTAGGTTCCTTTTTCCTCATTCAAGAAATAACAATCAGAAGTTAGATTGAATCTGAAAACATCCCCTAGACTAGTAATATTTAAGGAAGGAGACATAAAACTCTAGCCCAGCAGCCCGCCTCTCCAAGGACAGCAGAGTAGCCAAGTTTCTGCCCCCAACTTCCTGCTCCCCATCTTACTAGGAGATAAACTCTCCCTTGGAGATGGGTAGGTGAAGAAGAGGAGGGAGAGAGAGAGAAAGAGAGAGAGAGAGAGAGAGAGAGAGAGAGAGAGAGAGAGAGAGAGAGAGAGAGAGAAAGAGGGAGGAGGAGGAGGAGGAGGAGGAGGAGGAGGAGGAGGAGGAGGAGAAGAAGAAGAAGAAGAAGAAGAAGAAGAAGAAGAAGAAGAAGAAGAAGAAGATCCCAGCATATAGAGTTCTGAGTGGTGTATAATGATTGAGTAAAAGAAAGAGCCCAAACAGGAGGAAAACCAGGAGAGAACAGCGTCATGAAACTCTGTGATTGTGTTTCTTCCTTTTATTCTTAAGTATCAATGATTCTCACTGCTGCTCTCAAATCAAGGACTAGAACATGGAAAAGTCACACCTTGCCTGAGTAATTCACATCTTGTCCAGGAGACAATAAGAGGAAGCCAGGACTTATCTAGCCTTTGCATGCCCACCACAAGAAGATGAAATGAGATATGCCCTTTGCCCTTAACACCATGCATAAATAACTATAATAAAAATAGAACTTGGTAAGTGAAGAAGAGAGGAACAAGATGCTGTGAGAGACCCAAAGGAAGAAAAGTAATATCTTACTATAAGCAATAGGGGTGGGGGTGTTGATGGTAAGATTAGAAAAGGCTCATTGGAAAAGGAAACATTTAATTTGATCCTTAAAGGATAAGTAGAAACAGAGCAGACTTAATTTGGGAGGGGAGAGGAAAGGAGTAGAAAGGGCAGAAAAGCTGGTTATACTAGGCATTAGCAAAGACAAAGCAGCAGGTAAGTAGAAGGTATTTATGTGAGATATTGAATAAGCCTAATTTAGTGTATTTTAAGGCAGGGTGCCAGAAGAAGAACAGTAGGAGATAATTGTAGAAAGATTGTTGTTGTTCAGTCATATCTGACTTTTTGTAACTCCATTTGGGATTTTCTTGGCAAAGATACTGAAGTGATTTGCTTTTGCCTTTGTCAGTTCATTTTACAGATGAGGAAACTGAGGTAAAGTGATGTGACTTGCCCAGATATAATGTCAATCACAGCAGCAAAACTGAGAACTGCTGCTGTGAATGATTTTAAGGGTCTAATCATATAATATAATGAACTCTCTATTCAGAACTAAACATTGTTCAATAAAGTAAAGTATAACATTCATAGCAACATCCTTAAGCAAAACATATCTATATCTGTATCTCTCTCTCTATCATCTCATAGCATTCACTATGTCATATGGCACACAACATATATCATTACATTCAATAGCATTCTCTAAAATACTTGTTTACACAATCAGGGGGTCCCAGGCCAGGGTCTTCCCTAACACAACACATCCTTAAAGGAAAAAGCAGAAAACACAAACACACCATCCACCCTAGGTCACAGTAAGAATATCACACTATACAGCATAAATCATTGCATCCCCCAAATCACAGGGTCTTCCTTAAGCACAATGCATCCTTAAGGGGTAGCAGAAAATACCACACCATCCATCTCTAGGTCACTGTAAGAACAATCTGCTTAATCGATACCAAGTGTCCAAGTTAAGTCCTCTTTCATCTTAACTCAAGGTTGACTTCCAAGTCCCATGACTCCTCTATGGGCTGACTGTTCCCAACTCTCGCCTGGATTTACATGTAGGCAACCCCTCTGTTCCTGTTCCATGCCTCAGCTCATGCAGACTACTCTACTCCAAGCTCCCCCTGCTCCTGCCTGATAGCAGGCTCTTGGGCAGTGGTTCTCAACTTTGTGAGAATGCTGTGACCCTTTAACACTTGTATGTGGGCATATCTGCATGCAGGTGGACCTGCCTGGAGACATATAGAGGACCTGTGTCTTGGTTCCTAAGACCATCAGAAATATGTGTTTTCCCATGGTCTTAGGCAACCCCTGTGACTCCTGTGAAAGGGTCGCTCAACCCCCAAAGGGGTCGCGATCCACAGATTGAGAACCACTGCTCTAGGGGCTCCTGCCCGCAGCTTCTGCTTCTGGGAAAACAAAATTTAACAAGGTAACAACAACACTGACACACACCTCTAGCACCATCACCTCAACTCACCTCCAAAGTCCAGTGGCACTGTAATAACAGCTCCGTTCACTTTAAGAGCTCTCAAAAGGGGCTCAAGCTGAGCCTCCTTCCCATGAACTGGTTTCTGCTTTCAAAGTTCAGAGGCTCCCTCAGCAAGTCTCTGCCATCAGAAGTCTCCTCCCCATTCTCAGAGCTCTACTCCCTGCACCCACTCAAGCTGCTTTTCTCTCTGAGCACTGTAGCTCTCTCAATGCTGGCTCCCTTTTGTACATATCTGATTGGTTAGAGCCCACTTGCACATGTCTGATTGGCTCAGCACAGAAGCATGCAAGATTGAGGCCAAGAAATTGAGTAACACACACAGAAAAACAGTGAAAAATCCCACTTTGATTGCCATTACACCAGGGTCACAGAGCTAGTAAGTATCTGAAGTCACATTTGAACTCAAGATGAGTCTTCCTGACTCCAGGCTGAGCATTCCATCAACTGAACTACCTAACTGACCAGTGAGAAGAATATTCATTAATAAATTATGGAGGTCTCTGAATAATAAGTTAAAATTTACAACTTTATATGTGAAGCAAAGGAGGCAACTAGGTGGCTCAATGGATAGAGCCCTGGGTCTGGAGTCAGGAAGACCTGAGTTCAAATCTGGTCTCAGACACTTAATAGCTGTGTGATCTTGGAGAAGTCATTTTATCTTCTGTTTTGCCTTAATTCACTGGAGAAGGAAATGACAGATCATTCCAGTATCATTGCCAAGAAAATCCTAGGGACAGTATTGGTATGTATGGTCCTTGGGGTCAGTAAGTGTCAGACATGACTGAACAACAATGACAACAACAACGATATATGAAGCAAAGAGAAGAGATTAGAAGATTTTGACCACAAAAGTGATATGATCAGATCTATATGTGATACCTTTAATCAGATATTTAAAGAGCCATCTAATACATAAAGAAATTGGCCTTTGGGTATTAATGCAGAGGGAAGAACTAGGAGGACAAAGGGAGGAAAGTTACAGGGAAGGATATTTCCATTCATCCTAAGAAATAACTATCTAACACTGAATAAATACAGCAGTGATGTCAAATTGAAATAGAAATGGATCCCTGTGGGTCACATATTGATTTAGAAAACCACAAATTAGCATTATCTATATTGTATTGCATTTTTATTCATTTTGTTAAATATTTCCCAATTACATTTTAATCTGGTTGGGGCTACACTGGGGAATCTGACTACTGTTGCTGCAGGGCTGAATCTTGAAGAGGATTGACAGCAAAAAAGCAAAGATGGGTTTGAGAGACATTATGTAGAATAACTTGGTTGAAGCAGATGCTTTGAGTTCTAAAAGTTCACTGGAAATAATGCTATAGAGGTAGGTTTGGATCAGACTGGGGCATTGAGACTGTTCTATAGTGAGTGAGGAGCCATTGAAAGAGCAGACAAGGAATTATAAAAGCATCATAGGATTATTACTTTGGTTGAAGCTTTCAGGCAATTTAACAATTGCCTGGTGTGAACTAGCTTTAGTATACTCATGCTAATAATCCTGCCTATTCTATAGGCTATGGGCTTTGAGACAGCAATTTGAAAAAGTTGGGAGGACTGGAGATAAAGATTTAGGAGTGATTTGAGTAGAGATGATACTTGAAATCATGAGAATGGATGAATTCTCTGAGGAAGACAGTATTTACAAACAAATTAAAAATAGTTTCTATTGAACTTTGGACTACATTATGTGACTGGGACAGATTTATTTTAATTTTATAATTTCTTTGATAATTTTTCTGTATTTGTTGAACATATGCCACTGATAGGTGTGGAAAGTTGGTTCAGAAGGTGGGTGAGCTAAGAAAGGGCTCCTTTCTTGGCTTGACACAGAACAGCTGGGTAATTTTGAGGTGACTATAGTATCAAAATCATTTTTTTCTTGCATAACTGACCTGGACCGAAAGTAGAGACTTGCAAAGGAAAGGGTATTGAGTGTTGAACTATTGGAAACTTTTCCCTCCGTTAAATTAGCATAACTATATCTCTCAGAAAAGTTAGAGGGAAATATATATGTATTTCCTTCTGATACACAGAGATCTATGTATGTGTGTGTAAGTATATACATATATCTATATTTGGAAAGACAGAGAATTATGTCTATATCTCTATAATGTTAAACACAACTTTATTCTATGGCTAAAATATGGAACATAGCAAATGTGGATATCATTTAATTCATTGAACTAGTGCCACATGATTAAATGAATAATAATAATTCTCATTTATATAGAGCTTTGAGGTTAATAAAGCATTTTCTTCATAACAACCATGTATGGTAGGTTTTCCATAGTAGGTATTATCATAGTATAGATGTTATCACCTGAAATGAAGTTCAGAGAAATGGAATGATCTGCTTGAAGTCATGTAGCTAGCAAGTGGCATATCTGGAATTGTGAACTCAGGTATCCTTACTTCAAAGTCAATGATATTTCCACTATATTGCCCTAAAGTTGATTTTTTTTTCCTCTTTATTCAAGGGGCTGATGTCAACATTAGGCAGTTAATGTTGAGAGTTTATCTTTTATATCAGTCAGTTTGAGGTTTGTTTTTTTTTTTTAACATACTTGACAACGTTTACTCTATGGATAGAAGAGGCAAAACATATAAACAGAATGAGAAGTTGGGCCCTGCAAAGCTAGGAATACAGTAAAATTTAAGCGAGGCAATGTGTCAACAACCAGATTATGAATCAAGATCCTACACACATACATGGGTCATTGGTCAAGCCAAATCACTAAGAAACCAAAAAGACAAGCAAAAGTTGGGACACTTGCAGATTATGGAGGTCTTCCCTGACAAGTTGTTTGTCAGAAATCAGGTAGGTAAACGAGAGCTAAGATGCTCTAAGCAGTGTACAGCCGATGTATAGTCAAAAAGTCTATTCAAATAATCTATCATCCAAAGGATATATAAGAGAATGAATAGGAGAAGAAAACCACCAGACTTAGATTCTGGAGCAAATGAAGTCAATGACCAGTAGTTACTAACTACTGGTTAGTACAACAACTACCAGTAGTACTTCCTGTTGGAATTTGAGATCATGCTAGAGTTTTAACCTTCCTAGAGGCTGTATTCAAGGTTAAGATGTGTCTGCTTTGGATGATGCAGGCAATATATGAGAACAAAAGAAAAATAAAGTCTAAAGAGATCCATTGGTTGAATTGATCTGAAAGTTTATAAACAAACTAACTACATATAACAGATTGATTTAGGCTACTAAAATGTTCTACTATTGCTACTGCTTCTCTTCCTTTTCCTCTTTCTATTACTCCAGCTCCAGCATTCCACTGTATCTGTGATCTTATCAATGTGTACATTCCTTCCAATACTCTCAACTGGCTCAATGCAGGCCAAAGCTATGTGACTCATTTAATCTCTCTCATGAACTCACCCCAGGAAATTCCTGTAGTCTTCTTCCTGTTCTCTAGAAATTTCAAGAATGCCATTGGGGATAGAACCTTAACTGGGGATGCTTTTATCTAGAGAGAATTCAGTTGAAGGACAATTGTAATGGTGGCAATGATCCTTTGCTAGGAGGTTCAGAAAGTCTTCCCAAGGCTAAGTATCTATATGGTGCAAATGACTGATTTGGCAAAAGTAAGGGGTTTTTTACAAAAATAGGTCCGCTTAGCTTATAAATATATAGGTGTTGAATGCAGGGAAAGGTAGATAATACTGACTATGGTTCTTTTTGATGTTGACTGGTTCAGTTGTACTGAAAGACCCTCCTTGTTTCCTTTTCCCCATGGAACTGAGACTGACCATGGAGACTGGTGGCTGGTAGCTGATATGGGTGAACAAGTGTGGAAGATTTGAGGCATCATTCTGCTTCTTGTACTTGTTATGGGAATCTGAAGATCTTCCCTGCCCCTAGGCCCTTTGCTTAAGTAGCTTAAGTGACTCTGAGAACCTTCCCTGATTTGAAAGTATACTCTGCCCCCTAATAGGCTGAATGTGGTCACATGGAGCCTGTGGTGGGAGGCTTGTTTTTCAGGAATGCCCACGCCTTGTAGCTTTGTGATTGGGCAGTGGGTCGAGAGGGCTGTGACATTCTCCAAGCCAGGAGAAGGCTATATATATGCCCTGATGTGAGGTTTTGCTTTGGGGCTCACTTTGAGAAAAGTTGTGTGATTTGGCCAGATGAGACTCTGGGAAGCCGTTGAGTCCCCCCGGCTTTGAAAAACCCAGATGTTGGTGCTTCCCTCTCTGGTAACTGACTAGGTATGTATGTAATGGTCAGATGGTTGGAAGCCTGTCAGCTGGTCTGTTTCTTTGTCTGCTTGTAACTTCTGCTTGTTAACGTGTTTGTATTCTCTGAAGTTCAGGGTGCTGACTTTTTCCCCTTAACTAGGTAAGTGATATATGTTTGATTGATTAAAGTAAGATTGTTGACCCATTTTTACTTGCTTTCCTTTAAAAAAGCAGATCTAAGAACCTGTGCTAGCAGCCACCCTGGGTATGCTAGGGTGCTTGCTAATACAGTACTGGACAGTCTTTTTATAACTGAAGGGTAACCAAATACCATGTCACCATTTGCAAAACTTTCAGCTATGAATAGAACAAAGAAACTTTTATGTTCTAGTTGTCTTCATGGGAGATAAATTACTATCCACCAGTATCTCATGACAACCAATGACATATTCTGGGCTATGCTGATATATGTTTAATAACTGCTTAAACAATATGGTTTAACAACAATAAAATGTACTGGGATATACTTTTAAGCTTACTCTCCAGTATTAACATTTCTCCATCACTTTCTTAATTCTAGACAATCAAAAAAACAATAGATCAGGCCCTGATTTATAGCCTTTGTCAATTTCACAGATACAAATGGTCAAAAGGAAAATTTAAAAAATGGCTGGTTTGAGCTGGCTCCAGCACACTTATGCTTATAATTCTGACTATTCTATAGTCTAGCAGTAGCTTCTTTTTTGAAATTCTTAACACATCATAACTTAGCAACTTCTCCCTTGAAATCCTAGATGTTTCCTCACCTCTGCTTTCTCCTTCACCAGGCTATACCCTACCAAAGTGCCCTAGTAGCAATTGTGCTCTAGAGAATCTAGTTCATGCCTTTGCAGCAAAGCTGATAGTCCTCAATTTTCCAAACCCTGGAGAGATGTGGAGGGGGAAAATGTCCGTGGTAGAGTAAATTGAACAGAAAACACCAGAGAAAGGAGCACCATAGTGATAGAACCCTGGAAGAAGTGACTCAGGGCCAATGAAGTCATCAGGGAAAAAAACAGAGAACAATTTGAGGGAGGAAGCATATCCCTAACCCCCAGGTCAGCAACATTTCTTGCAAAATTTTTATCACCTTATCTGGTTACAGCTCTGAACAGAACATGGGCTATCTTTAATCTCCTCCAATATTAATAACAATGCTACCTATTAAGTTCAAGAACAAGCTAACACAGTCTCATTTTTTTTTTTACTTAAGAAAATAGTTTCATTTTTGTTTTAAATGATTACCTTCATAAATATTTGTCCAAAGAATAAATTTGTTCAGCACCTGGGGCAGAAATTGACTTTGCAGAGGAGGTTTTCCCTATACCAGGAAAGGTCACAGCTTCCCTGGTCATTTGCTGATGGGTTTGTCCATTAAAAAAGGGGGAGCATGCCTGTTTCTCACTTACTGTAACAGAAATCATTCAAGCAAGTAGATTTTCATAACTATAAATACTGTGATATTATAGTCAGCTGTAAATAATATTTATGAATGGGTATCACTGCTGCTTAACTGATTTTTGTGAGGTGCCATGCTCTTCCTGCCACAGAGAGGAGGCATTTGCTGGGTGCAGGAATCAATACTTCTCCATGATCAAGTGCTTTCACTATGAAAAGGCTTTTAGTTGTGTGAGGGATGCCGTCAATAAATAGTAACTGGCCTTTCAAAATTTAGCCTTTTTTTTTCCCCTGAGTCACTTGAAAAAATGAATCTCTAATCCCTGATCAGCCTACTTGACAGTGTGTGAGTAGGCATGGAGTGCTGGTTTTTTAATGCAGTCTATCTTGCTGCTGGGTTTGATCTGACAATCATGCTGTTCATATGAATGGAGTTGAGGCAGGCTCTGGAAAGAGTGCATTGTCCAAGAACCTGTAATAATGGTTCACCTAATGCTGGAGGGCTGGTCAGGTGAGGTCAAGCCAGTCTGGCAAAAGTGAGGGGAGTGTAGAGGCTATTATCAGTTCCCCTTGTTTATGTCTCAGAGCAAAATAATGATTAGGGCAGAATTACCCCAGTGGATTTATTACTGAGTGAATGACTTAGGTCATTGCTCCAAGCATCTACTTGACTTTTTTGAGAGCTCCAAATCAAAACCAGAATGAATTTTCAACCCAGTCCCCACATGGTACAGACTTCTCCTAATTAGTTGATTCTCTACTTCAAATCCCTTGTTTTTCATGTAGCCTTGCTGGCATCATTGAAATATGTATGACTTTTCCTGCCCTCCATGATGAAAATAAAACTGTTATTATCTGAATCAGCATGGTGTAGGTGATAGAGAGATGGACATCAGAACCAGGGAAGAAAGACTTTAGGGTTCAAATCTCACTCTGACACTGACTGTGTGATCTTGGGCAAGTCTTTTTATCCTCTCAGTGCTCCAGACAACTTTCTCAGACTGTAAGTTGCAGAGAAGGTGCTGTACTGTGCTGGAAAAAAGGATTTCTTCATTTTGGGTCTCCCTATGTCATTGAAATGAGAAGTCTGGTCTTTTCTCCTATCCCTATGCTATGCAACAAAGATGGCATTGTTGATTCATTTGTAATTGGACACGTACCTAGAGTTCTTTTTCACGATGGTATTGATGATGAATTGATGGATGGGCGTTCTATAGCACCTAATTTCTCTGTTCCTAATACATTAATTTTCAATTTATCTGGCTAGAGTTAGGGAGGGGGTGAGTTTTTGACAAAAGCATGAGATTGTTCATCTCTCTCTCTGGTCATTTTCTCTTTTCCCCTTTATATTCTCTCTAACACAAGAGTCTACAGTCATCATTCTGTCTCCTAAATGCCCAAAGATCCTTAAATGGGTGAGCTTATCTTTCTAACAGCTCCCTGAATATATGCTATTTCTGCATTCTTTTTGTACCCAATTGAAATTTCTCTGTTTTGTATTCCTATCTCAGAAATCAATGTCTACTGATGTGAAAATTCCATGGTTAATATGTTATCCCACCCAAGGAACATATTTTAGCAATATCTTGAAAGACAATTTCTAGGGTCTTTTGTTTTTTTTTTTTT
>CM053587.1:107666877-107684251 GCA_028646515.1 Pseudochirops corinnae
GAAAGAACTCTCTAGCTTTTGTGTATTATAAATGTGTGTGTATGTGTATATATATATATATATATATATATATATATATATATATATATATATATATATATATATATATATATATATATATATATATATATATATATATATATATATATATATATCTCCCTGATTATCCATGAATATACCTGTGTATATCTATCTCTGTACCAGCAGTGCAGAGTAATAATAAGCACTTAATAAATGTTTTTTCATTCATTCACTCCTCATTCATGCACTGATTTGTTCACTCATGATATCATTCTCTTCCTCAGCTTAAAGAACTTACCAGGACATTTTCCTGCATTCACTACTGTCATCTATGGTTCAGACAAATGTTTGCCATTTGAAAACTGTGCATTCTACATTGCACATTGCAGAGAGAGTGAAGCTTTTCAGACATCATTGCCACAGTAGTAATGGAGAAAACCTGGGATATAGACACAACCAGTATGGTTGATGCACATAAGACCATTCTTTATTTTATGAAGTAAAAGAATAGTTTTCCCTGCGAGTCACTTTTTTCCTAAGTATTTGATTTTCCTCTAATGTATTATTAACCTATTTCAAATTATACCAGAAAAAATACCCATAGGCATCCAGATTTCAACAGCAAATAGCTGAAGTAAAGTAAAAAACAAACCAAAAATAATAAAAGAAACAACAACCCTCCAACCAAACACCCTTGTAATGTCACCTTGCCACTGAATATGATAAAGGGCTTCATTAAAATGGTACAAATCTGTCCCATCCTGTTTGTTTTCCTTGGAGGCTTAAGCATTTCTTAGATTTGTGTGTAACCTAGTTTTAGAGTTACAGCTCTTGACAGCTTGTTAATAACTACTCTTGCTCCCAAGAGCCAGAGTGTTATCAGTAGGGTCTTACAGTCACATTGAGGCTTCAGCAATTCTCCAGGGGATTCCATTTTTTTCCTAGTGAAAAATCCAGGAATAAAAGCATCCTCCAGTTTAGATGCAGTGATTCCTGACTAGCACATTAGCCTTATAACTTTTTCAGTTTCTGAATCACACAAACCCCAATATCCTTTTATTGCTCTGGTTTACCAGTTTTTATTTGAAGATGCTTTATCATAATTGTTGTTGTTCAGACATTTTATTTATGTCTGATTCTTTGTGACTCCATGGGCCATACTGTCCATGGATTTTTTTTCTTTTTGGTTTTTTGTTTGTTTGTTTGTTTGTTTTTAAAGATACTGAAGTGGTTTGCCATTTCCTTGTCTAGTAGATTAAGGTAAATAGAAGTTAAGTGATTTGCCCAGGGTCACACAGCTAATGTCTCTGGGGTCAGATTTGAACTCAAGTCTTCCTTATTCCATGCCCAGCACTCTATCCACTGAGCCACCTAGCTACCTGCTGTCATAATTATGCCTCTCCCCAACCGCCCTCATAAATTGAGTTACTTTTCCTCCCTTGTTATTATAAAATGTTATTGTTTTTGAACATGGTAGAACAAAACCTGCATTGTATTATTTAGTAGCCGTGGGAAATGGTTTTTTTATTTGCATGCAATTAAACCTAAATGGTATGTTCTCCTTTTCATCAAAAAGTACCTATGAAATATGAATCAAGGTTGCATCAAGGTGGCAGGCTTTGCAGCATGGGAGCTTTTGTTTCTAATAGATAATGCAGAACTTCAAACTGGTTCAATTAAAAAAAATCAACTGGATTTGGAGGAAGAGAAGATGAATTCAAATCCTGGTTTTACCACAAACCTCTCTGGTCTTTAAGGTGTTTCCTTAACTGTGAAATGAGAGCAGTGGTGGAAATCATTATCTCTTAGATCTCTTTTTACTCAGAATCAATGAGTTCTTTCACTTCATTTCTTCCTCTGCTAAAAGGGGAGGAGGATTAAACATAACGATAATTTATATTTGTCATTAATTTGGAGATTCTATGATATTGTCACTTGGGTTGGCAACTTTTCTATAAGTTTCTTAGAGACACACCTGTGGATCTAAGAAGTTAGTGGCTTGTCTGCGATCATACAGACATGTCAGTTGTGGGATTTGAACCCAAGAGACTTTGACTGCAAGGTCATCACATTAACCATTGTGCCACACCAACCCTCTGCTGAAGTCCTACTCCATTTCCTCATCATGACCTTTAATTGTCAGATACTAAGTCATCAGAGAAGGGACAGCTGGGTGGTACAATGGGTAGAGTACCAGGTCTGGAGTCAAGAAGACTCATCTTCCTGAGTTAAGACCTGGCCTCAGACACTTAATAGCTGTGTGACCTTGGGTAAGTCATTGAACCCTGTTTTTCTCAGTTTCCTCATCTGTAAAATGAACTAGAGAAGGAAATGGCAAACTCTTCTAGTATCTTTGCCAAGAAAAACCCAAAATAGGTTCATAGAGAGACAGACATAAGTAAAATGTCTAAACAACAACAAGTCAACAGAGAACAAGCTCAAGAAATTTCTATCAAGCTGGAAAGGCTTTGAGAATGTATCCAGCAAAGTCTGTCAATGAGGCCCAACGTAATTAATTTTGGAAAGGCTCAACACCAGGGCATTGGCTACTAAATGATGAATTATTCTGAACATAGCTATTCATGAAAGCAAACCCAAAGACTTGAGGGGGCTACAATATGTACCCTCTTAAGACATTGAAGTAAGAGTGTTGGTAGAAAGAATACCTATACCAATGGAAACATGAGTCCTTAAGATATTGGAGTTTTGTTGTTGGTAGTTGTTTTTGTTTCTTTTTTGGCATGGCAAAGCTGTGTGGTGTCCTGCCTGGCATGGAATATGTGCTTAACAGAAACTCATTGACTTGGCTTGGTATCTTTGAGGTGAAGAAGAACTTATTTCAAGAGTCACCTCGGACACATACAGACTCTTGAACCTCAGCAAATCCCTCAACATCATAGTTGAAAAAGAAGAAAACCAACTCCATCTTGGAACAACTTTGATAATATGGACTGATAGGACAGGCACATTTTATTGAAATCACAAAGCTGCTTAAGAGACACAATGTTTTAGAATGTAAAGCATAGATAATGCAGTTCGAGGCTGTAAACCCAGAAATCACAAAAATCTTATAACATCTTGACATTTTTCCACTATTGTTCAATCTGGTCTCCCTTTAAATCTATACAAATATAAATCTTTACCATGTAGAATTGTAGCCATGCTCAGAACTGTCTCACTGTGTCTCCTTGTTTATACAAGTAAAATCTTTTGACTTATGTAACTTTTACTTGGTGTGAATTTGTTTTTGTTTTTGTTTTTGGTGCAAGTTTTGGAAGAGCAGATCTCTAAGATTATTAATTAACAGAGAAGGTAACCAACTTACCTACATTAGTAGAAGTAGCTTTCTCCACCAGAAAGTTCTCCTTCCAATGAAATCACTGGCCCACTCCCATTCCTTATAGTTAAGCATCACTTTTTACTTTTCCAAAATGACTATTTTATAATTTCATTTTTCATAATAGTCTTACAAGGTAAGATATTTTTAATATCTCCATTTAGTTGTTGTTGTTTAGTTGGTTCAGTACTGAGTATTCATGACCCCTTTTGGGGTTTTCTTGGCAAAGATACTGGAGTGGTTTACCATTTTCTTCTCCAGCACATTTTACAGAGGAGGAAACTGAGGAAAACAGAGTTAAGTGACTTGCCCAGGGTAACATAGGTAGTAAACATCTGAGGTCAGATTTGAACTCAGAAAGAGAAGTCATCCTGACTCCAGGCCTGGCACACTATCTACTGTGCCACCTACTTGCTCTATCTCTATTTTAGAGATGAGGAAAATGCAAAGTTACCAGACAATGCTAAGGTCAGACATTTAGTTAGTAGCAAAGTCAAGGCTGGACAGAATCTTTATGAAATGTTACAATAACAGTGATTTCATGCTATCAAATACTGTCTTGTATCTCATGCTTAGATGGTGTTCTTTCTACTATGCCATATTGCTGAGAAATTTTTGTACCAGGTACATTGGCTTTTTTTTTGTTAAAATGGTGTGTTAAAATATGAATAGCATTTGATATTTGTTGGGAATGTAAAAATAAGTTATATCTCTATAGGTAAGTGAAGTCATTATTAACTAAAGTCAGCACTGCCAAGGAAACTCCCTAGGCAAATCATATCTCTCTGCCTTAGTTTCTCCAACTCTCAAATGGGAATAATAATAGCACATACTTTTTAAAAATTGTTGTAAGATCAAATGAAAAGGTATATGTAAAATGTTGTACAAATTTTAGAGTGTTACATAAATGCTAGCTATTATAAGAGGATCAATTAGTGTTTGATAGCATGAAATCATTTTTATTGTGACTTATTTCAAATTTTTTTTTCTAGCTTCTAAAAGTAGGTCTTGGTTCTTACATCTCAGGCAAATATGTTAAGCCCTACTGTATTAGACTGCTGTACCAAAATCCAGTGTCTGTCCATACAAATCCTAGCCAAGACTCCCCAACATAAGTCTGTACTATGGGTCTCTCAAGTATGGAGAGAGAGCGCTGGTTGCCAGGGCAACATCCATCTCTTCAGTGCTGTCTGCAAATCAGCATTGCATCGGCTGCTTCTGATAGGAAAAGGGAAGTGCAAATGTGGCAGCTGAAGCAAACAACAGAAAATATGCTGCTTAGCAGTTTTCAAATTCACAACTAATTAAAGCTTTTTCTCAAGATGATGTCATTTAAATCCCTGCTAGAGACCAAGAGTCTGCAGAATGGGAGGCAAGGTAAGCAGAAGAACCCTTGCCTGGAATGTTTTCTTCTTTCTCCTCCTCCCACCCTCCACAAGGGAACATGGGAATCTGAGAGCAAATCATGAAGAGAAGGAAAATTTAGAAACGTTTTATTAAAAAAATAATTGAAAGCTACTGGTTCTTGCTCACGGAATAAACAAAACATAATTGTAAATATCAACTATTTTCTGAATCAGTGGTTCCCAGCCTTTCTGAGATAGAGGACCGGTTTTCAATGTGAACCAACTCTGAGGATCCTTCTGTGATCCTAATTGTATTACTCTATCTATTGATTGAGAAAGTATGTAATAGCATAAGAGCTACGAGGAATTTAGTCACCTGTTTAAGGGAGTTTGTATTTATTAGAGGTAGTCAGTTTGAGTCAAGAGATATGCTGATGCAGCCTTCATGTGAAGTTTAGGGGAGGTAGTGTGGTTTGATGCATAGAGAATCAGCCTCAGAATCAGGAAGACCTGGGTTTGAGTTCTACCTTTGACACACACTTTCAGAGTGACCCTGAATGATTAACTTAACCTCTCAGTGTCACAGGCAACTCTCTGAGACCATAAATTGCAAAGGAGGCTTTGATCTGCACAAGTAGAGGGCGTTTCTTCATTGGAGAGTTCCATATACTGATGAAATCACAGGTTCAGTCCCCCTTCAATTGGGTAAATTATGACAGCATCCACATAATTCAAAAGAGTTGCACCAATATCATCAAGACATATTCTTTACTCAATTTACAACAGGTGTGTTCCTTTTTTATCCTACTAAGTTATTTTGTGTGTTTTGTTAGAGCTAAATCAGAATTATTGCCTAAGCTTGTTGCATGTCCATATTTGAGGACCCTTTGCAATAACACCATGGCCTATCCCCTTCCACGAGTTTGCTTACCATAAATTGTTTGGGATTCATTGCATTGAAGTAATTTTATGATGCAGTTTTAAGTGTTTAAATGTATACTGGCAAATGATATCTTCACAATGCCTTGTCTTCTCATAGATTTTTATTCTTCTTCTTATTTTTACGCACTAGACTGATGATTTCAATGCTATAGAGAACTTCCTCCCAGTGAGGAAACACTCTGTCAACGGGATCGTGCACCTTTTCTGCCACTTATCGTCTCAGTAAGTATTGTTCTTTGCTTCAGGTCTCCACAAAGTTAAGTGACTTGTCAAATACAGCCTGCATATGTTAGAGGTAGGATTTGAATCCAGAATTTCCTGATACTGTAGCTGGATTTAGGTCCACATGGCCAAGTCACAAGGCAGGTTACTACTATAGCTCAGGTGAATTAACAAGGAAAAAACAAAGTTAAAATGAGCTATGAATAGACTATGCATAATGATACCTCAAAGTTCTTCATAAATAACCTCCCATGACCAGTAGTATAGCAAGAAGTTACTCATAATGCTTTTTTTGGTTAAGAGGCTTAATGGTCCTGACCCACTATCAATAAACTATGGGTTTTTTTAGTAGAAGAGGTAGATTTATGCTAATTGAACCACATATAATATGAATTTTCTTTTTTAGAACATGAAACTGAGAATCTATTGCATATGGCTTGTTTTTTTAAAAATACACATTAAATTTAATGTAGTAGCACCAACATTATCCTGCTTATCTCCGTCTCTTTCCGAACTTTTTTTTCTGCTCTCTTCTTGTGTACAATTTAGTTTTCTACCAATGCTCTTTTCTCTTCCTCCTCTTCCTACTTCTTCTTCTCCTCTTCTCCCTCCTCTTCCCTTGTTCTTTACCTTCCCATCTACCTTTTTCCTTCTCTTCATTCTCCTCCTCCTTCTCCTCTTTGTCTTCTTCCTCCTCTTTTACATTGTTATATCTACTTTCCCAACTCCCTCATCCTCTTTCCCAATATGCATTTCAAGGTGGCCAGCTAAGGGTTAGTTATGACTTTATGATCACAGCTACATTAGCTTAACTCTATCATTTTCAAATAAGTGGAATTCTCTGTGGCCTAGAAAAATTAATTGCATTGGTACTATCAATACTTATCTAACGCTTATACTGTGTCACTTATATCAACTGTCTGTCAATCACAGAGGCAACCACTGTCTCTGAAGTCATAGGACTTGTGTTCAAGTCCTGTCCCTGATCTTTATTTCCTGGTGACTTTGGGTGAATCCCTTAGCCTTCTTGGTCCACAGTTTCCTCACTTACAGAATGAGAAGGTTGTAGTAGATAGCCTCTAACATTTGTTCAAGTTTATTTCTGTGATAAATAGAGCATACCATTTGCAAATTGCCTGAAAATCTAATGAATGCTACTCAAACATGGTAAATTTTTGTTTGTTTATATAAATGTTGGAGTCTGGACTTTTTCCAAGTACAAATAAACCTTAATTTTCACAATATATGTGGCACTGAATTCCTATGTGTAAATCTAAATTTGTTATGTTAAATCTTATTTTTAATTATCTGTGGGAAGTGGCTCTTTAAAGGAAGCCAATGATGAATCTCTTGGTAAAGTGAATGACTGTGGAATGCCTACATTTTTAAAATGTTTTTTTTTTCTTTGTTTTGGAGGGGGAAAGGCAGGGCAGTTGGGGTTAAGTGAATTGCTACATGGCTAGTAAGTGTTAAATGTCTGAGCGCAAATTTGAACTCAGGTCCTCCTGACTCCTGGGCTGGTGCTCTATTCACTGGACTACCTCACCACCCTAGAATTTCTACATTTTAAAAATATTTTTTTTTGAGTTTTCTTGTATGTATCACTACATCAAGGGAAAACTGTCATGAAATCCTGAGGAATGGTCTTTACTAACTGGGAATTATATTCAGCTCTCAGGATTCAAAATTTTGGTGAATGAAATAGAACTTAAAACATCAACAACAACAACAACACAAATCTGGAAATTCTGAGTCAATTTCCATTCAAAATCTCAATTTGTGAAATAGCAAAAGTAGCTCAGGTTTGGAAATGTACTTATTGGTAGTAACAAAAATATACCTTTCCCCTTGTATCCTATAAAAAGAAAAGTTCAAGTTTGGAAATGATTCTAGATTTTCTTGCATAAAATTAAAGTATTTTTATTGATATTCTTGGGTATTACATTGCTTAAATTTCCCCCTACTTCTCCCCTTTCCTTTCTATAGAGACCTTCTTTATAACAAAGAGTATTTTTAAAAGAAAAGAGGAATAAGAGAAAAATAAGAAAAACTAATGAACATATTTGAAATAGCTGGTATTATATGAAAAATTCTCACCTTCAGGCCCACTTACACCATCCCCCAATGCTAAAGGGGCAGAGAGAAGTATCTTCTCAAATCTCTTCTTTGGAGCCAAGTTTACTTTTTGTAATTTTGCATCATTCATTTTTGAGTATTATTCTTTCTATTTACACTCTTGTGGCCATTGTGCATATTGTTTCCTTGTCTCTAATTATTTCCCTCTGCAGCAGAGAGCATGTATATTTCCATTCTTCTCTGTATTCATCATTTTTAAAGCACAGTACCATTTCATCACATCTATGTACTACAATTTATTTACCCATTTCCCAATTGTAGGCATCTATTGTGTTTATGATTCTTTGCTCCCATACGTAGCGTTGTTCTATTTTCTTATATATAGACCCTTTCTTTTGGTCAATGATCTCCTTGGGGCACATGCCTAGCAGTGGAATCTCTGGGCAAAAGAGAAAAAATAATGCTTTTGATGTCCCATTGTGGCTTAGAGGTGGTGCAGTACATCTATAAAAACAAAATCTGGAAAATCCTGGGTTGAAAAGATGACTATTATGGTGGATCTTTAGCATGGTGTCCAAATATGAAGGATTTCCATTAGATTGTGAGGACTTGGAGGCATTCCTGTTTGTAGATGACATTGTGATGATTAAATCCAGTCTCAAAATACTTCAGAGCCTCCTCAGTGGGATTCATGACTACTCAAAAGAAACCAATGTAATAATCCACACAGGAAAAATAAAAATACATGAAGTGTCTATTGTCTACATTATTAATACAGTTAGATGGATGGCCTATTTAACATGTCTATCAGACTATGTGTTTTGCATGGGTACTGATACTATACCTTAATCATGGTAGAGATGGCCCAGGACTCAAAGCCCAGGATCCTTAGGAATAGCATTAAACTCCATACTATAGAAGCCCTGCATCTAGCTCAGTCCTTGTAGTCTTCATTAAGGACATTATCATTTGCAAGAAATTCCTCTGCTACACCCTAAGGACCACCACCAGCTCTTTCTAGCCTACTTGAAGTACAAACATCTTCATGTGTTGTCTTTCCCCCTTACACTGTGAGTTCCCCAAGAGCAAGGACTGTGCTGTTTTTCTTTTAAATTTCTACCACATGGTGTTTTGTACATTCTAAGCACCTGATAAATGCTCTTTCATGAATATATCCATCCCTTCATGGCCAATGAAGGGTAGAGACAATGATCACATTAACCAAGCAATCAATGTCAGTCAATCAATCAGCCAGCAATCATTTTTAAGTACTCACTATGTTCTAGGAACTATGCTAAGTGAAGATGATTTAAAAAAGAAAAAGAAAAAATTTCAAGAAAGATAAACCTCAAGGAGTTTACATTCTATTGAGGAAAAAACAAAACATACACACAAGTAAATGTATACAAAATAAATAAAAGGCAAATTTGTCAAGGGAATGATAGTGGGAGGATCATGAAAGTTTCCAAACAGAAATTCACACTTGAACAGAGTTTTGGAAGGAACCATGACACCCTAAGGTGTACAAGTGAGGTGGGAATACATGGGGAACAGTAAGTTTCAAACCTGGAGGGTGGCCAGTATAAAGGTGTGCAGATAGGAACTGGAACATCATAACATAGTGGCTAACATGTATTTACACCTAACACCTGCTATGTTCCAGACACTGTCCTAAGCACTTTAACTCATTTGGTCCTCACAAGACTTCTGGAAGGTCAGTACTATTATTATAATCCTTATCTTACACATGGGGAAACTGAAGCAATTAGAGGTTCAGTGACTTGCCATAAATCACATGGCTAGTACATGTCTGAGGCCAGTGTTGAATTCAAGTCTTCTTCATCCCAAGCCCAGATCTCTATCCACTGCATCACCTAGTTCCAACACATGGGCAATAGCAAGAAGTCCAGGTTGATTAGAATATACATCATGGGAAGACAAGTAATATACAATAAGATAAGAAATTTAGACTGTGTACAGGTTGAAAGGAGTGTAGAGGGGATTTTTGAGGGAATTGGAAGTCACTAAAGTTTATTAAATAGGGGTGTAACATGGTTGGACCTACGCTTAAGAAAAATCATCCTGGTAGCTGTGTTGAGGATAGATTAGAGAGGAGAGGAGAGGTACTTGAAGCAGGGAGACTAAGAAGCTATTTCAATAGCCCAGACTAGAGGTGATGAGGGCTGAACTAGGGTCATAGCCATGCAGGTAAGAGAGAAGGGGATAGATGAGACAGTGATTTTGTGGAAGTTTAAATAATGAAATATGGCAACTGATTTGTTATGTGCTCCAAGGGAGAATGAGGAATCAAGAAGTTTGCCAAGTTTATGAACCTAGGAAACTAAAAGGACAGTGAAATTCATGGCAGAAACAGGGAAATTTGGAAGAAGGATGAGTTTGGGGGGAAATATAGTGGGTTCAATTTTGAATATGTTGAGTTTGAGATATCTAAAGAACATACACTTTAAAATAGACAGCGAGGTAGCATGGTGGTTAGAGACCTGAATCTGAAGTCATGAAATCCTGAGCTCAAATCCAGCCTTGGACTCTTACTAGTTGTGTGACCTTGGGCAAATCTCTGTCCCAGTTTCCTCAGCTATAAAATAGGAATAACAATAGTACCCAAGTGCTTGGCACATAATGGTCACTATACAAATGTCAGACACTAATACTATTATTGTATCTCATGGGCAATGAAAGATGTATAATTGGAATACAAGAGATGGAGCAGGGTCAGATAGAGACTTGGATGTCATATGTATAGAGATGATAATCAAACCAGAGCAAAGAGAAGAGTTCAAGGGAGAGACTTAGGGAACACACATAAAGGATCAGTTAAAAAGGTCTGAAAAGGAACATTCAGTCAAATAGGAGAAGAACCAAGAGAGTAGCGTCATGAAAATCAAGAGAAGAGAGAGTATTCAGAGTAGGAGGAAAGAGGGATCAACAGTTTCAAATGTAGCCGAGGGATTCAGCACCATGAGGGCTGAGAAAAGGACCTGAGATTTGACAATTAATAGGTAATATTTACCTCTGGAGAAGACAGTTTCTATTGAGTGTTGAGATCAAAGGACAGTTTGCCAAGGGATGAAAAGTAAGTAGAGGCAACAAGTTTTTCTCGTCTAGCTTTTTCTTTTTCTTTTTCTTTTTAACTTCTAAAAATCTCTGAACTAAAATAAAATGAGCATTTCCATAACAAAGTATAACAGAAAAAGAGGATTGCATGTGTAACTGCAAATTTACTATGTACAACTTGCTTTCCCTTTTAAATATATAACAGTTATCTTGGAGCTTTTTCCACTTTCCTCCCTTTCCACCTTAGAGATAGTTACTATTAGACAAGATATATGTACACACACACACACACACACACACACACACACACACACACACACCCCTATCCAAAACCATCCTATATGTTAAATCATCCTGTACTTCTATTCTTTCTCTGGATGCAGATACCATCTTCCCTTATAGGTCACTTGTAATTAATTTGGATATTTATAATAGTCAAAATGACTTGGTTGCTCAAAGTTGCTCTTAAAACAACATTGCTGTTGTGGCTAGCTTTTTTAGGAGATGGGCTGTGAAAGGGAGGAGAGACATGGGACTATAGTTGCAGGGGATGGTTAAATCTAATGAGGTTTTTTTGTTTTTCAAGACTTGGGTGTGTTTGTGTGCAGCAAGAAAGATACCAGTAGATAGGAACAGATTGAAGATTAGAGATAGGGTAATTGTGGAGGCAATTTGTTGGAAGAAGTAGGATGAAGAATACCTGAAAAGTCTTGACCTTGGCAAGAAGGGTCACTCATCATTAGAGTCTGGAGTAAAGGAGAATGCAATGAGGGGTAATGTCACTAGTTTTGATATGTAAAGAAAGGGAGAAAATGGAACTGATGGTGTATGGTTTCTATTTTTCTCATTTAAATATGAGTTGAGGGCCTCAACTGAGAGGGATGAGGAAGGCAGCAGCGTGGCTGAGGCTTCAAGATGGAAGAGAAGTTTTCAAATAGCGTATGTGAGGAGAGAATTAATTAGGAGGACTAAAAGGACTGTCTTATTAGGCTGAGGGCCCAGTCAGGATTAGATGACAAAATATGTAATGGACCCAGCTGGCTTACTTACATAATTTCCTCCAACTCTGTTCAGCAGGATGTGAGTAGGAACAGAGGCGGCAACTGGTGAAGTAATCCATGGTTGGTAATTGGCAGGGCATACATGTTGATAGGACAGGGAGACAAGGGATTTGAGAATAGAGGACAGTGTAGAGTTGAACTGGCAAGTACAAGACAAAGGTGAGGTTAGCAGAGGAGTGATGGCTTGGAGGAGTACTGAAGAATGGACATATGAGAGGACCCAGTGAGATTATTTATCTACAGAGGCATCAATCAAACTGATGCTGCAAACTATATAGCTTTACAAGTCAATAATGTCCTTTTTATCACCTGGCAGACTACATTAAATTTTGGAAATAACCAAGTGCTTTCTGTGATCCTAAGTGGCTTTTGGACATAAATACATCTTTTGAACACTGATTTTTTCCTAATAATACTATATATTTAGTCAGTCAGTAATAGTGCTATGTTCCAGGCACCATGCTGAGCACAAGGGATACCAAGAGAGACAGAGATTTCTGCTCTAAAGGAGAGGATCATTAAATACTACAATCCCTGAGGAGCCACAACTGCATGTGACCTAGAGAGTAATGGAGAGACATATAGGGGGTTTAAACGAGTTACACAGTGGTCTGCTGGACATGGCTAATACAGGCTCAGGACTGTCAACTGGTAAATTTTCAGTGCAGAAATTGGCAAATATAGGAAATCAGAAGTAGATATATTGCTTTGTCGGTTGCCTGGATTTTAAAAAGTGATGGAAAAAATTTTAGAATTGCAGATTAAATTTAAAAATCTGTACTTTTTTTTTTAGAGAGCAAGTTGTTAAACATTTACCAACACACTCCTATAGCTACAATATATAACTAGTGGTTATTTTCATGTAAGAAGTAGTATAAAAAGTTGCTTAAAAGGATCTGTGATCTCATCAATTTGGATGTCCCCTCCTATGATGCAGATGGAAACCCATCTGTGCCTGCCATTTTGGGGGCTCTTGTCCATAATCTCCCATACTTTCTCCATAAGAACTCCACCCAGTGTTGAGTCTCTCTTCATTTTTATCCTGACATTCTGAGGATGTGTACCAGCAGAGCACACATACTCTTGCTCACTCTTGCCATATGACCAACATGTCTTCTTTTCCTATTCAACATTTCCCTGAAGGCATCTTATATTCCTTTTCTTCTTGGAAGTTCCTCATTGGTCATATGTTACATCTTGCTGGCAACCATCATATATCTCTCAATCGTACTCTAGGTGATATCCATTTGTAATTCTTTCGGAGTTGGTGGTATTCCATGTCTCAGAGTTATACCACAGAGATGACGAGAAAACATCAGCAAGGGCCAATTCACATACTCGTCTACTTCCAAATCTATGCAAAATCTTTAGGAGAATCACCCATGCATGCATGAAGAACATTTTTGATGGGGGTATTAATAGAGAATATTGAGTATGTAGGATATCAGGCAAATATAGAATCAGAAAATAAAGCAGGGCAGTCACGAGGCAAGAACAATGGATAAAATGTTAAAGGATCTGGGAGAAAGTGCATTGGGTAGGCCTTCTTTGGAGAGTTTGTAGAAAGGGCTGGAGGAAAATCCACACAACATGAGAAGGCTAGAGATGCAATTCAGTTTTTAATTTCTCAGGGTTTTTTTCTCCCCAGTCCCCCTCCACAGCCCATGCCTTTTCTCTCTATGGTTACCTTTCATCTCATCTATATGTGTATATGTGAATGTATATGTGAATGCATATATGGATGTATATGTGTGTACATACACACACATATACATACATACATACATACATACATACATACATGTATATATTATCTCTCCCATAAGAACAAAGCTCATTGATGACAAGGAATATTTTTACTCTTTCTTGGAAACACTTAGAAAAGTTTTTGATACATAGTAAGCATGTAATAAGTGTTGATTTACAATGAATAACTGATTCATTGCCCCGGAATAGAAAATGCTTACATCACTAAGATCATTCATATACTAGATAACATTGGCTATTGAAAGGTGCATAGCTTATAGATCAATTGTCTTTTTAATTACTCTTCACTACCCTTTTCATCATAGGAAGATAGCTGATACACTGAACCTTAGTTCAGGAAGGAAGGAAGGAAGAAAACAAGCTTCTATTAAGCACCTATGCATATGCAAATATCACCTCATTTGAGCCTCACTCCAATTTTGGGAGGTAATTATGCCCATTTTAAAGTTGAGGAAACTAAGGCAGTGGCAGTTAAGTGTTTTACCCAGGGTCACGATTTAGTTAAGTGTCTGAGGCTGGATTTGAATTCATGTCTTCCCGAATCTAGGAACAACATTTTATCCATTTCACTACCTGGCTAATATAGCAATAGTTATGATTAATTTGCTATTAACTAGATGGTTTTCTAAATCTGTCTCTCTCTCTCTCTCTCTCTCTCTCTCTCTCTTTCTCTCTCTGTCTCTCTCGTTGTCTCTCTGTCTCTATCTCTCTCTGTCTCGCTGTCACTCTCTGTCTTTCTGTCTCTCTGTCTCTGTCTCTCTGTCATTCTCTCTGTCTGTCTGTCTGTCCGTCTCTGTCTCACTGTCTCTGTCTCTCTGTCTTTGTCTTTCTGTACCATGTACTAGGAGCTAAACAAAGAGCTAGTAATGGTAGTTTTAACTATGAAAGACCTAAAACAAGAGCTAGGTTGTTAAGTGACAAAATGGATAGGAAGACCTGAGTTCAGATATGAACCCAGAAACTTACTAACTTAAGTCTCTTCACCTTTGGCTCATCTGTAGAATGGGGACAATAAGAGTAACTACTTCCCTCGGTTGTTGTGAAGATCAAATGAGATGATGAGAATTGTAAAACATCTAGCACGATGCCTGGTGCATATTTTAGCGCTATATAATGTTAACTATTATTTTTAATAATGATAACTGACATGTAGGATGTTGTACAGCTACAAGGCAGGTAAAAATACTGTTGCACAAAGTACGTTTACACGTGCTTTTGTTGCTGACCCCCGAGACCTTACGTTCTTAGAGAAAGACAGCAGAGGTGCCTGTCAATTAGGAGTTAGAACATTAGACAAATGAACAAAGGTGAAAATGTAGGTGATGACATTTGGGACAAGTACATTTGAGGATTAGCTGAATTAATGTGGTGGAAGGCATGAGGAATTCAAATAAATGCTTTCCAATCCAGATTCCTAGGTAAAAAGAAAGGTTTCTTTCTTGTACTGTTAAGTTTGAGACTGTATTGTTTAGTTTATTTTGCATTGTTAAGTTCAGCACTGCCCAGGCTGTAAGGCTAGTAGCCACTGATGGGCCAACTCTGATTCTAATTGGCACTAAAACTTTGACTTGATCCTTCTCCAGCCAGGGCTGGTTTGCCCTGCCTCCCCTTCCCCCACATTTAGATAGGCTCTTGTCCTCCTACTTCCAGGGCCTCAGTATATTGGTGCCAAATTTAGTGAGGATGCCAAATCCCTTTAAGCCCTGTTGTAGCTCAGAACTCCCAAATTTAAGCAATCCACCGGCCTTAACCCCACCAATATATGTAAGCCTCTGGAAGTATGACAACAGATATGTGCCACCATATCAGGGTCTTAAGGAATGTTTGTTATATGAAGACTAAAATGGGGCTGCAGAAAAGGAACGTATAGCCTTAACTAGGGACTTAACTCCTAGGTGGAAAAATTTTAAGGGCCCCTAATAGCTATACTTCTCTAAAGAAGGAAACCCGGCTGGGGAAGCAGCCTGTTTGTCTTCCATGTTCCTTCAGCAGACAGTATGTATGGCAGCACCCAAGGTTCCATATGACCCAAGGGTAAGAAAAGAGACCTGACCCTAGTCCTGTGAATCAGCCCCGTTAAAACAAATAGGGGAGAACTTTCAGGTACCTCCTTGAAGCATGTTTCCCCATCTTTGGAGAGGGGGCAATATGAGGACCAGGGTCAATCAGTCAGTCAATAAAACAATTACTTTATGCTAGGCATTATGCTAAGTGCAGAGGACTCAAAAAGGCTCTGTCCTCGAGGAGATCCCATTCTTTTTTTAAAAAATAAATTAATTATTTTCTTGCTTACATCATTTATTTCCACAAGATTTTGAGTTACAAATTTTCTCCCCATCTTTCCCCTACCCAACACCTCAAAACAGCCATCTCATTGTATAACCCCTCCCCCAATCTGCTCTCTCCTGTATCCTCCCCCTTGCCCCTCTGACTTTCCGAGAGGAGATCCCATTCTAATGAAGCCAACATTCAAATAACTAGGTTAAAAAAAAAAAAAGATATATGCAGAATAGATGAGAGGTGTTCCAAGAAGGGAAGGCATTATCAACAGCGGGGATAAGGAAAGGGCTCCTTCAGGAAGTAGAGTTTAAATTGGGTCTTGAAGGACCAGAAGGAAACTAGGAGACAGAAGTGAGGAGGGAAAATATGCCAGGCATGAGGGACAGCCAGGACAGATACAGAGTTAGGAGATAATAGCTATCAATAGCTAGATTTTGTATAATGCTTTAACATTTGCAATGAGCTTTGACTCAATCCAGTTCAGTTCAATAAGCATTTTTTTTTTTGGAGGGGGGAAGGTGAGGCAGTTGGGGTTAAGTGACTTGCCCAAGGTCACACAACTAGTAAGAGTTAAGTGTCTGAGGCCAGATTTGAACTCAGGTCCTCCTGATTCCAGGGCCCATGTTCTATTCACTATGTTACCTCTACAAATAGTGGAGAACCTTCAGGTACCTCCTTGAAGCATGTTTCCCCATCTTTGGAGAGGGGGCAATATGAGGACCAGGGTCAATCAGTCAGTCAATAAAACAATTACCTTATGCTAGGCATTATGCTAAGTGCATTATACTCAGTTTTGCTGGGTATGTGATTCTTAGTTTTAATCCTAACTCCTTTGATCTCTGGAATATCATATTCCAGCTTCTTAGATCCCTTAATGCAGAAGCTGCTAGATCCTGGGTTATCCAGATTGTGTTTCCACAATATTCAAATTGTTTCTTCTTGGCAGCTTATAATATTTTCTCCTTGATCTGGGAACTCTGGAACCTGGCTAAAACATTCCTAGGAGTTTTCTTTTCGGGATCTTTTTCAAGAGATGATCAGTGAATTCTTTCAATTTATATTTTGCCTTCTGGTTCTAAAATATCAGGGCAATTTTCCTTGAGAATTTCTTGAAGGATTTTTTCTAGGTTCTTTTTTTGATCATGGCTTTCAGATAGTCCAATAATTTTTAAATTGTCTCTCCTGGATCTATTTTCCAGGTCAGTGGTTTTTTCCAAGGAGATATTTCACATTGCCTTCTATTTTTT
>CM053587.1:107684751-107709340 GCA_028646515.1 Pseudochirops corinnae
TTGCCTCCGCCCCCCCCCCCCCCACTTATCATTTCTTACAGCACAATAGTATTCCATCACAATTATATTCTATAGCTTGTTCAGCTATTTCCCAATTGCTGGAGTATTACCAATTTCCTATTCTTTGCCACCTAAAAGAGAGTTGCTATAAATATTTTTGTTCATATAGGTCCCTTTCCTTTCCTTTAAAAAAAAATCTCTTTAGGATACAGACCAAGTAGTGATATTTCTGGGTCAAGGTTTTATAGTTTTATAACCCTTTGGTTGTAGTTCCAAATTGCTCTCTAGAATGGTTTTATCAGCTCACAATTCCAGTTAGGTCTACTGTTGAAGATTTCCAGAAAGGGACTGAAAGATTACATCAATATTTAGTTAGTTCATATAATTGATAATATTTTACATTCAAAAAAGGACATTAAATTGCTCAATTAAAGCAACAGCAAAGGAAATATTCAGAGAAGAATCTGGAAGGCAAAAGTTTCAGTAATTTTAGTTTCACTTAATCTTAAAATAATAAAAAGTTAAGGTGATTCAATGAGTCAAAGAAGCACAGAGAATAGAATCAAGTATTTATTATTATTGTCATTATTATCTATTATCCCTAGGAAATGGCAGTTGGCCAGGCTACTATATAGGATCTTTATTTCTTCCTCCCTCCTTCCTCAGCTTTACTAATTTCAGTCTCCTGAGTAATAACCTGATAGTAGCTATCTGACCTTGGACAATCGGTTTAATCTCTTTAGGACTTAATTTTGTTAAAGTGAGCGGATTGGACTAGTTCGTCTCTGAGGTCTCTTCTAGCTCTAAATATATGATTTCATGCATTTAATACTCTAGGGATATTTGATGAATGGGACTAGGAAGAAGAGCAGTAAAGGAAGAGTATGGGAGGGGGAGGGGAAGCGGAAGAAGAAGGAGAAGGAGGAGGAGGAGGGAATCCTTAAGTACTTAGACATTTCCCTGACTTAGTTTAGTGCCTTTATTATTTCACACAGTGCCTGTGCACACAGCAAGCACTTAATAAATGCTTGTTGACTTGCTGACTGACTGGAACAAAGCACACTAGACTTGACTGAGGGATTTTTAATGTGAATTTGGATTTAGGTTTTCTTCAAATGTCAGACAAGACTGATTTTCTTTCCTCACTGAGATTACCTCCATTGGTGTTTTCACCTGTTTCTTGCATGATAGCTTAAATTCTCATATCAGGCTTCCTTTTGATTTGATCTAACCAAAGGCACTCATCTCCTATGGTGGGCAAGTTGGTTTTCTGGAGAATCACTTATTTTTTTTAAAGGGAAACCCATTTTATTGGGGTTGAGCGGGAGCATTGGTCGGAGGTGGTGCCATAGGGAAAAACTCATCAATCATTTTTGCATCAAGCCAGTTTCCTCTCAGATGAAGACAATTCATAGTTTTCCTTGGACTGGATTGTAAAAGGTTTCTAGCCTCTGCCAGACGGAGAATGATATGAAAGCTTTCAAAGCCCTTCTTGTGACGGCAGGTTATCTATAATTTATAGAGGATAGATTAGAAGAATAGCAGCATTTCCGTTCTTCCTGGCTTTCCCATTTGTTAGCACTTCCAGCTCCTTTGTTAACTCCTCAACACCTGCAGTGGGTTCTCCATCCCAGATCCACCTTCAGCCCCCTCTCTCACCAGGGGCAATTGACTTCCTTGTTTACATTCCTAGCTCCCAAGAGCCTTGGTCACCTATTTCTCTGCCTCTCAGTGGGTTATCTGACAAGAGAGGAAGAAGTTGCTGCCCTGAGATTGTTGTAGCTAATACTATTTTGGAAGGAGGCTCAAGTAAAATGGTTAAAAATAGAAATAATGAGCAGAACCATAAGCTTCCTGACCTTGAGTTGCAAGGACAGGGATCCCAGATTCCCCATCTCTACATTCTACATGATAAATGATCATTGAACTGCTTTTGTCCTTAGCTAATTTATCCTTGGGCTGGAGAGGGTGTTTCTTCTGTCTCCCCTGTCCCTACTCCTCCTCCCAGCTTAAACTAAGCATTATAAAGCTAATTATTTTTGTCTGTTTTTTTTTTCTTTTAAAGGATGTCTTGGAACCACTCTCCCTTTCCCATCTCATCTCATACTATTCCCTGAGCGTCTTCTATGTTATACTTAAACCATTTTTATATATGGAGGTGTATGTTACATTTACTTATATAGGGCAAGGAACTAGGATCGCAATTTCATTGGTTAGAGGGAATGTCCAGACAGGAAAAATTTCCTCTATCAATACCAGTCAGCATTTCCTTTACAAATTAATCTTAGAGATTTGCTGAAAGTCACATAACCAATACTTGTCAAAGAATTGATCTGAGGTTGTTTCTGCCTTTGAAGGCAGCTCACTACACCCTCTACCACAGTCTCTCCTCCCCTCCCCTCCCCTCCCCTCTCCTCCCCTCCCCTCTCCTCTCCTCTCCTCTCCTCTCCTCTCCTCTCCTCTCCTCTCCTCTCCTCTCCTCTCCTCTCCATTCCACTTACTGAAAACCTATGTTTATATAACACTCAATGAGATACAAAGTTTATATAAGCAATTTTCCTACCTTATTTAATTCACAGCTGAGTAGAGGGATTTGACAAATACAAGGTAACATTAGTACAAAATAATACATCAGTGCTTGGAGAAGTAAAAAGTGCTATTTGAAGTCAATATAGAATAAAGGTGTGATATGGGAAGTTATCACCAACTGGGAAAGGTTTAATGGAAGAAGGGTCTGTGAGTTAGAGTTTGACCTTAAGTTAGGGAAAAGAAATCAGCTGGTGGAAAGAGGCAGGAATTTTGGCATGAAGGGGGAAAATGATAACTCTTGCTGGAAGATGGCATGGTAGAATAGCAAGTGCTCTAATTTGACTGGGGCATAGCATATATGGCAGGGAATATAACGAGATAAGGTTGAAAAGCTAGGAAGGTGCCATATTGTGAAGAGGCTTGTTATCTGTGGTGATATGAACTTTGCAGTAGGTGATGTGGAGGTACTAAGTAGAGATATGGTAGAGTAATATGAGTAGAGAAATGTCATGAACATATTCACACTTAAGGAAGATTAGTAATATAAATGTTTCATTGGAAGAGGCAGAGAGATGAGCCAGGAAGTTCTGTTGGGAGGCTTCTGTAATAGTTTAGGTAGAAGATGAGGAGGGTCATAAGAAGATAAAGTTAAAATGGCAGAAACAGAAAAAAAGGACAGAAGCAAAAGCTATTGCAGAGATCTACTCAATACAAATTGGAGAGGAGAGAGAGAGATTTACTTGGGATTATAGATCTAGAGCAGAAAAAAGACACTAGAAACCATTAAATATGGCCTTTTCATTTTATAGATCTGAAAACTGAGGCTCAGAGAGATTAAATAATTTACCCAAAGTGACATGGGGAATACATGGAAGAACTAGGATTTGGATTCTGATTCTGGGACCTTCAAGCTCAGCATGTTTCCACTACCACATCCAAAAAAAAAAACAAACCTCCCAAAGTTTCAAATTGGCAGAAACATGGAAGTAAACTGGAAGAATGGATTTTTTTTTTTTTTGGAAAATAATTGGGAGCTAGAAAGCAGGAAAGAGATTAGAGGTAGAAATTGAAATTCCAGAATCATTAGAGTAGAGATTCTAGTTGAAATTGTGAGAATTAAATGGAATTGTCAAGGGATAATGTAAAAAAAAAAATGGGCATGTCAAACATTGAATCTTAGGGGTAAACCATCTTAAGGGATCAGAAGAGAACAGAGTCAGATAGTGAGTCAAAAAGAGAGGAGTTGGAAAATGACCAAGGAAGACTGTTGTTATGGAAGGTAAGGGAGAAGAAAGGTTCAGAAAGAAGGGGACAGATGAAACCTATCAAGTGCTACAGAGAAGTCAAGTAGGAGAAGGAGAGGAAAAAGGCCTTTAGATTTAGAAATAAAGAGGTCAGTGGTGGTTTTTTATGAAGTCATTTCTGTAGAATGGTAGCAATAGAGAAACCAGAATGAAAAGGACTGAAGACTGAGCCTGTAAAAGGAAATGGGAATCTCAGCTATGACAACTTTTTCAGCAAGTCTGTCTAAGAAGAGGAAGAAAGGGATGATACGGTAGCTAGTTGTGGTAGCAGAGGCAAAGAAAGGTACTAAAAAAGATTTGGGGGATTTGAACATGTTTATACAAAGAATAAAAATGTTTATACAAAGTCATTGGTTAGGGACAAATTGTTGGTTCATAACAGATTATTCCTAGAACAAAGCTGTACAGAAGATGTGTGTGTAGAGGGGTGGTGGTAGACAGAATCAAGAGTATGAGGGAAGGTTTAGCCTTATCAAGAAGGAAAAGAGAATGCATGATACTAAGGAAAAGCAGACCAGCGAAATTCCTTTCAAATGATCTCATTCTTCTCATGAATGGATGAAGTAAGAGAGTAGGTGAAGGATCATATAGTTCCAGGTGAAAGTGTCTTTGCAGACCATCTAGTCCAATTGTTTCATTTTAGAAAAGAAAAAAAAAACAACAAAAACAAAATAAAAACAAAAAAAAAAACAGCTAAAGCTTAGAGACATGAAAGGTTTTGACTGGAATAACACAGGTAATAAATGACAGAGACAGGATTTGAATCAAATTTTGACTTCGAATTTTGACCCTTTCCTACATTCCATGATGCCTCCTAAAAGTGATTTGCCACTAAAATAATGGAGATGCAAAATTACTTTGTATTTGTCTTGTGGTTAACTAGTATTTACTTACCTGTGCCCATCCTATACTTTGTCTAACAGAAAGAAAGTTTCTTGAGGGCGGAAATTGTTTGGATCATTCTCTGGGGAGAATGAGAAAGACAGTCAATGAAGGAGGAATAAAAGGATTACTGAGCAGCAGCAGGACTCAGCTTTGATTATGTATAATCTACTCATCAATTTTAGAAATCAGCTTGATTCTTGGCTTTCTTCAAGGATTCTCCACAGTCTGAGAGTAGGAAAACTTTGATATCGGGATTTACTTAGACTTGAGGTCAACAGCAAAGTAAGGCCAGAGGAACAATGGTTTTAGTGGTGGTGGCTAATTAACTAATCAGTGTTGGATATGAAGGCAGGTCGAGTCAGAGTGGGTAAGATTGGGGGAATAGGGAGAAAAATAGATTAGCCTTAAGGAAATGATTAACTCTTATTACTAAATGATCATAATTGGTCAGTGCAGTGCAGAATTTATCTGGAGTCCTAGGTTTAAACCTCTACTTATTTGACCCTGTGACATCCCACTACACCTCCTTCTCCATTTCCAGTCGTTCCCATTAAAGAGAAAGAAAATGGAAGGTCAGCAAATTCCATGGAAATCCTGGAAACATTTGTAGCTGTTTATTTTTAGTGAAACAAAGGGAATTTCTTCATTTTGATTTCTGGATAGAATTTTGGAGAAAGTAGATTGGGCTCTCTTCCATGTAGATATAACGTCTACCATCTGGGGAAAACACACTTAAATTGTGGGAAAACTTCATACATTGTAATGTCAATTAGTTAAATATTAATTTGTCTTAGCATTGGACTTCAATGACTGTGGAAGAGAAAGGAGAGCTGATAACTTTGAGTAACTGCCTCACTTAAATCCAATTTACTAGTAAGTGAACACCCCATGATGTCATTGGCCCTCTTAGAAAATGAAGGATGAACAAGTGTGTACTATGTGCCAGCTATTGCACTGAGCTCTAGATATACACAGAAAGGTAAAAACCTATCCCCTTTTCTCAAGGAGCTCATGTTCTAATGGGGAGGCAAAATGTAAATAACTAGGTGTGTTGATTTGTACAGAGTAAATGGGTAGAAATCTCAGGGAAGGCACTAGTAGCTAGAGTGATCTGCATAAGGTGGGATTTGCATTTTGTTATACACCTTTGTATTTGTTCCACAAGTCACTTGTACTCTCTGTCAAAGATACATTTTCAAAGGCATTGATTTGTATTATGTCTATCTTTTCAATCCTCTTTACATGCTAACTTTATGCATTGTTTTTAGAGCACTCCAAATCAGCAGATTTGGGTACATGAGCAACTATAAGCAGAAAGAAAAGACTCAATGGCAATCAGAAATAAGGTAAAACTTGTAAAATACTTTTCACTATACTGAAAATGTTTTATTAAACTGTCCATTATACCCTTGTATGTTTTATGATGAGCCTCTTGTTCATCAGCTGAAGTTCTTAGATGGGCATAGAACAAATTCAGGGAAGGAAAGAAAAAGGAAGGAAGGAAGGAAGGAAACAAGGAAGGAAGAAAGGAAGTAAAGGAGGGTAGGCTATACTAACTTATTTTTGTGCTTAACTTCAATAAGCTACTCAAAATAATAAGACATGGAGTATTGATCTAATATAGTCTTGGGCATGGAGTAGAGACTTTAGAAAATCCTTTCTGCTTGTGCTAAATATAATAGATTCCTAATAAATCTTAATAACTGACAGACCAATAAACAGGGTTGCTGGCTTAGTGTTAGGAAGCTCCATTTTCAAATTCTGCTTCTGACACTTACTGGCTCTGTGATGATGAGCAAGTCAATCAAGCTCTCAGAGCCTTGGCATCTGTAGAACCTATATTAGAACTTTGTTATGAAGCTTACATGAGATAATGCATATAAAGAGCTTGGCAAATTTTAGAAAAAATACAGGAAGGAGGTTGAATCTAAAAAGAGCATCAGATAATAATTATTGTAATTAATGCTAACATTCAGAGAGCCCTTTAAACTTTGCAAAGCACTTTGATCCTCATAACCACCCTGGGTGGGTGGTGCTATTATTATTCCCATTTTACAGATAAGGAAACTGAGGCAAGCAGCGCTAAAGTGGATCATCTAGTTAGTATAGGAGACTGTACTTGAACCAAGTTTTCCTGATTCTAAGCCCAGTGCTCTATTCACTGCCATAGTGCCTTTGGATTTGGAGGGCCTGGGTTCAAATCTTGCACATATTACTTACTAAACTTGGGCAAATTACTTAACCTCCCTGGTTTCTTCATCTTTAAAATAAAGGCATTACACTTGATGGCCTAAGAGCTCCCTTCCAGCTTTATGTTTATGATAATATGATTTTTCCAAGATGGGAATTTTCCCTACCAGCACAGATGGTATCCATTTATATGCCCTAGTAGATAAGTATTTTGCATACGTCTGTATATACTTAGACATGTGTATGTTGTTTCCTTCAAAGAATATAAGTTCCTTTAAAGGCAAGGGATTTTCATTTTTGTCTTTATTTTTCCAGCTTCTGGTACAGTGCCTGGTAGGCACTTAATAAATGCTTTTGGATTAATTTATCCTTGGGCATTGCCTAAGGTACTTAAAAGTCAAATGACTCACCTAGGATCAACAGTCAGTGTCAGAGGCAAGATGTGAATCCAGGTCTTTCTCCCTCCAAGCTTAGCAGCCAGTCCACATCACATAACACCACATAATATCTAGAGCTGTGATGTCAGTTCCTATTAATCTTGCAAACAATCTGAACTAATTGTTGGCACAGGAAACATGCCTTTTCATGAGCACCTGAATGGCTAAGCCAAGAGAAGGGCTGCAGGGCTCCCTTGAAATCTCAGGTCCTGAAGCAGCTGCCCCAGCACAGACCATGAGAGCACAAGCTAAAGCACGTAATAAACTTTGGGGATTCACCCACTCATCCCTGAATAGCTGTTGAGATGGGAGGGAAGAGAGCTTCATGAAAGATTTTTAATTACATGCTTCCATATGATGCCTCAAAAATGACCCTAGAGGAGGTATTTCAAGGGCTCAGAAAACCCTGCCTGCATTAGTTCACAGAATTAAGGTCCTAGAAGTGCTTCTGCGGACATTCTCCTGCCACTGGACGACACCTGGCAATGTGGAATATGGGGGAAGGGGCTCCATTGTAATTGCATTGCATTAGATTTATGTCTCCCCAGTCCCTCTGTTCCACTCTTCATGTGCATTGCTGCTAGATGGTATAGGTGTGAACTGCTCTGTGCTAAGATCTGTCCATCAATTAGCGCAAACTACTGTTAAAAGTGAGTGAGAGGCATATAACTGATTCCTACCAGGGCGTTTTTGCTCATTTCTGTGATATTCCAGTAAGGATGAGTGCCTCGAAGATGTATGGGGTTTTCACCTGCTTGTGGAGAATTTATCATAAAAACAATATTTCATATTTATGTAACACAAGAGTTCTTAACCTTTTTTCTGTATTATGAATTCTTGGCAAGTCTGGTGATACCTATAGATAGACCTCTTCTCAAAACAGTATTTTAAATACATAAAATAAAGCACATAGGCTTATGAGGGAAATCTATGGAAATACAGTTGTTTTCTTTTAAAGGTCATGAGGGCATGCCCATCCATTAGGGAATGGCTAAACAAGTTGTGGTATACAATTACGATGAAATACTATTGTGTTACAAAAAATGAGGAATTTTTTTAAAATGGGAAAATTTTTATGAACTGATACAAAGTGAAGTGAGCTGACCCAGGAGAACATTGTATGTAGTAACACCAATATTGATCAACTGTGATCATCTATGAAAGACTTAGCTACTCTGATCAATACAATGACTGAACATAATTCCAAAGGAATCATGATAAAAATGCTATTCATTGCCAGAGAAGGAGCTGATTAATTCTGATTGCAGATTGAAGGATGCCTTTTTTTCACTTTCTTTATTTTTCTTGCTTTTGGTTTTGTTCTGGGTTTTTTTTTTTTTTTGGCACTAATATGGAAATATGTTTTGCATGACTTCATATATATAATGGGCATCACATTACTTGTCTTTTTGGATGTTGGAGAAGCTGGAAGAAGGGAGAGAATTTGGTTAAAATAAATAGAATAAAGGTTAAAAATAAACACATGAATGAATGGATAAACGAATATTATTTTTAAAGTAAGCTCATGGAATCCAGGTTAAGAACCTCTAGGTAGTATATTAATCTATTAAAAGCATTTCTTTTCTATTATTCTATTTTCTATTTATTTACCTCATAATACCTCCATGAGAGAGGTAGAACAAGTATTATTATTGAAATGGGGAAAGTGAAACCCAGATGAATTAAAAAGTTGTGTGACTTGCCTAGGGTCACGAGGCTAGTAAATGATGGAAGCATGACTCCAAAAGAGACCTGATTCCAAATTCCATGCAAACAGAGAATGAATGCTATTGACCTCATTCTAGAGTAGAGTCTAACTCACAATATTTTCATCTCAGAGAAGTGGGGCAGAATAGGATGCAATCTGAGATGCTAAGGAGGGAGAAAAACAGGATAGTACTTTTCTCAGTAGGACAGGAAGAAGAAAAAGCAAGTAAAAGAGTGTGAAGGCAATGAAGTACAACATTATTTCTTGTCCAACTTTGGACAAAGGTGTGATTGCTCCACTCTGTTTAAGATTCTCATCCAAAGTTACACAGTAAAACAATAACAGAGCTAGGAAAGTGTAAGGGCAGTTTATCCCTTTCGAGTTTTATCTGGGAACAACAAATGTAGGAGAACAAAGTGAGAACAAAATGCTACTGAGTGGGCAAAGATATTGGGTAGATGAGGATAGCATGAAAATAAAGATGTATATACCCAGGTGGAATCACAGGTGATAGTGAATGGAGTGTCAGACTTGGACTCAGCAAGATCTGAGTTCAAAACTTACCTCAGACACTTATTAGCTATGTAAACTTGGATGAGTCAGTTAATTTCTTTTAACTTCAATTTCTTTATCTGTAAAACAGAGATCACAATCACATCTACTTTTCTGAGTCATTGTGAGGATCAATGAGACAATCTAAGTAAATTGTTTTGCAAACCTTAAAGCATTATACAAATAATAGCTATTTTATTATTATTATTATCATCATGAATTAATAAATAGGTTATTGAAGTTTGGGATATTTTGGCTTTAATCTTTAAGGTAATATAATGGAAAGTAGTATTTGCCCACCAAATGCCATTGGAATCCCTACCATAGACAGAAAACTAGACTGAGTGCATCTGTTGTCCTGTATCTAATCATCTTACGAGAATGGTGAGAGCCCTAAGAAATGACACTGCCAAACTACTTGTCAGAAGAGTCAAGGATTCTTGTCCAGAATTCTAGTCACTCCAGAGTGATAAACTCTGTGAGTCATGACTTCATTATTCTAGCTACCATTTTGGAATTCATCTAATGCCTTTCAGCAGTAACCTGAAGCCAATACACATATTTTAGCTTCTTCCACCTCCTCCTAATCCCTGAGCAATGAAGGGGGAAGGAGGTCTTGAAAGGATAAAAGTCTTACCCAAGGTTACAGTGTTACTGACTTTTCCCAGACATTTTATTTAATGTCTTAATTTTAAAATCCACAATAACAAAAGATACCCCAAGATATTATGAGAAACACCTTTTAGCAAAAATCTACCATGGACAGCAAGAAAATGTTCGAATCCATAGAAATGAACACAACTAGCCCTGAGTGAAAATTTCACCTCTAATGATGATAAAGGACCTTATGAATTTATTGTTTTGGAAACACTTTTTACCAAGACTTGGGTTAGCTAGGTAGTACAGTGAATAGAGCACAGGCCTGGAGTCAGAAAGACCTGAGTTCAAATCTGGCCTCAGACACTTATTAGCATTGTGACCCTGGGCAAATCACTTAATCTTGGTTCTCTCAGTTTTCTCATCTGTGATGAGCAAGTTGGAGAAGGAAATGACAACCTGGTCCAGTATCTTTAACAAGAAAATCTCAAATAGGGTCACAAAGAATTGGTCCTGACTGAGTGACAACAACTAAGACTGATAGGAAACCTTTGCTTATTTCAGTAGACAAATCTCAAGAGTTGCGTAAAGCTTAGAGATGTTAAATCACTTGTTTATAGATACAGAGTCTCCCTGACTCTGGGTCCAGAGTTCTATCTACTGCAAAGCCTCCTAGGAATGAAAAATGTCCAATTTTGTCTATGAGAACTTTTCTAGTCTTAGAAGTTCACTAGGGCTTGATGTATCCTGGGTGCTGCATCTCCATCGTACACTGCTATTACCCTTTTGTGGTTGTTATGGATGTGACCTGTGATTTCATCTATGTAGAAAGCTCCTGGTGAAGGAACTCTTCTACTAATGCAGAATACCTCTGCAACTTATGGTCTTAGAGATTTTCCTTTGTCACTGACACTTTAAGTGACTTGACCAGGATCACTTAGCCACTAGGTGTCAGAGGAGAGACTTGAAGACATAGCTCTCTATTGTCTTACCCAAGTTTCCCCTCACATTCTAAATCAGCCAATGAAAGGAAGCACAGTGGAGGGAAAAGAACTCTAAATTTGGAATCAGAAAGCTAGATTTTGAATCACTCTTGCAGCATTTGACAGCTGTGGGACCTTGGTCAAGTCATTTTGATGATTTGCATCTCAATTTTCCAATTCATAAAATGGAAATAATAAATATTTGTCCTACCTCTCTCATAGGAGGAAGATGTTGTAAAGAAGTGCTTTATAAACAAAAGGGCTTTTTAGAAATATGAGTTATTCTTATTAGTATTAACCCTTTACTATCTCCTACACATGTTTTGTTCATATCCCAATCCACCCATAAACCTCTTTTTTGCTCTTTTTTTAAATTTCCGGAACATTTCCCCCACCTTTCTCTCTACAGTAGATTCAGAAATCTACTGTAGAAGATTAGTGACCCAGGGAATGGCTCGGAAACCTTGAATCCATAATTTTCGTTGTGGAAGGGGCATACAGTTCATACTGAGCTCCTCCACATTGAAAAGATAGATGTCATGGACCTCGTACCACAAATATCACTTCAACTACTTCCTTTCCTTGTCCCAAGAGAAGTCACAAATCCATTGTCCTTCTTAAAAACCTCTACCTTGAGCAAAGCAGGGGCCCATTTGGTGGAAGAATGGCTAAACAAGTTCAATGCAAAATAATATTATTACACTGGAAAAAAATGAAGAAATAATAAATGAAAAGACTCATAGGAAGTGACATAAAGTGAAGCAAGCAGAACCAGGAAAATACATGCTCCATGATTATAAAAATGTAAATGCAAAGTACAAGAACAAAAGTCAAAACTGAACACTTTGAAATTATAATGACCAAACTTGGCTCCAAAGAAAAGATAGGAAAATGAAATTCCTTCTCTCCTTTCTCTGCAGAGGTGGGTGACTGTGGATATGCCACAATACATACATAGAATGTTAATTTTAGTGGATATGTCGACTAGTTTTGCTGAGCAGTTTCCTTTTTTTCTTTGTTTATTCTTTGTTATAAGGGATGAGTCTGGGAGGCGTACATTGTTTGTGAGAACAACCCCCAAAATTTGAAATAGTTTTAGAAAGAAGTTTAGGTTGTTTGGTAGAGTAGAGTCAGCCAGAAAGGAGGTGTGGCTTTCTCTCATCCAGGTTCTATAAGGTCTGCATCATTTAAGATTTAGGCAGTTAGTAGAACAGTTTTGCCAAGAGGGTAATTTGACCAAAATACAAGAGAAACCAAAACACAAGTGTGGGTGAATTGTCATAAGTCCTGGATGTGGTAACCCCAAACAAGGATGATTTGGGTAGATCCAGGACCTGGGGGAGCCCAAAATACCTTATAGCCATCCCCAATATTCCAAGAGAGTTACTGGGGTCAGTTAATATTTTGAGTATGGACAACTTTTAATCACATAGGGTTGGATTTAAATAGTATAATAATTTTCCCAAGCAATAAAATAAATGATTTTCCCCACAGATATATGAATGAGAAACATATTGGGAGATGTCAATGACATAAAAACAAATTCTTTCATTCTTCGGTTGTTTCAGTCATGTCCAACTCTTCATGACCCCGTTTGGAATTTTCTTGGCAAAGATACTAGAATGGTTTGCCATTTCCTGCTCCAACTCATTTTACAGATGAGGAAACTGAGGAAATCAGGTTAAGTGATTTTCCCAGGATCACATAGCTAGTAAGTATCTGAGGCCAGATTAGAACTCATTTCCCAATAACTCCCCAATAACTGGCACTCTATTATCAACTGTGCTACTTAGCTGCCCATTAAAACAAAAGATATCAGTTTTTAAAAATTAAGAATAAATCTTCTAATGAGGGGAGTTTGGGATCAGTTATGGCTTGTGTCTTGCATTTTGATACACATATTTGATATTGGTGGCTCCTACAGCAGACCTCAGAGTACAAGTGGTTAAGATCTGAGTGTAGGCATCCTCCACGGGATTGCCATTGTAGAGCTACTGGGATCAGACTGTCAGACTGTTGATTTCCACCTAATCATGAGAATCCTTTAAGAAACATCTTTAGCCTTGTGACTTATGGGACATTATAATTCAAACCCAGGCCCTGACTGAATAATCCATCAGGCTAGCCCACCTACCCATCCTTTTAGACCCAGTTCTAGCTCCATACCTTCCCTAAGACTTTATCCATTGGACACACACAGGATATCCTAATAAAGAAATCTTGACACTACCAAAAAAAAAAAAAGACTTTATTCAGCTACTTTAGCTTATGTCAGCCTCTCCCTTCTCATAACTATACATCACTGAAACTCTTCCACACATCATTGGACTCTTGGTAACATATGATACTCTATGGTATTGTTCTCGAATACTGATAGTCTTGTCTCTGACAACTTAGGAATGGTAAGCTGCTTACAGGAAGAGGCAATGCTTTCTGTTCCTTTTCCAACTTCGTGTCCCTCACAAAGTGCTAGGTTCTTAATAAATACTTGATATTGATAACCCAAAGGAAAAAAATCATCTTCTGTCCAAATTATCTGTGTGTAAAATTCATGAAAAAACTTGATGTGACTTGGTGTGTGTCTTTTCACATGTGTTCTGAACATGTGACATATTCCTTATGTGTGTGTGCCCTTTAGGAAATGTTTCTGTTCATGCATATTTACTATGTATATACTCTCCCTTATCACACAAGTTTTCTCTGTGCCCTCCCTGCTGGTGGTTTGATAACCTGTAGGAAACTGTACCCCTCTCCTAAAGGGGATTTTCTTATCATTTTATTTGTTATATTACTCAATTAAGTCTCCTGTGTTTGAATTAATGTGACCTCTGGCTGGCTGTTAAAAGGAAACACATTTCTGGGAGCTTATAAATTATGGCTTTGAATTGGGTCCTGATGCAATGGAGGTCTTCATCTCTGGGGCAACTTTGTTGGGGGACAGATAGATAATAGTAGGTGCCCCGGTAGCTAATTAGGCAAAGGAAGCTACTATGTCTACTTCATCTTATTAATCTTCCCCTTCCAGCTATTGGGAAGGTCCAGGAACCTCCAAGGGAATGGGCAATGCTGGCTGAGGCTCTTGGATTAAGCTCTACTTTTCACTATGTTCCTGAATTAAAAAAAAAAAGAAAGAAACAAACAAAAAAAGAATGCTGGCCAATGATTGATTCTAGGAATTGTTATTATTACGAAGCAACTTTGACAGCTCAAATTACATATTAGTTCCACAGCTTTGATTTTTAAGCACTAATATTTTATAGGTAAAAATCTATATCTCCCACAACTGATAGAAAACTGTCAAGGTTATTAGATTCATGCCTGACTTGATCTTTCATCTGCACAATACATTTAAAGGAAAACTAATACAGGGACTATCCTTCTAGATAAGAATATCTACCATAGGCACAATTGTTGTTGGAAATAAGTCCACTGATAAGTACTGAAGGTTATAGAAAATGTTATTTTTGTAATTTAGGCAATGTAAGACTTTTTCACCAAAGCGCTTAATATCTATAACTAAGCTGTGTCCTGGGTGACATTCAGAATAGAATTTCTGCCCTTTACCCCTTATCCTTGCAAGAACTGACAGCTAGGGCAGTAGATAGAAAACTGTTTTGGGAGTCAAGAAGTCCAAAGTTCAAATCCTGCCTCAGAAATTTACTAGTTGTGTGACCCTGGACAAGTCACTTAACATCACTGGGACTCAGTTTCCTCATCTATAAAATGGGGATGGTATCAATAGCACCTTCTTTGGAGGATTGCTGTGAGGATGAAATGAAGTAGTATATGTACAGTGCTTTGTTATAAGCATGTCAAGTGATATATTGTTGATGGTTGACCAAGAAAGCCTCAACTACCACTGAAAGCTGATTTTCCAAAGAATTTCCATCCCAAAAGTTACTATTTTCAATTTTTAATGACTTAATAAAAACAAAGTTCTAACATTAAAAAAATGTTATAATATATAATATATTATAATTATTAGAAACAACTTTGGTTCCTTCATTTGATGACCTCCATTTCTTGTATTTAGAACACAATAAAAATGACAAAAATTCCATTGGAATCTCTTCCAATCCAAATCCCCACAATATTTGGGCTACTATAATCTGGGATCAATTTCTCTCCTTGGCACCCACCATCCTTGGCTCTCTTTTTCATTGAAGGAATCATTTCAAGGATCTATTTGTCTCCCTTATTCGAAAAATAAAACAAACCAACAACAGAACAACAACAGATGCTAAAATGTAGTGAATAATCCTTTATTTGTGTCTCATCAATTGGCTCATCTGTCTCTTGAAAATTGAAAGGGGAAGCATAGTGGGAATTTCATGCTACGCAGTATTATTGGGAATTGTCTTTGAGATTGGCAAAAAGACCATCCATTCAAAAGAGCTCAGCATTCAGGTGACTCCATGGATCACACTGGTCCCAGAGTCAGAAGGAACTGAGTTCAAATTCATCCTCAGACATTTAGTAGCTGTGTGACCCTAGATAAGTCACTTAACCCTGTATGTCTTATTTCCTCATTTGTAAAATGAGTTGGAGAAGGAAATGGCAAACTGCTTCAGTATTTCTGTCAAGAAAACTCCAAACAGGGTCACAGAGAATTGGACAGTACTGAAATAACTTCAACAACAACGAGTTAGTGGACCTGTCAGATACCCTGCTTGGTAGCATTCTCCAATTTAGAAAGGAGCAAAGCTATTAGGTTACAGTTTCAAATCTGCAGTATGATTTTATATGTTTCAAAACCATTTTTAATTTGGCAAGCTACTTGTCCCTACTAGAACAAACTTTTTGGCACCTCTGTAAATCTAAATCTTAAAGTTAATTGACCTTGCCCACCTAGCAAATGCCTAAAGCAATCATTAGAAGGAAGACTAACAGTGATTTTAGCATGAGTCAGTTTGGAGTCTCGGCTATTATGGAGATCATTGGTGCCTGATAGGCAGACAGCATGATAAATTAACCGTTTATATAAATCCTTCTCCTCCATATAAGTTTGAGGTCAAACTGCAGCCGGTGGCCCTAAATATGGGGTTCAAGAAGAATGTGAGATGACAGAAAGAAAAGGAAAAATAAGAATGTCCTCTTTCTTATTCTTGACCTCATTAAGCTCATTCTGACCAGGGACAGAGCAGGGATGGGAGTGTAAAAATTGGTATAAGAATATGAGGGGAAGTTAGAAGTTAAAGACAGTTTGTTCTTCCTTTACAAAGGGGAAGAAAAAGAAAAGTTTTTGTTTTTGCTTTTGTTTTAAGACAAAGCTAAAAAAACCAAAAAACAAAAAAACTGCTGCAGCTCTGATCCACCGAATACTAGAATAAAATGTCATCTATTGCGCAAGATGTCGGAAGTTGATGATGCTACTGTCCCCAAAGTTCAGTTTAAATAAGGACTGAGTCCCTGATCTGTCCTTACCTCTCCACAACCTTCTAGACTTCTGAGACTAACTCACACTGTTATTTATAGCAGCCTGGGTTTTTTAAAAAATATATATATTTAGCTGGTTTTGACATGGAAAATAAATACTTCACCCACACTGTATTTAGAGCATCTGGATCACTAACTCTTGGGAGATTTAATGTTGGGCTCCTTCTGGCAGTTCTCATGGAGGGAAAACTTCCATTAGCATCCCAGGGAAGTTTTGCAACACAATTGTCCAGGTGAAGACAATTGTTTGTACTAGTTCTTTTCTACATAAGTTTGGTTTAAACTGTATTTCTTCTAAATTAAAAAAAAAAAACTTTTTTTTTCTCTCTCCTTTCTCTCTCTTTTTCATTGTGTTTCTCTGTGTCTTGCTGTCTGTGTTTTGCTGTCTTTCTCTCTCCTTTCCTTTCCTTTGTCTCTTCTTCTCCCACTATCTCTGTTTCTTTTTCTCCTTTTCTTTCTCTCTCTCTTCTCTCTTGCTTTCCCCATCTCTCTCTGTGTCTTTCTATCCATATTTTTCTATCTCTGTCTCTGTCTCTCTGTGTCTCTCCGTCTCTCTCTTTGTGTCTCTCTCTCTGTCTCTGTCTCTTTCTCTGTCTCTGTCTGTCTCTCTCTCTTTCTCTGTGACAATTCAACTAAGCAAGCATTTTTTAAAGTACCTAACTATGTACAGGTACCATGCTAGGCACTGGAGTTACAAAGACACAAATGAGACAGTACCTACCCAAAGGAAAGTGAAGTATAAGTAAACCTTGCCAAACTAGAAAGTCCATTAGCCCATATGTATGTATATAAATGGCAAGTAGCTAATAGGCACAGTAAATGGAGTGCTGGGCCTAGAGTCAGGATAGACTTGATCAAATCTAGACTCAGACAATTATTAGTTGGGTGACCCTAGGAAAGGCACTTTGCCTCAGTTTCCTCATCTGTATAACAAAAGCAACTAACTCACAGAATTGCTGTGAGGTTCAGATGAGATAATAATCAGAAAGTGTTTAATGGAGCACTAGGTACATAGTAAACACAGTTGAAGTGACAGCTATGATTATCATTACTGCTATCACAAGACCCTTGCACCTTGCTCTCAGTTCTGCCCTCTGGGCCCAAACAGCACCAGTGTTAAGCCCTGTGTTTGGAGGAGAAGCCCAGCTACCTTCCAAGAGACTCCTCAGGAGATTGTTGGAATTTTGGCCAAACAACTTTTGAAGCAAGTTGCCATTTTCACTGAATTGGCGGAAAAAATGCAATTGAAACTCTTGAAGAGCATTTTAAAAAGAAGTTGAAAAGAGAAAGACTATTTTAAATAAAGGAAAAAACTAAAATATTGCCTAGGGGTTTTCTATAAGATTTGCCCTTTGATTTTGATTTTTAAAAGTTTCCATTGTCTATTTCATTATCAGAACTCTAAATCCACTTGGATGGGCAGGAATTTTGCCTGATTTTCCTGCCGCCTTGAATACTAGCAGTCAGTCAGATATTTATTAAGCATCTACAAGGTCACAGACACTGTGCTAATATAACCAGGGGCTCAAAAGCTATTTGTATAAGACTTTCTTTAACTGTGGAGACTTATTACTCAATGTGCCATGCCTTTGTGAGGGGTAGAATTGGTGAAAACTTGGCAGAGGAGAGATCCTTGGTCTTCTGGCTTCTGGTTTTGAGAGAGAAGATACATGGATCTACAGAAAGAGGTCTCTGAAGGAAGTGAAAGGCTTTGGGAAGTAGCTGACATATATAAGAGCTGGCATTTCTCTTATATCCCTATTTTTCAGTTCTTTCTTGATTGAGGTGAGACATCTTTCTCCTTGTGAGAATTCATCCACTCTGTGTATTGTCTGGTATATGTTTATCTGCATAACTTCTCTGATGTCTATTTTCTATTGACTTGGATAAATGAACTTATTTTCTATCTCTGTGTGGTCTTTATGTAACTGAAATTTGGCAGAAAAGGAGGGAGAAAAACCTTGGATTTATAGCTTGGATCATTCCTCCTTCGATGGATAGTGATCAGGAAGTCAGCTTCAACCTAAAAATCATTTTCCCTAGATTAACAACATGGAGACACAGTGCAGATAGCTATAATTCTAACCTATTACATCACTCTCTGAGGAGACACATTTAGGCAGATCCATGTGGATACATAACCTACTTGTGTAATACTCACACACACACACACACACACACACCTTACACTAAATTCTGGGGATACAAAGAAAAGCAAAATATAGCCACTGTCCATTGGGGACCTCACAGTGTAATGAGGGAGACAGCATGCTATCAATTGTATCCAGATAAGATATATATAGGAAAAATTAGAAATCGTCAACAGAGGAACGTCACTATGATTAAGAGGAATTAGGAAAGACTTCCTGTACACAGTGAGATTTTAGCTGGGACTTAAAAGAAGCCAGGGAATCTTGGAGATAATGAGGAGGGAGAGAATTCTAGGCATGAGGTTCAACCAGTGGAAATGTCTCAGATTGGGAGAAAGCATTTCTTAAGCAAGCAACAACAAAGAAGCCCAAGTCACTGGATTGCAGGATAAATTGATGGTAATAAGTTATAACAAGACTCAAAAGGTAGAAAGAGACCAGATTATGAAGGTCAGAGGATTTTTATATTCAATTCTGGAGATGATATGGAATCACTGGTGTTTATAGAGTATGTATGTGGGGGTGAGTGGGTGAATCATCAGTTCTGAATTTTAGAGTGATAATTTGACAGCTAAGTAGAGGATGGAATAAAGTGGGGAGAGACTTGTGGAAGGCAGACCAACCAATCGACTATTGCAATAGTCAACATTTACAAATGAGATGTGTACAGGTTAAATTGGGGATAATCAGTGGAGAGAAAGCCATGAATGGCTTCCTGCAGAAGGTAGTCTTAACTGGTCTTTGATGGAACCTAAGGAAGGTAGAAGACACAAATGAAGATAGAATTCCAGATGTGGAAGGCAGCCCATGGAAATGCCCAGAGTTGAGAAACACTGTTGTGTCCAAGAAGCAACAAGGAAGCCAGTGTCATTGGAACACAGAATACATTATTGGAAGGAGGGGATTTGGGTGTAAGAAGACCAGAGAGGTAAAAGGGGTCAAAGTTATTAAAAATATAGTCTCTGAAACTCATTACTTTATGAAGCATTCTAATTTTTTGATAGCTTCCCTTGACTAATAGAGCCCATAGTACATATGACCAAATTTTTAATATAGTATTTAGAAAATTTGAATGTTTATAAAGGTTTCTGACTCTTAACTCTTACTTTTATATCTTACCCCCAATCCAACCAAGATTGGTGGTCACTGCATGATAGACTATCAGGAAGTCCGAAGATATCATGACAGCTAAATCAGAGCATGCTATTAAAATTCTGCAGAAGACTGATGAAATTCAAAGATGGAAAGGGCCCCTATGATCTTAAGATCTGTGAGCAAGTTTTTCAGAGAGGAAAATTAAGATTTGATTAAAAAACACTTCTAACAATTAGAGCTACTAAAAATGGGGTTTATGGGGTGTTCAGGGAGGACTAGTACCTCATTGTGAAAGGTTTCTGAGCCCTTTACAAGGCTGCTTATCCACCTTTGGTGCTACCTGGCAGCAAATTCTCACCTGTGGCTCCAAGTAGCTATGGTAGGTGCAACAGCCATATCCTGGGAAAACATCTGGGCAGATGGGCTAAAACCAAGTTGAGGCTATAACCAAGGCTTCAAACCTGCCAGTGAGTTAGGTGTATGTCTCTCCCAAACATGTGAAGATTTCCCCCAGAATGGGCAGATAAGAGCAGTTTGTTGCAACAGCCATGAAAGTGGTTGAAGCAGGTGCTGTTATTGATGACACCAATGTCATCTACTGAATCCTAGGCCATTGCCAATCATCTTGACTTTTGTTTTGCCACTCAACTTCAATGACTCTAGAAGAAAGAGCGAGACTGAGAATTTTGTACAACTTTGCCTCACTTAAATCTACTTCACATGCAATTCAAGACATCACCTGTGATATCATTGGTCCTCTTTGAAAAAGAAGGATGAATAAATGATGAATAAAGGATAAATTTAAAAAATGGAATGAGTTGCCTTAAGAGGCAATGGGTTCCCTCTCATTGGAGATCTTCAGTCAAAGAATGGATGGCTATTGTAGATAGAATTATTTTTCAGGTATGTATTGGACTATATGACCTCTGAGATATATTCCAACTCTGATATTCCATTAAATGTTAAACTTTCACATATGTATTTGTTTAGAGCACTATGTATGTATATTTTAAAATTTTTATTTTATTTTGAGACTGGGTCTCCCTATTGGCTGACTTAATTAGATAGAACCCTATCTTACTGCTGGTTGGCATGGAAAATTTGATTTGGGCTGGTTCATCACCCCTAGGTAGCCTTGTAGCCCCTTTTGGGGAGGTGGGGCAGTGGAGAGGGGATCACTGTATTCATGCTGGACTCAGTAGGGAGACTAGATGGGCGGTATACATTATTGTTCTCAACCCTGATCTCCAAAAGTATACATTATTGTTCTCAACCCTGATCTCCAAAAGTGTTCCATTATGGAACAAGAAGGTTCTATAGAACTAAGAAGGAAGGGAACTTGTCTGGTTCAGACAGATTTGTTTACATTAAAGTAACAGCTGTTATGATTACTAAATACTTGAAGTTAGTTTAACACATCCACACTTCTTTCACAACATATGGAAATCCAAGGCAGGGACTGTGAATTCTAAAGTCTATTGTTAAGATGACAACCAATGTGGAGAATAAATAAAGGCTGACATCTTTTCTTATTAACTAATGATGCCTAGAGGCATTGTGAAGTAATGAATACATAGATGGGCTTGGAGTAGGAGGACCTAGGCTGAAATCCTGCTTCTGATAGCTGTCTGCCTCTGGATAAGTCTCTTGGCTTCTCTAATTGTCAGGAATTTCCCACCAAGAGTTCTCTTTGCAAATAAAATCACAGACTGTTTCTCATAATGATGCCTACTCATATAGTAGCTTTATTAGGTATGTTAATGGTTTAACAAAGAGAGATGATCCCAGAGGGAGTCATTAGAGGGAGAGGCAGAAGTAAAGGCTTCTAAAATATTTCAAAGTTCTTTTTCTTTGTAATGTTGCATTGTATACATTATTTTTCTAGTTCTGCTCACTTAGTTCTTTATCAGTTCACAGAAGGCTTCCCAGTTTCCTCTGAAATTGTCTATTTCATCATTTCTTATGGCATAAGAATATTCCATTATGTTGCTATATTACAATTTGTTTAGTCATTCCCTAATAGGAAAACATCATTTTTTTTTTTGGCTACCATGAAAAGAACTCTTATAAATATTTTTTATACGTACAGATTTTTAAAAAAAATATATTTTGAGGTTTAGGCCCAGTAGTGATATAACTGAGTAAAAGTAACTTTCTGGGAATAGTTTCAAATTGCTTTCCAGAATGACTGACTCAATTCACAGATTCACCCCCAGTGCAGAACTATACTTGTTTTCCAACAGCCCCTCCAACATTGTCATTTTCCTCTTTTGTCATCTTTTTTTGATCCAATAGATTGAGGTGGCATCTCAAAGTTATTTTAATTTGTATTTCTCTAAAGACTAGTGATTTAGAGCATTTTTATATTATTGTTGCTACCTTGAATTTCTTCCTTTGAAGATTTTCTATTTATATCCTTTGAACATTTATACTATGGCCTATTTCCATGAAAATTTGCCCAATCTGCTTAGAATGATAGCTCATCTTTGCTTTTTACAGTCTGACTGGCCTTCTTGTCTTCTGAGGAAAACAGAGGAAAAAACCAAAAACAACAAAACTCTGGTTCAGCATGTTGCCCAGTTTTTCTCTACATCTCCGTCTTATAGAAGTACTTTTTTATTTTTAAAGTACTACACCCTTAATCTCACTTTACCAAAAATAAAGGGGGGGGAAGTGAACAATTAAAACCGAGACATCAAATCTGAACCTAAGTTTGATAGTGCTTTTATCATTTAACTACTATGTAACACTCTGCCTCTGCTCTGTTCTTTCATTTCTTCTGATTACATAAGTTAAAAAAAGACGCCAGTTTTGACATTTTAATATTTTTTGAACACTTGCTAATCTCCCTTTTAACTTGAAGGTCCCTCTAGAGCAGTGGTTCTCAATCTTCCTAATGCCGCGACTCTTTAATACTCTATGTGGCCGTATCTGCATGTTGGCGGACCCATCTGGAAATGGATAGAGGAGCGGTGTCTTGGTTCCTAAGACTATCGGAAATATGTGTTTTCTGATGGTCTTAGGCAACCCCTATAACCCCTGTGAAAGGGTCATTCGACCCCCAAAGGGGTTGTAATCCACAGGTTGAGAACCACTGCTCTAGACACACAGTACAATCACTATTAGAGCCAGAGAGATGAAATGTTGGACCTTAAGTCAGGAAGACCAGTCATCAATTTTTTTTTCTGACAATAGGTATATGACTCTGAGTAAATAATTTAATCTCTTTCAGCCTCAGTTTCCTCATCTGTAAAATGAGAATAATAATAACCCCTGTCTTCCAGGGTTGTTATATGGATTAAATGCAATGATACGTATAAAGTGCTTTGTAAACCTTATTTAGCACCTGTCCCAAAGCTCATTGGCATGAGAGTCTCTCCTTATTGCTGGAGATAAATGCCCTGCCCTGAATGAGGAATTGGTACAGCCCTGAGAGGAGTGGTAGAACTCCAGTCTTTTTCAGTCTTCTTTGGGATTCTTCAAGTATCAAGTGACTCTGGGAATTTTTGGCTTCCAGCTTCAAGGAAGAGATGGAAGAGGCCAACTCCACTTTTGGATGCTAAAAGAAAAGATTAGGAAGACATGAGAAGAGTTGGCAATCTCCATCATGTCTCTCTCGCCAGTTTGGTACCCTAGAGACTTCAGGGAGTTTCCCTTTGGGTGAAATCCAGGGCCCTCTCTTAGTTGAAAAGAGTTACCTCATTCCCAATGGGAAAGCTCCTTTGCTCTATATTAGCTGGAATATATTCTCTTATCTATACCTTCTCTGATGTCTGTTTTGCTGCTGATTTGAGTTAATGGATTTTCTTTGATAATTGCTGTTTGTGGGGGTTGGAGCAAAGATGGTGGCGTAGCAGCAGCAACATATCGCAGCTCTCACATAGCCACCCCAAAATACCCATAAAATAGGACTCTAAACCAATCCTAGAACTCCAAAATGCACACAAAGATACTTCCCACTAAAGTCAGCTTGGCTACGAGGAACCATATCAGCACTGTGAACCGAAACCAGTCTGGCCTGAAGCTGCGGCTATGCCCCGGGGGCGGCTGGATGGGAGGAGCGGAGGAGCCTCTCAGGTGAGTGGATTAGCAGCAGCTGCGAGTGGGAATTGCGAAAGGGCGAGATAAGCAGTCTGGCCGAAAGGCCTCCAGAGCAGAAAAGCAAAAGGCAGAGGTTTTGCACCCGCCTCCACGTTGTAGCTTCCCGCCCGTGGCCTGCAGACAGCAGGGGGACTGAGCGATTGTTCACAGGCCAGTGCTCTCACGTTGAGCGGCCTGGATCCGGATCGCCGTCTTGGGCCTCGGTCTTGGAGTCTTCATTATCCAGTCAGCCAGAAGTAACTAGGAAGAGTCCCAGCACCTTCCTGAGAGCTACAGCAGCTGGGCGGACCACAGCGATTTGGGACAGAGCTTTCCCTTGTGGAAGCAGAGCCCCACAGAGATTTAAAACAAAAAAATCACGGTCTGAACAACCGTGAGTAAGAATAAGCATAAGAAGCAAAGTAAGAACAGCTCCCAAACCCTTGATTCCTTCTTTGGGGAAAAGAAAGATCATGGGAAAGAGAGGGAGGAGGAGAGCGCAGCCAGAGTACCCCCACCAGGGGCCTCCAATAAACATGAAGAATGCCTTAAAGCTAGAGATGAGCTGAAGAAGGATTTTCAAAACCAAATAAGGGAAGTGGAAGAAAAATTGGGAAGAGAAATGAGAACGTTGCAGGAAAAT
>CM053587.1:107709840-107728031 GCA_028646515.1 Pseudochirops corinnae
AACTGGAGCTTGAGATACACAGGCACTGCAGTTGGGAGATCCATCCTGTCCTACCAAAAAGTGACATAGGAGAGAATAGACTGGGGGTGGGGGGACACACTGGGATGGCTGTTTTGGGACGGTGGGTGGGGGAAAGAGGGGGAGAAAATATGTAACTCAAAATCTTGTGGAAATGAATGATGCAAACTATAATAAAATAAAAAAAAAGATAATTGCTATTTGTGTGTTCATTGTGGAACATATAGTGAGAAAAGGGTCAAGGCTTGGATCAAAAGCTTGAAGACCTCTTTCCCACCCTCCCCCCAAAGACACAGTGATGATAAGTTAGCATGAACCTGGTCATATCTCTTAGACTAACAATATTTAAAGAAGCAAATAGATATAATTCTACTTTAGTACCTCCTCTCTGAAGAGAGCAGAACGGCCCCTGGCCTCAACTTCCTGCTTCCTGTCCTGGCAGGAATGGAAAATCTCCTCTGGAGAAGATGGTGGGAGCAGATGAGATAGAAATGTCTATTCTACCTACCTTCAAGTCACACAATGACACTCCCCGTGCCATGGACTGAGAGACAGGCCACATGAGGTTCTTTACTCTTTACGCTTAAAATGGTAGGCTACAGGGTTACAAAGATTTTTAAAAATGAAGTCTTTTAATGGTACATTATAAAAAGCAAACTTTTATATCTCTATATTTCTATAAATGTGAGGGCTGCTTACTTTCTACAGACATGTATTATTTTTTTTTTCTAATGGTGTAGAAATAAGATAACTAATTCTCTCCTACTCTGGTCACATTCCCCTACTTGATCCCTGTTTTCTCATCAGTGTAAGCATTAGAGGTATTGTGGGACAATAGAATGAATTCTTCATTTTGAGTGAGGAGATGAAGGTTCAAATCTTAACTTTCTTACACTGCTACTATCTCTCTATCTTATCTATCTATGTATCTCTCTCTCTTGCTTGTATATATATATATATATATGTATATATAAAACCTTGGTCAAGTCATTTTTCTTTTCTGGAATTCAGTTTGCTCATGAGTCAGATCAAGAGGTTGTATCGAATGATACCCAAGGTCCTTCTAGCTTTAATTCAATGAAGCTTTGATCCCTGCATCTTCTCATCTTTTCTGTGCCATTTTTTAACCTTTTGAATATGGCAACCTGCATTCCCACATTTTCCTGTAATATAAAAAAGTTATCCTTTTTATCTTGTTATTGGGTTTATATTTATCAACCAATCAAAAACGCTAGTTATTAAGCACTTAAGAATTCCTGATGCTATGCTGGGAGCTGGGGACACAAAGCATTTTGTTGTCTGTGCCCTACTTCTCATGGCCAACATTTTTCAGGCACTTGATGTGATCTGTTTCAACCAATACAAAACTGTTTATGATTGAAGTGCCTCTGAAAAGCAATCATAGATAGTTTTTCTGATCTTCTTTCCACCTCCACTTCCTCTTACTTCCCCCCTCCCCCACAAAGGAACAACAAATATCCTCTTATAAACCATGCAGAGCAACCTGTGAAAGAAAGGGATGTAAGGCATTCGAATGAAATTTTTAAAAGAACTACAATTGTGGATTTTGCAGAATAATTGACTATCCTTAGACCTTTAGTTTCCCCATGATTTCCAAAATATGGTATCCTCTGAGCTTTACAGGCTCAGTTTGGGGAGCTCACGTTCAGTGACAAGCAGATTAGACAACTAATACATTAGTTATCTGAGAATGCTTTTGGTTAAAGTTATCCAAATAGGCAAAAAAAGAAAACAAGAAGGGCCCAGCCTTGTAATGGAACTGAACAGTAGATAAGGTAATGTGTATACTGGATGGTAGAAGCAATGACTTTTGTGCCCTTGATTATAGGGGTGGGATAAGAATAGTGTGTTAGGCTTTCCTAGAAAGGAACTGGACTGGAGGGTGCTCAGTTAGCGAAGGGAACTCCTGCAGAGGGTAAAAGTCTCCACACCTTGGGTGCCACCACTATTTTGTAAATATTCCGTGTGAGGAAGAGACTGAGCAAAGTTAGATAATAAACATTTATTACGGGTCTGCTACGTGCCAGGCACTGTGCTGAGTTGTTGCTGTTCTTCATTTTCAAAGAGGACCAATGTCAGGTGATATCTTGACTTTCCTGTGAATTAGATTTAAGTGAGGCAGAGTTGTGCAAAGTCATCAGCCTCACTATCTCTTCTAGAGTCATCAAAGTTCAGTGGCAAGAAATCAAGACAAGTGTCATTGGCCCAGGACGCAGTGGGAGAAATCTTATGGTCTTTGATGTCTGACCAAACTCTAAGCACTCCACAGTGCCTGCTTCAACTGCCTGGCCATTGGAACAAGTTGTTCTCACCTTCCCATTCTTCTGAGGGAAATCTTTACATGCTTGGAGCAGACATCCCCCTAACTCACTGATGGATTTCTGGCCTGCTGGATACCCTCAACCTGGTTTAGACTATGTCCTGAGAGTATATAGTCTGGAGTAGGCCTTTTCCTGGAGTAGGGCTGCTGTGAATGCTACAGCTTCTTGGAGTCACAGGCAAGAGTTTAATGCCAGGTGGACACCAGAAGTGGATAGATGGCCCTGAAAGGGTCTTCTTTGCAAGTCCTGACATCAGAAGTGTTAGTCCTCCCTAAATACCCCATACATTTTAAAAAATGATTAATAAAAAGGATATAAAAAAGGCAAAAGACAATTTCTGCTTGAGGTCAGAGCCTAATAGGAGAAACGACATGCAAGAAACCATAGATATCTTATATCTATATATATTGTAGATAGTATGCCTTATAGGTAGGATAAATTTGGAATAATCAAAAGAGGGAAGGCTCTAGAATTAAAGGGTATTGAGATAGGTTTCCTGTAAAAAGTGGAAAATAAGAATCAATCAATAATTAATTAATTAATTAATCAACAATCATTTATTAAAGGGCGGCTAGGTGGAGCAGTAAGTAGAGCACCAGCCCTGGAGTCAGGAGGGCCTGAATTCAGATGTGGCCTCTGACACTTGACCCACTTACTAGCTGTGTGACCTTGGGCAAGTCACTTAACCCCAATTGCCCCTGCAAAAAGCAAAAAAAAAAAAATTTAAAAATTAAAAAAAAATTATTTATTAATCACCTACTATGTATCAGTATGCATCATCGTAATATGTACATATGGGCAGCTAAATGGCACAGTGGATATAGGGCTGGTCTTGCAGTCAAAAAGACTCATTTTGGTTCAAATCTGGCCTCAGATATTCACAATGTTTCTTAGTCTAGGCAAGAAAATCAATCCTGTTTGCCTCAGTTTCCACATATGTAAAATGAGCTGAAGAAAGAAATGGTAAACCACTCCCAAATGGGGTCACAAAGAATCAGATATGCCTGAAAAATGACTAAACAACTGACTTTGTGCTAACGTTGGGAATGAAAAGGCAGAAACCAAATAGTCTTACCCTCAGGGAGGTCATATTCTTGGGGGTGGGATGGGAGAGGCAATATGTACATGCATTAAGTATATATAACAAATAAATATTTAGATCATCACTATGTTCGACCCACAATGTCACACCCACCTTTATGGCTCCTTGATGAGCTCTCTTCTCTTTCTACACTCTCTCTTTTAACAATCTCATCACCTTCTTGCACATATATAGGCTATATCAAATACTTATCATTTCAGAAATGGGAGAAGGGTAGACAGAGGGAAACTGAAACTCAATCTTTTTTAAAAAAGAATGTTAAACATTATTTTTACATTGTAATTGTGAAAAAAATTATTAAAAAATATCATCTCCCATGGTTTCAATGATCATTTTTATGAAGATTAGTCCCATATCTATATATTTAGCCCTACTCTCTCTGCTGAGTTTCAGTCTTCCTTCATCAGCTTTCTATTGGATCCTTCAAACTGGATGCCTTACAGGTATCTTAAACTCAGTATTTCCAAAGCAACACTCATCATCTTTTTCCCCATACTCACTTTTCTTCCTAATAGCCTTACTTTTCCATTAATTAATTAATTAATTATTTTTTAGTTTTCAACATTCATTTCCATAAGATTTTAAGTTCCAAATTTTCTGCCCCTCCTTTCTCTTTGCCCCCTCCAAAATGGCATGCAGTCTGATATAGGCTCTACATAGACATTCATATTTTTAACTTACTATCCTTATTTATGGGAAGGGCACCACAATTCTCTTAGTGATCCAAGTTTGGGATTCAGAATCATCCTCAGCTTCTCATTTCCCCTTCCCTGACCCCATTCCATCAAATCAGCCAATTATCATATTTTGCCAGTTCTCTCATATCTGTCCCCTTCTTTTCACTTAGATGTTCACCACCCTAGTTTGGTCCTCATTATGCCCCACCTGGAAGATTGTAATAACTTCCTGTTTGGTCTCCTTACCGTATATCTATCCCCTCTCCAATTTGTCCTCCACAGAGCTTCCAAAGACATTTTTCCAAAAGCATAAATAGGACCATGTCATTCCCCTCCTCAAAACAAAAACAAACAACAGCAACAACAAAACGAACAGTGTTGCCTTGTTGCCTCTCGGATAAAATACCAACTCTTCCATTTGGCATTTAAAACCCTTTACAATTGGGTTCTAGCCTACCTTTCCAGACTTCTTATACATTGCTCTTTTTTTCTCATTCTCCATATTTCAGCCAAACTTGTGTACTCCTCCTCCTACTCAGAATTGCACTTACCTAGCATCCATATCTACAAGCTTTTTCCCATTACTGGAATGCACCTCCCCTCCTCATTTATTCTTTTTGGAATCCTCCATTTTCTTAAAAAATCAGCCCAAGCACTTCTTCCTCCTTGAAGCTGTTCCTGATCTTCTTACAGCTTTTAGTGGACCAACAAATAACTTATTCTTTTGTATATTTTGAATTTATTTATATTTGTTCGTTGCATCTTTCTCCTGTCCCTAAGAAAATGCAAAAGTTCCTTGAGGGCAGAACCTATTTGATTTTTCTCTTTCTGTTCCCAGCATTTAACACAGTGCTGTCCTGTGCACATATTGAACACTTAAGGAATGTTTGTTTAGGTGCTTGATTGAAAGGAGTCATTGGGATACATTCAGCATCTATCTGCCAATGTGCCTGCGTTGTGAAAATATATTTAGAGCTGAAAGGGCTCATAAAGGTCATCTACCACTAGCTACATCTGGGCCTCACTTTCCTCATCTTAAAATGATGGGATTGGATTAGATGATGTCAAAGATTCCTTTCAGTTCTAAATATATGAGCTAGTCTACTCATGTAGCTTAGAATTGAGGAAACAGGCCAAGAGGTCAAGTAACCCACCTAAGGATGTACAATTAGTAAACAGGAGAACTAGAATTTGAATTCAGGTCATCTGACTTCATATCTTATTCTTCTCCCACTGTATCATGCTGCATTTCCTTCTGGACTCCCTCAGCTGTTGTTATTGAGTTGTTTCAGTCATGTCCAACTCACCCAGACCCCTGGGGTTTTCTTGGCAAGGATGCCAGCGTGGTTTGTCATTTCCTTCTCCAGCTCATTTTACAGATGAGGAAACCCAACAGGATTAAGTGACTTTCTCAGGGTCACACAGCTAGAAAGTGTCTGAGGACAGATTTGAACTCAGGAATATGATTCTTCCTGACTCCAGGCCCAATCCTCTATCTACTGTACTACCTAGCTACTCCCACTCTACTCAGCTGTTACCAAGGCATTATGTTTCAATCAGTCAGTTGACAAATACTGATTAAGTGATTACTATATTCCAGACAGTATGTATTGGAAAATACAAAGTAAAAAAAAAATTACTATCCATTCCCTCAAGGATCTCACATTCTAATAAATGACTGTGTATACTATGTATATATAAAATGTGTAGATGGAAGTAGATGGAAGGTAATTTCAGAAGGAAGGCAAAGAGGGAGTTGGGCAGCATAGATAGATAAAGCATTCATTACAGGCTTAGAAAGCTCCAGCCATTGTACTATGCACTGGTAATACATATACAAACAAGCAACCTTGTTCCTGCCCTCCAGGAGTTTGCGTTCTTTTGAGAAGAGGCAACATCTAAGCTGGAGCTCGAAAGAGGAGGATGGTATACGTTCAGGGGCATGGTGTGGAGCATGCTAGGAACCCAGGGGAGGAATACCTGGGAAAGGCCCCTGGGGGAAGGTAGTATTTGAATAGTGTGCTGAAGGAAGTCAGGAAAAAGTGAGAAACAGAGGCCTAAGTCTGAGGAGACTCAGGACCAAGCTCGACTTCTTGGTGACAATGTCTTTCTGTTCCATTTTGCTGGCCTCTTCAGAATAATGTTGCAGTTTGGTGACTCCTCTCTCTTCCTTTTCCTTTTGGCCGAGGCTTTTCCCTTGAGGCTGCCTGTGATGCTCATTTAAAATAGATTTCACCTGTAAAAGTGTTAGTATGGAAGACTCTCCTGGGGAATTTTCCTGTGGCCTTTGTCTCCTTAGGGATGACCTGGAAAGTGGCCAAAATTTAAATATACATAGATACATACACATATGTATGTATGTATGTATGTATGTATATATATATATATATACATACACATATATATACATATATATGTAGATGTATAGTTTAACAGAGGACAAAAACTTTTTTTTACTACCTTGATAAATGTAATATACCCTTTCAAAAAACAAATTGTCCATAACAGATGATGGCTTTAAATGGAATCCTCTTTTTTTGTTGTTGTTCTTCATTATGTAGTGAAAAGTTTGTTTGTTAATGATTAAATTTATAATTAAAAAAAAAGAAAATGTTCCAAGAAGCACAAAATTTCATAATACTGGGGAAATGTGTTCATTGCCAGGCAGATAAAGATCCAAGAGAGCTTTCTCTAAGGCATTTAGTCTAGCCAGTGACTACAGAGGGTAGTCGGCCACTGTAAACTCATTTTAGGGGTTGCAAGGCCACATTTATGCAGATTGGGGGGGGAGAATCAAAGGTTCCCCCCACCTCAAGAGGAATGTGAAATTCCATGGCTTGACAGAGTCCATGAAGCCCTAGAGTCAAAGAACGTCATCATTGTTTCCTTGGAGGCAGTGACCTGCTACTGTGGATGAAGATGACTTTACCTATTATTAATTTTCTAGAATGTTGATAGTCATAGAGAAGATGGGAGAGAGGAAAAATATACTTACTTCCTCTCTATGACATGAGGGATATATTGTTGAAATCCATCAGGCATGAAAGGACAACAGATCTTCATATAGCAAAAACTGCACTTTGCCAGCCAAGCAAACTTTAGAAGCTGGTATTTCTAATATTCATGAAAAAATATTCAGGTTAGTCTCTGGCATAGTCCAAGAGAAAACTGAATTAGAAATGTGAGATGGAGTTGCCCAAGGGTTGTTTACTACTCCTACTGGGTTTGGGAAACATTTAGGGGAAGAAGAAAGAAAATAATAATTGACATTTAGAAAGCCCTTTAAAACATGAAAAGAGGGGGTGGAGTCAAGATGGCAGAGTAAAAGCAGGAACTTACTTGATCTTATCCCCAATTACCTCAAATACCTGAAAAAATGACTCTAAAAAAATTTAGAGCTACATATCCCACAAAAAGACAGAAAAAAAAAAATATGTCTCCCACTGAGGACAGCCTGGCAAACTTACAGGAAGGGTTTATCCCACTGAGCTGGGAGTGGACCACAGTCCCACATGGGCTGTGTTGGCCCAGACCATCAGCACAGAGCAGACCTCAAGGGATTGAATCACTGGCAGATGTGGAAGTTCCTAGATTTCTCAACACTTAAATGCCAAAAGGAAAGTAAAAGATCAGGGGGGAAACTCTACTGGAACTGATGGAGAGAAGAGTGTGGTCCACCCCTGCCCCCAGGGCAGAGGAGGTGGTGGTGGCTGCAGCTGCTGCAGCAGTGGCTACTTCCTGAGCTCCAGGCCCACAGATGGTGGGGGGACCAAGTGACTGACCAGAGGGCAATCTCTCTACTGGCACTGAGGCAGGATTCTCTTGCTTTGCTCTCCTTGGATCTGGCTTAATCTTGGAGCTATCTGCCCCTGAATCCAGGTGACTGTTTGGTGAATTCAGATAGGAGCTAGGATCATGGAAGGAGATCCAGGGCATCTGAGAGACCACTCTGAGTCAAGATGAAGAAAAGGCCTCTCCTTGGATATTGAACATGTGATGAAATTGAAGTTTACTAGACACTGAGGGGTGGAGGGTTTGTGTAATTTTCTAATGATTGCATTTAGTGATTAATGATACTTAGTAATTGTGAATCTGGATAAGTGACTAATTAAGTTAACTTATGATTGCCCTATGAGTGGAAGATTGATTATTGTATTGTGAGATGACTGAATGATTAAATAAGGAGGGTTTCCCCCTTAGGAAAACCAAATGATTATTCTTTTGTTTGTTGTTCTAAATACTGTGGCCACTTTGGTGAAAACTATGTGGCTATTCTAATGTTAAGCTGTTGTGAACACTATATTGTGATTTTCTGTGATAAGATGTAATGTTGTGAATATTATACTGTACCTTGATTTTCTGAGAAAGTTTGCCTTGATTTGTAATGGAATAAATGGAATATTCACTATACTGTGTAATCAAACCTTAAAAGCTGTTCACAGTAGCATTCTTTCAGGAAGCTGTTCATGCATGGTGTTGCACTTGCTCAGGAAAACTGAGTACAAAACTTCAGGGGAGCAGTGGCTAGGTGGCACATATAGAGCACCAACTTTGGATCAGGAGGATCTGAGTTCAAATCTGGCCTCAGACACTTGACACACTTACTAGCCATGTGACTTTGAGCAAGTCATTTAATCCAAATTGCCCTCCCAAAAGAAAAAAAGCAATAAAAAAAAAACTGCAAGGGAAAATATGGATAGTCAATGTAACAGAGGACTTTCAAGCATTCTTGATGAAAAAAAAAACAGAGCTAAACAGAAAATTTGACTTTCAAATACAAGAAGCAAGAGAATCATGAAAAGGTAAACAGGAAAGAGAAATCATAAGGAACTTATTAAGTTTGAGGTATTTACATTCCTACATGGAGAGATGATATTTGTAACAGCATGTGAATAGTTGAAGGGAATCTATATGTACATATACACATACATATACACATACATATACATATACACATACATATATGTGTAGGTGGGTGTATGTGTCTATATATATGTACATGTGTATATGGTGTACATGTATACATAGACAGAAGGCACAGGGTGAGTTGAAAGTGAAGGGATGATACTAAAAAATAAAATTAAGAGGTGAGAGAGAAATATATTGGGAGAAGGGGAAAGGGAGAGATAGAATAGGGTAAACTATCTCACTTAACAGAGGCAAAAGAAAGCTATTACAATGGAAGAGAAGAGCAGGGAGGTGAAAGGGAGACCTTACTCTCATTGGATTTGACTTAAGGAGGAAATAACATACATACTCAATGGGGTATCTTACTCTGTCGTAGTGGTTCTCAACCTTCCTAATGCAGTGACCCTTTAATACTCATATGTTGGTGTATCTGCATGTGGGTGGACCTGCCTGGAGATGGATAGAGGAGCAGTGCCTCGGTTCCTAAGACCATCACTAATATGAGTTTTTCGATGGTCTTAGATGACCCCTGTGACCCAAAGGGGTCGCAACCCACAGGTTGAGAACTGCTGCTCTATCAGAAAGTAGGGGGTAAGAGAATAAGAAGGGGGATGATAGAAGGGAGGGTATATTTGTGGGAATGCGTAGTCAGAAGCAAACACTTTTGAAAAGGGACAGTGTCAAAGGAGAAAACAGAATAAATTGTGAGCAGGATAGGAAGGAGGGAAATATAGTTAATCTTTCACCACATGACTACTATGAAAATGTTTTGCATAACTGCACATTATAATCTACATTGAACTGCTTGTCTTCCCATTGGATTTGGGTGAGGGGGAAGAAGAGAGAGAATCTGGAACTCAAAGTTAAAAAAACACATGTTGAAAAATTGTTTTTATATGCAAACAGGAAATAAGATATATAGGCAATGGGGTATAGAAATTCACCTTGCCCTACAAGAAAGTAAGGGGGAAGAGGAAAAGGGAAGGAATGGGGAGATATATGAGAGGGCAGACTATGGAAAGGAGAAATCAGGATACTTGCTATCTTCAGGTGGCAGGTAGGAGAGAGATGGGGAGAAAATTTGGAACTCAATATCTTGTGGAAATAAATGTTGAAAACTAAAATAAATAAATAAATTCTAAAAAAATATATATATATAAAGCATGCAAAGAACTTTACATAGATTGTTCCATTTAAGCCTTACAATAACCCTGGGGAGGGGTACTGAAAGCATTATTATTATGTTATATTAACATTACATCTATCACATTCATTTTACTGGTGAAGAAAAGGAGGCTCAGAAATTTAAGTGACGTTCCCATGCTTACATAGTAAGTGTCAGAGGTAAGATCTGAAAACAAGTCCTCTTGATTCTAATTTGGTCCAGCACTCAATTCACTGTGATATAGTAGATGTTTCATAAATATTTATGGATTTTATCTCATGGGAACTGAGTATACACCTGAAATGAACATATGCACCTTCTTGCATTTTATTTTCTTTTATGTCTTAAAAAAAAAAAAAAAGAATAAGAAAGATCTAAGAGATGGCCAGGGGGTTGTTATACATTTTAAGTTGAAGGAAAGCTTTGAATACCTGTAACTAGGGTGGGACTTTGTTGTAGGGTGAAAAAATGTCAAGAAAACTAAATTCATTTTCAATTCCTCAACAGTGTAAAACCAACCAGGCTTAGCACTTAATTAACAAGAGGAATTCATTAAAATGTGAAGTTAGGAGAATATGACTTCCTCACCCTTGTTCTGTTCCTTTGTATCCACCTCTGATCATTAAGCAGCTTTCCCAACAATGGCCATGTGATGGCCAGGCTCTCCTTCAAGGAGCATTGGCCTACATACAGTGTCTCCCCATGAGGAAGTGTCCTGAGGTCTTTCTCCTCCTCAAAGGTTTTTGTTCTGAAGTTCATTCCTCCCTCCAAAATGCTTTGAAGTCACATTTAGTTCAACTTGGCTCAGGCACATTTTGCAAAGTTGTCAAATCACTACTCAAAACTTTACTAATGGGCACACCAACCACCAGAACTGGAAAATGGGCATTTTAAGAAATGTCCTGTAGGCATACTTAAGATGATATGAAATGCTCTTAGATTTCATTGGCTTTTATGCTGTCTGAGTTTTTTCCACTGTAAGGCACCCCTACTCCCCCAGCCAAATTCACAGCATGGGGAAAGGAGATGATTTCCCAAGAAAGGCAGTAGTTCTTCTTTATGCAATTTAGGCAGTTTCCAAGTGCTCCCTAACCCCATTCTTTGTGCATAGCATTAAATGTGCATGGTTATTTTTAAAGCTGTCATGAGCTCTCAGCACTCCTACGGCTTTCCACCCTCTGTCATCCTGTTCCCTAGGATCAGAGAAGCCTCCCCAGGCTTGCCCATGATTAGCACTCTTGTATTTGAGGACAGGAGGCAAGAGACACATTGGGCACATTGGGGAACAAGGGACTGAGAGATCAAGGTGGCTGTTAGTACACTGAGTGCTGGCTTGGGATTTAGAGTTCTTTCCAAATTGGGAAAGGGCAGAGGGCGTGGGAATGGAAGTAGACAAGAATCTAAGAGGGGTTACACAAATTGATTCCTTCCATCCTTAGGGTCTGAATGGACTGAAGTAAAGCTATACAGCAGTACTAGGCTGGAAAGGTGTCATGAATATTTAAGATGCCGATGTGGCACATCATTTATTCTAAAGTTGGAAAAGTGCCTCATAGTAGGAAAAAGGTTAGAAAATCGTGCTCCGTGTATCTTTCAAATACCTGCAATTTCAAGTAGCACAAATGAAAACTTCCCACTCTGAAACCCAAAATCTCAGTTTCTAAAAATTTTAAGGCTGATTTTAAGAATACATATGCACATATATTTTACAAGTCTATAGGTCTTGCCTCAATATGTTGGTGGTGTGTTCTGTGCAGCAATCCACTGAATGCTCTACATAGAGATAAACAAGGAGAAAGAAAGTCAAGCCTTTCATTTCAAATAATTTAGGATAAAGTTAAAGAGTTTAAACTAATAGAGTACCCATTCCAAAACAGGGGAATAGAAATACTACTCCTTTAAATGAACTTTTTTTCAAGCTATACCACAAAGTTTCCTAGAAGCAGTAATAAGCAGTAATAACAAGCATTTATTTTACACTATGTGATAGGCAGTGTACTAAGTATAGAGAATACAAATATAAGCCCCCCAAAAGGATACTTCCTTACTTCAGGGAACTTACATCATGATAGGCTAAGACACATAAAATGAAGCAGAAAAGGGGAGAGGGCTAAATACTGGATGAAGACATGGTGGGGTGGTAGGATGAGTACAAAGTCAGGAATGCAGTACAGAAAGGAATGAAGACGTTGCTAACCTGGATGTCCTTCTTAAAAGGGAAAAACTTGCCAATCAGAAGAAGGAACCACAGGGGAGAGGGTGTATGGGATGTTCAAGGAGGACCAATGGCTCTGGTATGAGGGCTTGCCAAACCCTTTTCAGGACGGCTCATACACCTTTGATGTCTACCTGATTCACCCAACTCTAACTTCTGCCTGCAAGAAGCTGTAGCCAGGTCGAGGGTAACCCTCAAGCTTCAAACTGTCAATGAGTTCAGGGCATGTCTATCTCAAACATCTGAAACTTCCTCCTGTGGAAAGAAATAGGGACAATTTGTTTCAACCACAATGAAGGTGGCTGAAACAGTTAATGTGGAGAAAGTAGAGCTTGACCAGGCATCAAAGATATCAAGGTCATCTAGTGCATCCGAGGTCACCACCAGTCATCCTAACTTTTGTCTTGTCAGTGGACTTGGATGATTCTCAAAGAGAGATGAGGATGATGACTTTGTGCAACTTTGCCTCACTTAAATCCATTCATGTGCAAGTCAAGACACCACCTGTGATGTCATTAGTCCTCTTCAAAAATGAAAGACAAACAACAACTTCCAATGTGAAAAGTCCAGGGACAAAATGAATTTCTAGGGGGAAGAGATTTTTGTGGTATAGTCAAAAAAGTCTGGTGTTACCAGTATTAAGAAACTTCTGAAGTGATATTGATACAGGCTGGTTAAGTCAACCTCTTTACCTAGAGCATGAGATGGGACATGGAAATAAGAATAAGTAGAGTAACTAATGAATATCTGTTAATGTAACCTTGGCTCCAAAGGATTTTATCAATCCCTGGGTTTAGTTTTATCTAACGTATTTGTCGATGACTTATTTAAAGGTCCCTGAGTTCTGTTTCCTTTAGATTTCTTTGTTTTCTAAAATATCTTTAATAATCTTCAAAAAAAATATTGGGGCCAAGGGTTAGAGCCAAGGTGGTGGACTAGATGAAGCAATACAGCCAAGCTCTCCAACATTCCTCTCCAAACAATTTTTAAAAGTCTTAAAAGGAATTCTAGAGCAATAGAACCAATGAAAGATGGTGGTAAGATATTTTTCCAGACCAAGACAATGCAGGAAGTTGGAAGGAGTGGTCTGTGAAACTGGGATGGGGGCTGGGGTGGGTGTGCTCCAGTACACATGACAGTCACAGTAACTGGTGGACTTGATGCTGGCAATAGCAGCAGCAGCAGTTTGGGAAGCTCTCAGCCCAGAGAGGGAAAGACGATTGGACAACTGATCAGAAAGAACAACCAAAGAACAACCATTATCTATATTCACACTAGGTGCAAGACAAAGCACTATTTGACAACTCCATTGCCTATACCATTATCCAGGTCTCAGTTCTGGGGCAAAAAAGAGCACTTGTAGTCACAAAATATCAGGGCTTCTGAGGAGCAGTAATGCTTTTGGCAAAAAGCAAGCAGGGGCCCTGAGTCATCCTTTTGGTTACAAAGGATCAAGGGCAGAAATCAAAGATCACACTTCTCAGATCAAATCACCTTGGAAACACTGAAAACTTCAAAGCTCCCCCACCTAGCTCTGAATATAGCAGCGCAAAAAAAAAGGCTGAAGCTTGTGATAGTGCCTTCCCACCTCCACCCCCAAGTGAATAGAGTCCAACTTCAACATAAAGTTCAAAGCCAAGAAATAGGCAGGAAAAATGAGCAAAGAACAACCAAAAAAAAAATAACCTGACCATAAAAATCTACTATGGTGACAGAGAAGATTGAGACACAAACTCAAAAGAAGATAACAATGTCAGAATAGCTATAAGCAAAGCCTCAAAGAAAACAAAAATTGGGCAAAAGTCCAAAATGAATTCCTGGAAGAGCTAAAAAATGATTTTCAGTATAAGAGTGGTAGAGGAAAAATCGTGAAAAAGATGAAAGGGAAGAAAATTATGAAAAGATAATTGACAACTCGGTAAAAGAGGCACAAAAATGCGAAAAATGCAATACTTTTAAATTTAGAATTGAGAAAGTAGAAAGCAATGATGCCATCAAGAACCAATAAACAATAAAACAAAGTCAAAAGAATGAAAACAATAGAAGAAAATGCAAACTATATCATTGGGAAAACACTGATCTGGAAAACAGTTTATGGAGAGATAATTTAAGAATTATTAGACAACTTCAAAGGAGCAATTTTTAAAAATGCACTTAGACATCATATTTCAAGAAATTCTAAAGGAAAACTGCCCTGATATGCTAGAACTAGAGTGAAGTAGAAATTCTATCTACCAATCACCTACTGAAAGACATCTCTCAGGAAAAAGAAAGCTCCAGGAATATTATGGACAAATCCTAGAGCTACTAGGTCAAAGAGAAAATACTTTGACTATCCAGAAAGAAACTATTCAAATGCCATAGAATCATAGGCAGGATCATGTGAAATTTAGCAGGTACCAGGGTAAAGAATCAGAGTGCTTGGAATATGAAATTTCAGAAGGCAAAGGAGCTAGGATTACAACCAAGAATGATCTAGTCAGCAAAACTGGAGTATAATCCTTCAGGGGAAAAATGGATATTTAATGAAATAGAGGACTTTCAAGTATTCCTGATGAAAATACCAAAGCTGAATAGCAAATTTGACCTTGGAAATACAAGGCTCAAGAGAGTCACATAAAAGTAAACATGAAAAAGAAATCAAAAGGGACTCGTTAAGGTTCTGTTTACATTCCTATTTGGAAGATGATATATGTAACTTTTAAGAACTTTATCATCATGAGGGCAGTTAGAAGGCCTTTAGACAAAGTGCATGGGTGGAGTTGATTATATAGAGATAATCTCAAAAAAAAAGTATGGATGAGAAAAAGGGATATCTGGGAAGAAGAGGGAAGGAAGATGGAGGATGGGGAAATTATTACACAGAAAAGAGTCACACAAGGAAGAACTTTTATAATTGAGAGAAAAAAGCAAGGGGAATTCTTGAAACTCACTCTCCATTTGAATTGATCAAAGAGAGAAGAAAGAGGAATGTATACATTCATCTAGGTATAGAAATCTACCTTACCCAAGCATGAAAAGAAAGCTGAAGGTGATGAGAGAGAAGGGAGGCAGTAATAATTGGGAAGCAGATAAAAGGAGGTTGGGGTCAGAAGCAAAATAGACTTTTGGAGATGGACAGGGCAAAAAGAAAAAGAGGATAAACAGAATAGGCAGAGGAAAATGCATAGTTAGTAATTATAACTCTGAATGTGAATTGCATAAAAGAAGAAGCAGGTAGCAAAATGGATTAGAAGTCAGAATCCAACACTATGTTGTTTACAAGAAACACACTTGAAAAGGAAAGAAGCACAGAGTTAAAAATAAGTTGGAGCAGAATCTTTAATGCTTCAGCTGAAATGAAAAAAGGCAGGGGTAAAAATCATGACCTTAGACAAAACAGAAGCAAAAACAGACCTAATTAAAAGGTACAAACAGAGAAACGACTTTTTTCTGAAAGGTACCAAAGACAAAGAAAAAATACTAAAACTACACACACACACACACACACACACACACACACACACACACACACACACATACACACACACAGCATAGCATTCAATTTCTTAATGAAAAAATTGAATGAGCTACAGGAGTAAATAGGCAGTAAAAGTACATATGTGAGGGAACTCATTTTTCCCTTCTCACACTTAGATATATCTAAAGATAAGATAAATAAGAAGTTAAATAGATGAATAGAATCATAGAAAAATAAGATATGATAGACCTTTGAAGAAAACTGAATAGGAATAGAAAGTAGTATACTTTTTTCACAGTTGCTCATGACACTTTCAGAAAAAATTGTCTAGGTATTAGCACATAAAAACCACACAAAAAATGCGGAAAAATTAAATGTACCAATTTCAGACCATAATACAATAGAAATTATGTTCAGTAAAGGGCTATACAAACATGGATTAAAAATTAATTGGAGTGGCAGCTAGGTGACACAGTGAATAAAGCACCAACACTGGAGTCAGGAGGACCTGAATTCAAATGTGGCCTCAGACTCTTAACACTTACTAGCTGTGTGACCTTGGGCAAGTCACTTAACACCAACTGCCCTTCCAAAAAGCAAATAATGATAATGATAATGATAATAATAATAGGAAACTAAATTATCTAATTCTGAAGAATAAATGGATCAAAGTACAAATCATAAAAATAATCAATTATTTAATTAAAAGGAATCACAACAATAAGACAACATACTAAAATTTGTAAGAATCAGCCACAAAGTTATTTAGTGTAAATTTATATTTCTGAATGGGTATGTTAATAAAAGAAAAAGTAGATCAATGAAGTGGGCAGGCAGAGCCCCAACCCCCTCCAAAAAAATCTGAAAAAAGTTTTACAACTGCCAATTATAGACCAAAATGGAGATGCTGGAATCAAAAGGAGAGATTAATAAAATTGAAAGTCAAATAAAATATTGAACTAATACATAAAAGTGGGAACTGATTTTATTAAAAAATTAATAAAGTAGAGAAATCATTGGCTAATGTTATTAAAAAAAGAAGAAAACCAAATTATCAGTATAAAAATGAAAAGGATGAATGCACCACCAAATGATGATGAAATTAACACAATTACAAGCAGCTATTTTGCTCAATTATATGCCAGCAAAACTGATGATATAAGTGAAATGGATGAATATTTACAAAAATATAAAGTGCCCAGATTAGCAGAAGAGGAAATTGAATACTTAAATAACTCTGTCTTAAGAAAAGAAAATGAACAAGTCCGCAATGAGTTCCTTAAATAAAAATGCCCAGGACTTGATGAATTTACAAGGAAAAATTAAAGGAAAAATTAATTCCAATATTATCTTATAATGATATTTTCTAAGAAAAGGTGTAACAGCCATCAGTTTAGCAGATACTTAGCACTTAGTGACTTGGGGCTAAGTATGGAAGGTGTGAACTCTGTCCCATTATTGAGAAGGAGTGAACTCCCCTGTTGATGTGGAAGAAGGGGATTGGCTGAGACAGGAGGCCAGTGTGTGTATATAAGCAAGAATTCCAGAGACAGAGAGACAGAATTGGAATGTTGCTCCTGGTAAAGGAAGAATCATGGAAACTGAAGCTGGCTGAGAAAGAAGGAGAGAGAGGGAGAGAGAAGGAGAGAAAGGCAAAGAGAGGGAGAGAGGGAGAGAGGGAAAGAGGGAAAGAGGGAAAGAGGGAAAGAGGGAAAGAGGGAAAGAGGGAAAGAGGGAAAGAGGGAGAGTGGGAGAGTTTCTCTCCCAGCATCTGAAAGTTGAGAACTGAGTTGGAGTTTTTTTTTTTGAGACAGAGAGAGAGAGACAGAGAGAGAGAGAGAGACAGAGACAGAGACAGAGAGAGAAAGAGAGAGTTTCTCTCCCAGCATCTGGAAGCTGACTGAGAACTGAGATAGAGTTTTCCTGAGACCAGAATCTGGTGAAGGCCACCTGGAAGGCTGAGAGGGCTTGCCTGGAAAGCTGATGATACTCCTTCTGGGTCCTAGGGCTACCTGAACTTCTGGAGGACTGAAGAAGCATGATTAAGATAAGACTTTGTTTGTTCGTGGCCTTGCTGATCCTTGAGTTCCAGGCAAGAGAAGTGGTGAGGGGTTTGAGATGTGCTGGACCCTGTGAACTTCAGTGTGTGCCAGGGACTGCTCTGAGGACTTGAGAAGGACCTGGGAGCTGTCTACCTCTGAGGACTGGATGAGGACCTGGGAGCTGTCTGCTTCTGAATCCAGGTGACTGTTTGGTGGATTCAGGAGGGAGCTGGGACCATGGAAGGGGATCCAGGGAATCTGA
>CM053587.1:107728531-107747111 GCA_028646515.1 Pseudochirops corinnae
GGGGAGAAAATTTGAAACTCAAGGGATTGTGGAACTGAAACTTGTAAACTAAAAGTAAACAAACCAATAAAAAAATTCAGTTAAAAAAAATTTCTGGATATCCTTTTCTGGTTGGTTAACTTTCCTTTCATACCCTTCTTGTTTTGCTTGGATTATCTTTATTTTCTTTTTTCATTTTTCCTCCATCTCTGTCATTTGATTTTTAAAATCTTTTTTAACTTCTTCTATAAATTGGCAGGGGGCAGGTGATCATTTAATGTTACTCTTTGGGGGTTTCTTTACTTCGATTTCCTCCTCTGAGGATGAACCCCAGTCATCTCTGTTTCCTTAATAGGTTTCTATTGTTGGATTCTTTTTCCTTTGCCTATGCATTTTTTTTTTTTGATGATGACAGCTTATTTGTAGTCACCTCTAGCCCTTGGGTGTGGGAAATGGTGCCTCTTGCCCCAGATCTTCAGTTCTCCCTCTAGCCTGAAATAAAAGCCAAACCTCCAGCCAGCTGTAAGTGCCCACAGCCAGGGGCTTTCTGCCCCACTGCTTCTGCACTCACTGGGAGTTGTGTTGGCTCCATCTTTCCCCCACTGCTCTTCACAGCACAGCAGGGACTGACGTTCCTAGTCAGCAGAGATTCCCTCAATCTTCTTGGGCTCAAATGCCCAACTCCCCTCACTATCCCCAGGGAGTGGGTGTGTGTGTGGGGGGGGGGTATTTCTGGTGTCTGGGCCAAGGCAGTCTCTTGAAGCAACTAACCCCAGGGCTTGCCTCTAGATGTTAAGAGGCCTGCCACTCACTGTTAAAATGGAACCTAGTCTGGAAGTGTTTATTCCTCATTGGGATCAAACCTTATCCTGGGACTTTTCTTTCTGATCTTCTCAAATTGTCCCAGGGGGGCCTCGGTTATGCTCTTTTCTTTCTTATCTCACCCACATTTTGCACACCCTAAGGTTCTTTAACTCTTTTGTGAGGGAATATCTTGAGAATTTGGAATTTTCTGACCTACTCCACCATCTTCCCAGAATCCTCTCCTATTCCTTCCTGTTACAGTATATCTAAGGCAAGCATGGCCTAAGGCAGGTATTGATGATGGGCTCTCTTACCTTTCTTTGCCCTTTCAATCTCCCCCCACTCTTCTCTTTTTTTTTTCCTCTATTTTTCCTCATTTTAGTCTATGCTTTAAGTGGACCAGAGACACCACTGAGATCTGCAGCATTCCTCAAGGCTACCAATTCTACTGTTTCTGGAGAATATTAAAGACTTTTCTTTATACACTAAAGTGAATCAACCAAGATAAAATCTGTAAGCACAGAAACAGGTCAGGAGTGAACCACATATATTGTCACATCATGTGCCAAGCTGAGACCAAGTGGGAATGTAAGGAAGTAGCCATCTAAGTGGTGTTATTTCTGGCATACTTGGAAAGAGTTTTCCTGTCTCTAAATGCCTCCCACAGAATGAGACTTTAATTTCCTTTAACAGAGGATAAAAATAAGGGATAAATCTTTATTTTCACAATTGGAGATAAAGCTTAAAATGCAATACCCTGAGAGAGGTATTCAAACAAATGGATAAGTGACTGATTTCTGAGCCTTCATCTAAGAGTACTGTTTGATAGGCAAGAGGGTACTAAGTAGCTACAGAAGGAGTAAGTGTTCCATGAGGGCAAAAGAAAGAGCAGAAATGAGATTATAGAGGTTTAAAGACCCTTTCCAGCTTTTTCCTCTTGTGGATGTAAAAAACAAGTCTAATAGGTATAAAACTATATTTCTTAGGAGACTATGGCATTCAAGAGTGGACCTAAATGGAGTAGAAAGAGAGAGAAGAAGGAAGGAAGAAAGGAAGGAAGGAAGGAAGGAAGGAAGGAAGGAAGGAAGGAAGGAAGGAAGAAAAAGAAAGGAAGAACCTAGCAAGTAAACCCAAAGTTAAATGGGCATCTTTTGACCCTCAAAATTAACCTTCCTTTGGAAAGGAGAAAGAGAGAGGGAGAGGGAGAGGATGAGATGAGTTCCCCAACTAGCTGGGTCCCCATTCAGGCAACTCAATCTACTCACAGGTTGTGTTTGTCCTTCATTCTCAAAGGGATCATGGCATCAGGGAAATGATGACAAGATTTGCAGTTGACTTTGATTTGAGTGAAGTATGTTCAGCATGGAGGGAGAGATGATAACTAAGTGGAATAGTGGGAAAGTTGCTAGACCTAGAGTCTGAAAGGCTTACCTATAAATCCAGTCTCAGGTGTGTTAGATGTAGGACCTTGGGCAAGTCACTTAAGCACTCTGCCTCCATTTCTTCATCTTTAAAATGGAAATACTAATAGCACCTATTTCACATGGTTGTTGCGAGGATACAATGAGATAATCTTTGTAAAGTGTTTTGCAAACCTTAAAACACTTTATAAAATTTAGTTATTATTTTTCCACTATATCATTCACTACTTATATAACCTTGAAGAACTGGAAGGGGTCTTTGTATTCATCCAATCCAAAAAGTCTTTTCATTTTTAAATTGCAGCAAACTGAGTTACAAAGAAAGGAAATTGTTTTGGCCAAGGTCATTTCTGCTTTCTAAAGTTCAGAAAAGATTTGTACCTGAGTTTTCTGAATTCAGATCAAGTCAGTCAGTGTGTTATCCCAATCCAATATGTTAGAGTAGGTTATATCAGGGCCCATCTACTCTGGGTAAAATTAGATGGTAAAGTTCTTCTTTGTTAACCTCTATGGGAGCCTCATCCTGTGGCTCAGCATCTTGACAACCCCTTCCCCATGCTCCTTTACAAGGGGATTCTGTCCTTTGTTTAAACATTAAAAAGCAGTGCAAAAGGAGAATTATGTTTAAATATTTTCTCAAATATTTATACTAATCTAAATTAGTATTTATATAACACTTTAAGATTTACAAAGTACTTTATACATGTTATCTGATATTTTCACAAATCCCACAAGTTAGGTGCCATTATTATTTCCATTTTACAAATGAAGAGGCTGAGGCAGAGAGAGCTTAAGAGGTTTTGCTTGGGGCAGCTAGTTGGTGCCCAGGATAGAGCACTAGCCCTGGAGTCAGAGGATCTGAGTTCAAATCTAGCCTCATACTCTTCACACTTACTAGCTGTGTGATACTAGGCAAATCACTTAACCCAGATTGCCTCACAAAAAGAGAAAGAGAGAAAGACTTTGCTCAGGGCCACATGACTAATAAGTATCTAATGCAGGATTTGATTCCTGATTCCAAGTTCAACACTCTATCTAATGTGCCACCAAAAGTGATACTCAGAGAGAATAAGATGAAAAAAAAATCTGTCTCCTTACTCCCCACCCCACCTTCGACCTCCACTACATACAAACTTTTCTGGATTTTTAATAATTTTCTTCTCCCTGGTTCTTTCAGTTTCTGCCTTGGTCTCATCATTCCAATAGGGCCTAGGTTGCCCTTGGCTAGTGGTTGGGGTTATAAAGTAACTTAATAATATTTGAACTTATGAGGGTGATGAGTAGGAGCCCTTTTAGCACTACTACTTGCATTTTGGTAAAGGATTGGAAGATCCAAAGAAATGAATCTCTATTGACAGAATTTCTTTGAAGAAAATGCCAGGTAGCTGGCAAAATTTACCTTTTTTTCTATCAGGGGTTTGGTGGGGAGGGAGTGAGGAAAAGGGCTCTTCTTTAAAATCTTCACATTCCATTCCCTAAAAAATCATTTCCACTAAAAGTCTAAGTGTTCATTGCATAAATTTAGTCCGAGATTTCTTAAGGGACTCAGACTGTGTTCCTATATGTGCTTTTTTCTGTATTGTCACAATGAACACAGTGTGACAGGTCTAGAAATCGATCATCAGATTTGAGACTTCAAAACAAAGCAAAACAAAAAAAAACAACCTACCCACAGCATAGCCTCAGCAGAGTAGAAAGTGTGTGACAACCCAGGACTGAGCACTTTTGCCTGGAGAGAGAGGAAAGAGAGAATCTTGTATCCTCATACCCTGTTTCACAGGAATGGCATAATGATTCATGTAAGTGAGGTCTATGAATTGCCTAGAGAAAGGTGCCATAAAAATGACCATTATTCATTGCTATTGCTATTCTGGAAATGGCTGTAAACTATCACAGATGACTTGGAAGCTGAGAAAAAGGCCGGAATTAGAACTCTAAGGTACTAGCAGGAAAACAGCATGCTACCGGAAGGGAAAAAAAGAGGCTGGGGACCTGAGTTCAAATCCCAACCAGGCTCTTTAGTGCCTCCTTCAGCTTGCCCAAGTAATCTCATTTATTTAAGCTTCAGTTTCCTTATCAGTAAAAGGAAGAAGTTGGACTAGATGCCCTTTATCCAATCAGTCAACATTTATTAAGCTCCTATGGTGTGCCAGACACTGTTCTAAGTGCTGGGCATACAGAAAAAAGGCAAAATACGGTCCCTGTCCTCAAGGAGCTTATAATCTAATGAGGAAGTTTCCTTCCAGTCCTAAATCTATCATTCTATACTCACTCCAAGACCAGAGAACTTTGTCACCTCTAGTCATTTTATCTCATTGTCCTTATTATCCATGTGCTCAAGAGCTGTGCAAAGGAAATCAAGCCAAGACCAGGAGTTAGAGGCAGAGGATATGGATTCAAATCCTAGCTCTGCCACTTACTTCCTATGTGAACTAGGGTAAATAAGTTACTTTCCTCCTATTCCTCTCAGTCATCTCATTCGTGTCCAACTGTTTGTGACCCCATTTGAGGTTTCTTTTGGCAAAAATACTGAAGTGGTTTGAATTTCTTCCTCCAGCCCATTTCACAGATAAGGAACTGAGGCAGAGTTAAGTGACTTGACCAGGGTGACACAGCCAGTAAGTATCTCAAGCCAGATTTGCACTCTGGTCCTCCTGACTCCAGGGCCAGTGCTATATCCACTGTACCACTCAGCTGGCCCAATAAGCTATTTTTACTTCTCTCAATTTCAGTGACCTTTTCTGTAAAAACAGGGAATTGGACTCGATGACCTCTAAAGTCCCTTTCAGCAACAGATCTGGGATTCTATGCCCAATTTATCATGCAATAGGGCTTCATCAAGACTCTAGCTAACATTTTAATAACAGCAAGATTATGGGCTTTGGAAGAGCTAACATTTATATAATACTTTAAGGTTTGCAAAGGGCTTCATAAATGTTATTTCATTTTTTCCTTCCAAGAGCTCTGAGAGGTAGGTGCTATTGTATCCTCATTTTATAGATGAGGGAGTTTAAGTGACTTGCTCAGGGTCACACAGCTGTCTGAGGTGGGATTTAAATTCAGGCCTTCCTGAGTACAGGCCCAGCCCTCCATCCGTTGAGCTGCCTCATTGTGTGAACATGGAAACAATCATGAACTCATAAATAATGTCAGAAACCTAACCAATATGACCACCACTTTGACCTCCAGTTGACTTTAATGGAAAACAGCAGTTCTTGAAGTGAGCAAAGAATAGTGTTAGAGTTTAACCCGAGAGTTATCAAGAGATGGGGATGCCACAGGCAGGTCTGGAATGGGCCAGTTACTCAAAGAGGTTTTCTCTAAAGCAGCTGTTCTCAACCTGAGGGTTATGTCCAATTTAAATACATCCTGCATATCAGATATTTCCATTACAATTCATAACAATAGCAAAATTACAGTTATGAAGTAGTGACGAAAACAATTTTATGGTTGGGGGTCACCACGACATGGGGACCTGTCTTAAAGGGTTGCGGCATAAGGAAGGTTGAGAACCACTGTTCTAAAGCATCTTGTACAGGACCATAGGACCCATTCATAGCACTATAGATTTAAACATGAAAGGGCCTTCAAAGCTCATAGCATAAACTCCAAGTTTTCTAGTTTAGGAAACTGAGGGCAAGGGAGGTTAAGTGACTTTCCCAAGGTCACACTGGAAGTAAATGTCAGAGGCAGGATAAGAATCCAAACCCTGTCTCTAGAGTTATTGATTTTTTTCCACGTATTTCCACTTTCTACACTGTGGGAACAGATAGGCAAGAAAGTTAACTACAATTCTGTAGAAATATTTCAGATGACCAGGAAATCAGCAGATTAGTGGTATATGGGGAAATGTGGCAACATTTCCATGGAAACCAGCCTTGGTGAGAAAAGTGTTACAGTATGGGAGCAGAGATATTGATTATGTTAAATGTTACGGGGCAAGATTTTAGTGTCTTCCCTCTGAGATTATTCCCATTTTATCCTGTCCATCTTCTGTTTGTATGTACTTGTTTTCATATTGTCTCCTCCATTCGACCATAAACTCTTGAGATCAGGGTTTGTTTTCTGCCCTTCTTTTTGTTTATATTTCCAGTGCTTAATAAATTTAATTTGAGGTGTAAGTTAACCCCCTATACTTCTATAATCTCAGCCTACTGCAAGAAGGGAAGTTGTGGGATAAATCTACACTTGGCATTAATTTTGCTCCCAGGTAGATTAATTTCAGCCTGAGCTGAGACTTTGAGCAAGAAGAATATAAAAATAGTTTTAAGGATTTAGCCAAGAACTACCAAGGATCCCAGGAATCCTCCTTTCTGACTGCTTTCTAACCTTCTTTCCTGTGTTTGTTTTACATTTGTTTTTGGCCTCTGCACTACTTTTAAACCATCACCTAATGTAATAGTTTCCACTTTGGGAGTATTGGAATACAATTTTAGTAAAAGGATTGCTTATGTGAACCCTCAGGCTCTAAATGATTCATTGTCCCAGATAATAACAGTGATTTGGAGAGTGAGCAAATGTGTTAGTTCCTCCCAGATGTTAGTGCCTTCTCCCTCTCCATGACTTTGTGTTTATTTTATAAATATGTATATGCATACATGTTCCTTCATAAAATGCAAACTCTAGAAAACAGGGACTGATTCATTGTTGTCTTTGAATCCAAAGTGCCTGGCCATAGTGGATGCTTAATCAATGCTTTTTGATTGATTGATTGATTAAGCTATTGGGTTTGTGATAGGATCAAAGATTGAAGTGAGTAGTAAAGTCAAAGAAAGGAACCCCGCGTATACAAAGGCACTTATAGAAACACTTTTTGTTTTAGTAAAGAACTAGAAACAATGTAAACTCCCATTTGACAATTAACTGAACAAGTTATGTTATATAAATATGATGAAGTGTTATTCTGCCTTAAAGAATGGCAAAAAGATTGGAACATCCTCAGTGATCCTTTCCACTATTGGATAATCTTTTTTTGTGAACATCAACTTAACTAGTCCAAGAGGAGTAAGTATAATCATTGCTTCCCGTTGACTCTTCCGGACTGTTAAAAGTAAGCTTTACTCAGGTCAATACCTTCCTCAGGTTTGAAGCTGGAATGAAAGGAAGCATTTTTAGGCCACTGAACAGTTGACAAAAGTTTACTTGACTCTAACATAAAAAGGCTATTCAACAAGGATAAAGTGGCATTTAGCTCTGGAAGAAGGTTCCTTTCTCTTCTTCATATGAAAATTGATCTGATCATCAGGGCAGAGAAGGGGTGGACTCTATTATCCCTAAGATTCTTCCAGCTCTTAGCACAGTGCTTGGCATCCAGTAGGTACTATATAAATGCTTATTCCCTATCCCCTCCCCCAAAATACCTGTGATCTCAAAAAAAATAAAAAAAGAAAAAAGAAGTTGAGGTAGGACCAAGACTGGAGGCCTGTTGTGAGGGTCACTCCCTTTTCTGCCTGGTCTCCTTCTGTTATAAAGTATAGCCTGAAATGCAACGGACAGGATATTGCTTCAGACAGGTCACACTGGACATGTTGAACTGATGTCAAGATCATTTTTTTGCAACACTTTTTCCATGTAATCAGAGCTTTTGCAACCAGTCAGATGCCCTTTCTGAAGTTAAAAATTGACCTCCACGAAATGAAGCATTTTTCCCCAAGTTGCTATAATGTTCAAATGTAAAGTCATTGTTCCCATCTACCTCTGTCATTCTTTCCTTTGGCCATCACATATCTCAAATGGCATCACATAAATGAGTGAAGTTAAAACCAAGTCAGGTTAAACTATGTAAGCAACTCCCTTACATAGTGCTGGGCTAACTGGCAGTAAAAGTGGCAGTGAGATACTGAAGGATGCTTGGAATTTGGGATTTTCTAAATGACCCTGGAAAATTTCTTTATGATTCTGAATACTGAACAGACCAAATTATCATAATTTACAAAGAATTTAGGTTGTTTTTTTTTTTAATTGCACCTTGAAGGATCTAAGTCAGAAAAGTATAGCTAAAAGAATTTTGGATTCAGAGAACACCTGGGTTTAAGTCCCAACTCATAGAGTTATTATCTTGTAGGATTTCCAGAAAATAATTTAAACCCTCTGGGCCTCAGTTTTCATATGATAGGGATGATAACTACATCATAGAGTTGCTGAAAAAAAAAATCAAACTGTAGGTATAAAGTTTTCTGTAATCTAGAGGTCAGTTGAGTAGTGTAAAGGGAGAAACAGACGAACATCTTACCTTGGACATTTATCAGATGTATGACTCTAAGTCACTCAAACTCTCTGAGCATAAGTTTCCACATGTGTAAAATGGAAATCATAATGCCTACTATAGTTTACTTGCAGGCTTATGATGCTCCAATGAATTAAGGTACATATAACCAGCTGCCTAGTTCAATTTAAGTCTCCCTTTCCCTTCCAACTACCAAAATTAAACATACTTAGAAAGCAATTTGTAACTATGCCCTAAGGGCTATAAAATTGTTCGTACCCTTTGATCCAGCAATACCACCTCTAGCTCTATAGCTCAAAAAGATTTTTTTTAAGAGAAAAGAATCTATTTTTACCAAAATGTTTATAGTAGCTCTTTGTGGTGGCTAAGAATTGGAAATCAAAGGAATACCCATCAGTTGGGGAAAGGCTGAACAAGCTGTGATATATGAGTGTGATGGAATATTATTGTGTATGAGAAATAATGAGCAGGATGATTTCAGAAAAACCTGGAAAGACTTGTATGAACTGAGGCAAAGTGAAGTGAGCAGAACCAGGAGGGCATTAGATATGTTAATAGAAATATTGTATGATGAAGAACTGTATGACTTAGCTATTTTCAGTAATGCAATGATACAAGACTGTCTCAAAGGACTCAATGAAAAATGCTATCCAACTCCAGAGAAAGAACTGATGTTGTCTGAGTACAAACTGAAGCATACTGATTTTCATTTTCATTTTCTTTCTTTCTTTTCCTTTTTTCCTTCTTCCTCCCTCCCTCCCTTTCTTCTTTTCTTTCTCTTCTTTCTTTTTTTTCTTGTTTGAATCATCTTACATAAAAATGACTAATATGGAAATAGTTTACGTGATTGCTCATGTATAATATGCATCAGGTTGCTTACCATCTTAGATAGGAGGGAGGGGAGGGAGGGAAGAATATAAATTAGAACTCAAAAACTAAAACTAAAAAAACAATGAGTGTAAAAAATTGCTTTTACATGTAAATGGAGGAAAATAAAATCTTATTAAAATATAATATTAGACAAGGCTGTGATAAACATTACTGAAAAGATACCACATGCTAGCAACCTCAAGGATATTTGCAGTTAACAAAGAGATAAACCCTGAAGTCAAAGGAAATGAGCTCTAATAGTGAAATGTTAGGCAACAAAGAGAAATCCCTGCAGACTATTTGGGTGAAAATTCTCCTGTAGTAAATTTATATTCATAGATAGCCCTTAGAAAAGAGGAAGGTATCTCTGTCTAAATAAATCCAAGTTTTTATATAGAGTTTCTTAATTTTTTCAAGTTATACTTCACTTTTTAGGGCATCAGACCCAGGATGCCTCTTCAATTGTTTAACACTTCTGAGAAATCTCAGTAGAAATAAGAAGAAGAGAACTACTTGAGATGAGATACAAATATATAACAAAAAGAACATAAAAAACTAATACAGTCCAGAAACAATCATGATATAAACTCATATGCTATAAAAATCCAGTCCACAAAGCACCCGAAGGACCATTCTAGGAAGCAATCCACCATCTAAAAGCCACTGCTGTAGAGCAAGAATTCTATTATGGCTTCTGTTCTCTTTCTGTCTGGTATACCACCCAAAGGGCCAAAATACTAAAGTTTTTGCAGTGGATCTCAATGGCCTACAAATGACCAGGTGAAATCTTTTATCATTCCATCTTGATGAAAAGGACCTCTCAGTTGGCCCAGGCTAATATAAGTCCTGGTCCATAAGATCACACCCCATCTTAGACTTCTTGAAATCCAAAACATTTAATAATGAGAACATTATCAGATTGCTCTATATATAGCATATCTAGCCTTCCCTCCAGATCTTTAATTACATGCTTGCATTACCCTCAAATCAGAGGGATCCCCACATATAAGCACAGTCTGATATCTCCTGACCTGCTTCCTGCATTGCAATGGTGTTGAATAGGGATCAATTGAATTTATGTAGTCATTTCTCTGAAAAACTATTTTCAAATCTGATTTACATAATGGATGTGGTACAAAATGTGTTCCTTTCCAAATGAAGGATCTGGAGGCTTGTCATAAGCCTAGGCTATTGCACAACTTAAAAACCGATAAGGCTGCTAAGAGTATGACGAATGATTGAAGAAATACTGATTTCTTTACAGTTCAAGGGAGAATCATCCCTAGGGGAGCTTTTATAGACTTCCCAAAGCTGTGCAATGACTTCCTAGCAAAGATTGCTTTGAAATGCTTTTACTGTGTTGGAGCTATTCTTTATAACTGAAGAACAAACTCCTATCTAGGAATAAAAGTGACTTTTGTATTGTGAGAATTTGTCATAAAATAGAAAACTAGGAGGATTTATACCTGCTTTGGTGGGCATTCATCTTGTTGAGACAATTGGTGTCAGTTGCTACTTAGTTTAACCAGTTAGAGCTTCCTGCTAATAAAGTCATGGGTTCAATGACTTATAAACAAATTAGCTTCCTCTGTCCTATGGACATAGGCTTTCCTCCTAATCCGAGCCAGTCATTGTACAGGCATCTCATGATGATTCATGAGAATAATTGGGTGAAAGATATAGAAGGCATAATAATGTAGACTTAATAACAATCCTGAGAAAAATTTAAAATACAATTTCCCTGTGTGAGTTTGATGGTATCATTGTCATATATAATTTAATTCATTTCCATGATCATTTATTAAACACTTATGTTCAAAGCATCATAATAGACACTTGGGACAAAAAGACAAATGGAAAATTGTCCCTGTCCTCAAAGATCTTATGTCTTTTAGGGAGGGAATAACTTTCATACAAATAAATACAATATAATTTCAGGATAGAAAGAAAAGATTTTTTTCCTAATTGAACAAACTAGGAAATTTAAACAAACTAATATATGATATGTATAGATATATGTATTATAGATTTAGATATAGATATGTATATGTATATATATGTGTGTGTATATATTATAGTATTTATACATATGTGACATATGTATGTATAGATATATTAAGGTAGATCTATATATTTGTATATCTGTATATAGTGATATATCTGTTTCCATCTATCTATAATATGTAGATATAGAAATAGAGATATATACCGTATGTCTTCTACATTTATGAGGGGCAGGACATTTGATTTCACTGGAATGAGCAACTTCCCAGTGAAGAAATTTCCTTTACCAAAGCACATCTGTTCCTTCTCATCTTCTCAGCAACTTAAAGCCTTAAAAAAGATGCTTAGAGCACAGAGAAGTTAAGTACTTTGTTGAGAGTCACACAGAGAGTAGAGGGTCACAGGTAGAACTCGAAGCTATGACTTCAAAGTCAGTTCTTTTTTTTTTTTTTTAGTAAAGATAGCATTTTATTTCTATTCTTATATACTTTAACTTCATTTAAAAATTTTTGACTTCCAAATTCCTTTCCTTCCTCCAGCCCTCCCTCACCCACTGAAAAGACAAGCGATATTATACCAATTATACATGTGAAGTCATGCAATACACATATCCATATTAGCCATGTCAGAAAAAAAAGAAAAGCAAGAAAATAGAGTAAGTGAAAAAAGCATGCTTCAATCTGCCTCCAGAGTTCATCAGTTCTCTCTTGAGGTGGATAGTGTTTTTCATCATGGGTCCTTTGGAATTGTCTTGGATCATTGTCTTGATCTGATTAGTGAAGTCTTTCACAGTTCATCAATCTCACAATATTGCCATTACTGTGTACAGTATTCTCCCAGTTCTATTATTTCACTTTGTGTCAGTTCATCTATGTCTACCTAGGTTTTTCTTTTTCTTTTTTTAAATTTTTTTGGAGGGAGGAAGGTAGTACAATTGGGATTAAGTGACTTTCTCACAGTCACACAGCTAGTTTGTGTATGTGTGTGTTAAGTGTCTGAGGTCACATTTGAACTCAGGTCCTCATGACTCCAGGGCCAGTGCTTTATGTGCTGTGCCATCCCCCAGGTTTTTCTAAAATCATCCTGCCCATCATTTCTTACAACACAATAGTATATCATAACAATCATATACTACAGCTTCTTCCCCAATTGAGAGGCATACCCTCAATTTCTGATTTTTTGCCACCACTAAAAGAGCTACTATAAATATTTTTGTACATTTGGTACTTTTCCTTTGATTTTTTGGAATACAGAACTAAAAGTGGTATTGCTGGATCAGAGTTGTCATAGTTTTATAGTCCTTTGGGCATAGTTTCAAGTTGTTCTTTAGAATGGTTGGACTAGTTCACAACTCCACCAATAATGCATTAATGTCCCAATTTTTCTATGTCCTTTCTAGTATTTGTCATTTCCTTTTTCTGTCATACTAGACAATCTGATAGGTATAAAGCTGCTTTCCTCCACACTTCTTTCATTGATTCCTTTGATATCTTGATCTTTTATACTTCCAGATAAATTTTAATATTTTCCCCTAGAAATCTCCTTCTACCTCTACAAAATAATTTTTTTGATAGTTTGGGTAGTATTGCACTGAATAAGTAAATTAATCTAGGTAGAATTGTAATTTTTATTATATTGGCTGGGCCTACACATGAGCAATGAATGTTTCTCCAGTTATTTAAACGTATTTTTATTAATGTGAAAATGTTTTGTAATTGTGTTCAGATAGTATTGGCAGCTAAACTCCACAATGTTTTATATTGCCTGCAGTTATTTTAAATGGAATTTCTCTTTTTATCTCCTCCTGCTAAGTTCTGTTGGTAATATTTAGAAATGCTGATGATTTATATGGACTTATTTTATATCTTGCAACTTTGCTAAAGTTGTTAATTGTTTGAACTAGTTTTTTAGTTGATTCTGTAAGTATAACATCATATCAGCTGCAAAGAGTGATAGTTTTGTTTCCTCATTGCCTATTTTAAATTCTTCAATTTCTTTTTCTTGCCTTATTGCTACAGTTAGCATTTCTAAGACAATACTGAATCTTATTAGGAAGGCTTCTATTTTATCTCCATTACAGATAGTTCTTGTTCTTGGTTTTAGATAGATACTACTTTTAAGATTTATTTCTATGTTTTGTAGAGAGCTTTTCAAACATGTGTATAAAAGAAGGAGAGGAGAGATATAGGAAAGTTGCTAGAAGGAATTGTGGGATAAAGGGAGGGTTTTTTTAAGGATGGGTTAGACAAAGGTGTTTCATAGTCATTAGGAATAGAATTGGGAGATGGGGAGGTGTTGAGTATCAGAGAGATGATATAGTGGAAAACCTACTGGAAAAGACGGTAGGGGATTGAATCAAGGGGCAAGTTGAGTGGTTTTACTTAGCATGGAGAAGGATGACCTCTCAATATAAGACAAAGGGTGCAAGAGGATAGATACTGTAGGAAGATTTCTGAGAAATGTGAGATAAGGAAGTGAGAAGAGGGAGCTCTCAGCAAGTGGCCTCAATTTTTTTTTTCAGTGAATTATTAGGTTGCGATGAAGTACAAGGCCAAGTGACTTTTTTTTTAAATTTAACTTAATGTTTATTTTTAGTTTACATCATTCAATTCCACAAGATTTTGAGTTACAAATTTTCTCCCCATCTTTCCCTTACCCACCAACACATAACAGCAATCCCACTGTATATCCCCTCCCCCAATCTGCTCTCTCCTATATCATCCCCCATTTTGCCTCCAACTTTCCAATAGGGTAAAATGGATCTTCATACCCCAGTGCCTGTATGCCTTATTTCCCAGTTGCATGTAAGATAATAGTTATATATATTAAAACATTTGATTTTAAAACATTGAGTTCCAGGTTCTTTCCCTTCCTCCCTCATCACCCACCCTTGCTGGAAAGATAAGCAATTCAATATAGGTTGTGCATGTGTAGTTACGCAAAACATTTCCGTAGTGGATATATTGTGATATGAGGGGAGCACATGGAGTTTTCCTGTTTCTACACTGCCATCTTGGGTCTTCTCCCCTTGAAAGTCAGTTCTTAATGTCCACCATACCATCATACCTCTCTGAAGAGTTTAGATAAATCAAGGGATGATAAAAGCAAAAGAATGTTAGGAATAATCAATAACCTTTCTTAATCAAATCATCAAGGGTAGTTATTCTTCTCACAAATTGCCCCTAGAGACCCTGCTATGAGAGAGTAAACTGGAAAAATCATTGGTTTTAAATAGGGGAGATGTGCTAGGCAACTTTAGAATTTTAAGGATCTTAGATAAAACATCACACTAAACTGATCTAACTATAAGATTTACTGAATAATATTCAAACTATTTGGACCTACTCAAATATATAAAAAGAGTATGAGAATACATAAGAAGATATAGTTGATTGCCAACCTAGGTTGTTTTCTTCTCCCAGGAAAATAAGCTGCTCACATGACTACCCACAGATGGGCCACCTAGACATAACCCATAGACTTGCCCTTAGACTCTAGGGGATAGGTAGTACTATACTGAATTGCACACAGAGCTAGAAACTCATATGTGTACCAATCCAGACAAAAGACAACAATGTTAAATGTTGAAAAGATTGTAAGAAGACAGGAAACATGTTGTTGGTGGAACTATGAATTAGTACAACCATTCTGGAGAATAGGTTGGAATTATTCAAATAAAGTGACGAAAATATTAAACCCAGAGATTCTACCCATAAAAGTGTATGCTAAAGAGTTTTTTGAAAGAAGTAAAGGCTTCATATGCACCAAAATATAGGAATATTCTTTGTTGTAGCAAAGAACTGGGGGCAGGGGAAATAAAAAGAATACTTATCTATTGGAAAATAGGTAAACAAGTTTGCTACCTGAATGTAATATAGTGTTCCTATGCTATAAAACAATTATTAGCTCCAAAAAATAATTATTATTAGCATGATAAATATGGAGACATGGAAAAACTTACATGAACTGATACAAAATAAAGAAATCAGAACTAGGAAAAAACAATAAATATATTAATTGAAGTGGAAAGAACAACCACAAAACAATCAAAAGTAAATATTGTGAAATTATAAGGACCTTGGTCCTTCTTCCCCTCTCCCAAAAAAGGAAAACATTTCTTCATGTTCTTCTGAAGAAGTTGAAGTCCATGAATGTCGAACATTGCCTATAATGTCAGATTTTTTTCCCATTTACTGTTCAGATTTCCTGAATCTTTTCTTCTTTTTTTTTTTTTAATTTTCAAAAAAATAATCTTGATTATAAGAGCTACTTCTTTAGGAGAGAGTAGAAAGAAGTATGCTAGAAGAAAACTGGGTGATGTAATAATAAAATAATAAAGTCTATTTTGAAAAAAAGGAATAATGAATATAGAGATCTCAGAGAAACATGGGAAGACCGTGATGAAATACAGAGCAAAGAAAGCAGAATCAAGAGCACAGTTTGCATGATGACCAAAATAATGTAAGAGAAGGCAACACTGAAAAATTCTGAATTCTGATCAATTCAGTGACTAACCATGATTTCAAAAAACTTTATAGGAAAGTTTGACCTTAACTTATACTTATGGATATGGAGAAATATTTTTATATTAGCCATGTGGTCAAAAATAGGCAAAAAAATAAAGTAGAAAATGATGCTTTGATGTGCACTTAAACTTCATCAATTCTCTCTCTGGAGGTGGAAAGCATTTTTTTAAATCATGGATCCTTCAGAATTGTCATGGATCGATGTATTAATCAGAGTGGCTAAGTCATTCACAGTTGATCATCATTGCAACATAGCTGTTACTATGTACAATGCTTTTCTGGTTCAGCTCACTTCATTCTTCATTAGTTCATGTAAGTCTTCCCAAGTTTTTTCCTGTAACTGGGGGAAAATAAAAAAATGATTTTAAAAAGAAGATGAAAACTGCCTGTTCATATCCTTTGATTATTTACCAATTGGGAAATGGCTCTTGTTTTTATAAATTTACTCAGCTCCTCATATATTTTAGAAATGATACTTTTATCAGAGAAATCTGCCATAAATTTTTTACCTAGTTTCCTGCATGCCTTCTAATTTTGGCTGCATTGGTTTTGTTTTCCAAAAAGAGTTAATTTAAAGTAATCAAAGTTACCAATTTCACTTCCTGTGATCCTCCCTATTTCATATTTGGTCATAAACTTTTCCCTTATTCATAGATCTGGCAGGCACATTTTTCCATGCTCCCCCAGCTAACTAATGATTGCACTCTTTTTGTCTAAATCATGTACCCACTTTGACTTTATCTTGTTATACACTGTGAAATGTTGGTCTATGCCTACTATCTGTCAAACTATTTTCCAGTTTTTCCAGCATTTTTTTTGTGAAATGCTGACACAATAACTTGAATCTTTGAGTTTATCAAATGATAGATAACTATGGTCATTAATTACTGGGTATTATGTGTCTAATCTCTTCTATTTATCCACCACTCTATTTATTGGACAATGACAGATTTTTTTAGATGACGAATACTTTGTAATATAGTTTGAAGTGTGTTCCTCCTAGGCCAGTGGTTCTCAACCTTCTGAATGCCATAACCCTTTAATACTCCTTTGTGGGTGTATCTGCATATGCGCAGATCTGCCTGGAGACAGAGGAGTGGTGTCTTGGTTCCTAAGACCATTTGAAATATGTGTTTTCCAATGGTCTTAGGTGACCCCTGTGAAAGGGTCATTTGACCCCCAAAATGGTTGCAACCCACAGGTTGAGAACCGCTGTCTTAGGCTATCTTCCTTCTTCTTTTTTTCATTGATTTCCTTGATTTTCTTGTCCTTTCGTTCTTCCAGATGAATTTCATTATTTTTTTCCATCTCTATAAAATAGTCCTCAGTAGTTTTATTGGTATGGCACTGAATAAATAAATTAATTTTGGCAGATTAGGCATTTTCATTATAATGGTTCAGCCCACCCATGAGCAATTAATATTTTTCTAAATGTGTTTAGATTTCTTTGTTTGTATAAAAATAATTTGTGTAATTGACAGATGGACTCCCAAGTAGTTTATATTGTCTATGAAAGTTCTCTTTCTAACTCTTCCTACTGGGTTTTGTTGATAATATATAGAAATGTAGATAATTTATGTGGATTTATTTTACATGACACATTTTTTCCAAAGTTGTTCATTGTTTCAACTAATTTTTAGCTGATTCTCTGAGGCTATCAAAGTATACTACCATATTATCTGCAAAAAGTGGTATCTTTATTTCCTCATTTCCTATTCTAATTCATTCATTTCTTTTTTTCTTATCTTATTGTTATACCTAATATTTCTAACACAATATTGAATAATAGTGGTGATAATGGACATGATTGTTTCACCCAAATTTTATTGGGAAGACTTCTAGTTTATTTCCATTATAGTAATGCTTGCAATTGATTTTAGATAGATACTACTTATCATTTTAAGGAAAACACCAATAATTCCTATTCTTTCTAGTGTTTGTAATCAGAAAGGGTGCTATATTTTGTCAAAATCTTTTTTCTGCATCTATTGAGATAATTATATGATTTCTATTGTTTTTATTATTTTAGTCAACTACGTTTATAGTTATCCTAATATTGAACCAGCCTTGCATTGAGTATGAATTCCATCTGATCATAGTATACGGTCTTTGTGATTTATTGATGTAATCTCCTTACTATTTATTTTTTCCACCAATATTCATTGTTGAAATTGGTCTAGCTTTCCTTGACTGCTTTTGTTCTCTCTGGTTTAGGTAGTAAACTCACATTTGTTTTCTAAAACAAATTCAGTAGGACTCCTTCTTTATCTTTCGTAATGCCATGCACGAACAGATTCCCAAAAGAATGCTGCTGTGAACAGCTTTTAAGGTTCATATTACACAGTATAGTGAACACTCTGTTTATTCCATTACAAATCAAAGCAAACATTCACAATATATCACAATATAATATTCACAATGTTACACCTTATCACAAAAAATCACAATATAGTGTTCACAACAGCTTAACATTAGAATGGCCACACAGTTTTCACTACAGTGGCCACAATATTTAGAACAAAGCATTTAATCAATTCACAAGACAATAATCAGTCTTCTACTCATGGGGCAAATCAATACTTAATCATTCAATCAATTCATAATACAATAATCAATCTTCCACTCATGGGGCAATCATACATCAACACAATCAGTTATTAAATACAATCATTAGAAAAACCACACAAACCCTCCACTCCTTGGTGTCCAGCAAACCTTAATTATATCCAAGGGGAAGTCTTTTCTTCATC
>CM053587.1:107747611-107765446 GCA_028646515.1 Pseudochirops corinnae
CATTTGTCATTTTCCTGTTTTGTCATCTTAGCCAATCTAACTGGCGAGATGTGGTACCTCAAAGTTGTTTTGATTTGCATTTCTCGAATCAATAGTGATTTAGAGCATTTTTCCATAGAAGCATGTACCTCTTGAGTTGTTTTTCACCTAAGATATTGGCTTCCATTCTTTCCTCAATCCTCAGCTTTTATTTGTCACAGAAGATTTGTCACATTCTTTTGCTTGACATTGGAGGTCTTCCGTATATACACAGAAACAAATGTAAAATCCCATACTTGGATTAAAAAATCAGTTGTTAAAGTAAAAGTTGGGGAGTTCTCTAAATAATAGCTCATGAGAAAAAGAACTGGGCCTTTAATGGACCACAAGCTCAGTATGACCCATGAGCATAAAGATCTAGCAATATCATTTCAGTACTTCAAAAATCCACTGTTTTTTAGGTGTAGATGTTTTATTCTCTGATACATCACACCCTCTCCAATGACCTACAAGACAGTCCTTGTGAATTTCTGTTATCAAAGTATTTGTTATTCTTCAAAAAACTTGGCAGTTGCCATAGAAGGTCAAGTAAGAACAAGAGCCATAGGAACAACAACAATCTCTAAACAAAGGGCATCATACTCAAATAGAAATAGGGGCCTGTAGTCCCAATGTGATATTTACAACATCCACAATCATGATAAATATACTGACCATGACTATAAATATTCCCACATTGGTCTCCATCACAAAATGTAACAAACTCTCCATATAGAGGGCAGAAGTGAAGCAATTATTTAGACACCAGAAAACCAAATGCCCACACCAGGAAACTGAATCCATCAAAGCAACATAGAAGTTAGTGCACCACAATATAGCAGAGAGCCATGCCATCCTTTAGCCTTCCCACAAACCAATACATGATCAATATTTACTCGCAAACCTGACTAACTCCTTGCCTGAGCATCCTTTCTCTCACACTGTGTCTCTAGCTCTGACTCCCAGCTTCTCATGGGCTCTGCTCCACCCTTCAGCAAACTCTTCCCATCACAGGCTCCATGTGACTACATTCAGCCTATTAGGAGGCAGAGTTTTCTTTTGAAGCAGGGAGGGTCTTCAAATTCCCATTCCCATTATAGGGTCATCATCCAAAAGCATCCCTGTGGGCCACACATTGACTTATAAAGCCAGAATTTAATATTATCTTTATTTTATTGTATTTTTATTTATTTTTTGGAAATATTTCTCAATTACATTTTAATCTGATTGGGTTCATACTCACATGTTTGATACCTTTGGTCTAATCTGGCCCTGAAGCCAGGAAAGCAATGCTAATGCAAATATGTCCCGGAAAGTTTTAATGCATAGTAACCCTTGCCTCTTCAGCAGCCACAAATACTGAAGAACTGAAAAAGAAAGTTCTTACCACCAACATTTTTAGCATTATCAAATGCTTCAACAATCGAAATGAATGTGATTTTACTAATGGAAATTATATCAAAGGAGATGCATAGGCATCAACATTTCCAGTATATCCGAAGAGCTATGATGCCAGAGGCAGCTATGTGTATAGTGGATAGAGCACTGGGCCTGGAGTCATGAAGAACTGAGTTCAGATCTGGCCCTGAGCAAGTCACTTAACCTCTGTTTGCTTCAATTTCCTCAACTGTAAAATGGGTACTAATAATAGTACCTAGCTCCCAGGGTTTTTCTAAGGATCAAACAAGATTATATTTATAACATGCTTAACACAATGACTGACACATAGTAGGTACTTAATAAAGATTCTCTTCCTGACATCTTGTGAAGCTGAAATCTCTCATATGTATTCTCCCAATTGCTTTTCTATTTGTAGCTTTGGTTTTTAGCACAGTACTTTTTACATAATAAGCACTATATAAGTGGTTTTTTTTAATCCATCTGTCCATCCATCCATCACTCGTCTTTTACAATTTAGCTAATTTGGTCCTTATACAACAGACATTGTCTATCACAAGCTGCATACACAAAATCCTTCTAATAAGCTATAAGCTTCAAGAACCTAAAGTCATGCATGAGAGTATGACACAATCTTAGGCTTTGTTAATAGAAATATAGGGTCCACAGTTAGAAACAGATGAAATAAAGTAAATTTTTTCCTGCCCTGGAGTTTAGTGTTCCAGTGGTCTAGATTTTAGTTGATACCAAATTGTCATTCCTTTTTTTGTTCATTGAAACTATTTTTTTTACTGTTTTTTTTGTTCTGAATTTAAGAAATAAAACAGCATTTTCATAACAAAGTAGGGTAGGAGAAAAGAATAAATAAATATTTTTTCATAAATCTGCAAATGTATTATGTACAATTTGCTTTTCATTTTAATACATAATAAAGTTATCACATAAATTTTTTTGTTTGTTTAGGAAAATGTTTAGAGAAAAATTTAGGAAGGCTATGACAAACTAGAACATGTCCTACAGCCAGAAGTTTAAGACAACTAAAGACTATGCAATTTGAATCTTGGTGAAAGGAATTGGTGTACTTAACTTGAGGAAAAGGTGAATTGGCTAGCAATGGTCATGCAGGGAGGCAGGAAATGACCCCTTCTTTAAATATTATACAAGATATCACGTCAAAAAGGAATTATAAGTAGGTCTTGATTGGTGTTATTAATGAAATACTATCTCATTTGATTATCAAAACAACCCTCCGATGTAGGTGCTCCTCATTTTACCTGATTTGAGGATCATGCTCCTAGAAGGTATCTGAAACTAGATTTGAATTAAGGTCTTCCTGACTTCAGGCCCATCGCTCTGTTCACTGTGTGACCTAGCTGCCTCATATTTTCCAAAATTTTAACTTCAAATAGTGTATATGCAAATATATGAGATCACTTCATGGGATTCATTCTTTATACTAGTCAGGACCTAGCTGTAAATTTGTTTTTCTTGGCCTGAGGAATCAGAAATAAGAGCAACGGTACACATTTTGGAAAGGTCAGATTTCAACTTAATGCAAGGGAAAAAAAAATTCTCAATGCTGAGAGCTGCAATGACTAATTTTGCAAATGTTTTACATGACTTCATATGTATAACGAGTAGTACATTTCTTGTCTTCTCCATAGGCGGGGGATGGGTAGAAGAAGGGAGAGAATTTGGAACTAAAAATAACTAAAGCAAATAAACTGAGGGTAGAATGAGCTTCCTCTGGACATAGTAGTGGTCCCCTGTTACTGGAACTCTGCAAGTTGTGAACTAAGGATGCATAACCATGTGATCAGGTTAAATTGAATGGCAACTGAGATTCTTTCCCATTCAATTGTGAACTCTCCGGGGTCAGGGATTAGTTTTTGCATCTTTTTGTATCCTCATTGCTTAGCACAATTCCTGGCACCTTATAGGTGTTTAATAAATGCTTATTGACTGACTGACTGACCTTCCAACTTTGATATTAGTTGATTCACTGATTCTTCTCTTTCCATGACACTAGATCAAAAGGGACTATGTCAGGGATGGATCCTGACATCGACCTGGATCTCTATCCACCACCAATTCCATGATTTTTCTGTGTTGTAGTACAGGACCTAGGTATGCCAATGTTATTTTTTAAACATTTAAATGATTCATTATCTTTGCCAGATACAGTAACTGGGCATTGAGAAATAAAGATTTGAAGTTATACATGTATATAACTATATACATATTTATATATATAATATGTACATATTTATATATATGTGTGTGTGTTTGTATGCATATAATATATATGTATATGTATATATCAACAATGACATAACATAAAGAAGGATCCAAGCAGGTCTCAGAAATGATTTTTGCTATTTTTGTTCAGCCTATCCAACTCTCTGTGACCCTGTGGACAGTAAGAGTACACCAGGTCCTTCTGTCCTTCACTATCTTCCAAAATCTATCCATGGTGCTTTCTTGGCAAAGATAATGGAGTGGTTTACCATTTCCTTCTCAAGTAGATCACCTTCTGTCAGAACTGTCTACTGTGGCCTGTCTGTCTTGGGTAACCCTGCACAGCACAGCTCATAGTCTCGTTGAGATACACGAGTCCCTCCACCATGATAAGGCTGTGATCCAGAAGGGGCAGAAATGATTAATGTGGCTTTATAAGGAGATAGGTTAAACAATTTAGTAAGCGGCCTCTGACAGAGCTTTGCAGAATAAGGCTTTCAGAGCTTTATGACTGAATGTTTCACTTGGATTGTGGTAGCTTAGAAAAATTGATTTTGCTTGCTTTTTGATTAAGAGAACAGGATTTGAACAGGAAAATCCAATTAGATGATGGGGAGGCAAAAAAAGATGAAGTTGCCTACATAGAGTTCTGAATCTTGGACATCTGTCTAGCTTAAAATAGGGAAGAAACTGATCTCTACCCTACTGCCCACTCAGTTGACTTTTTAAAAAAAAAAACATGCTAAATCAGAATATTGGGATAATTGGGGCCATCTAGTGAATGTTCCTGCCTTGATAATCTGATCACCCCCAAAAACATCATGAAAGAAAGAAAGAAAGAAAGAAAGAAAGAAAGAAAGAAAGAAAGAAAGAAAGAAAGAAAAATGTATTCAAAGGCTGTTCATTTGATTTCACATGTCTGGAGGGGGTTGGCACTAGTTTTTTACTAACCATAAACTACAATGCAAAGGTGTCATAAAAACCATCTGTCTGTCATTCATAAAATGCAATGCTACCTTTCTGAGAAGCCATAAGCCATTCTGGCATTTTGCCAAGAAATAGCCAATAAAATCATATTATAATGACCCCAATGCACACTTTCCAAGATAAAGGATATTTCAGGCAGCTGCTTCCATGCTTTACTAGTGTGTTATAATTTTATGCCCCCAGATTATTAACTTGTTCAGTATCTTGCTCCTGTCTCTTATCAACTGTTTTCTATTACAGACATTAAAATTATATAAAATGCTGAGCAATTTCGATGAGCAAAAGATACTGCATCACTGTGTAGTCAGTGATAGCACAGACAAATTGCCAAATTAAAACAATTGCATCAACACACTCAGGTGCCTAGGGAGATGACATGTCTTAATGATCTTCCTAGAGTGTAGTTCCCTAGGCTCAAGCACAGACAGCAGTAGCTGGAGGCTAACCCTTGCCCTGCTTTTGGGGCAGGAAAAACGACAATTACCTTCTAATAGATATTTCTTAGGAAACAATGACCTGACCATACCAAGTGCCAGATCCAACAGGAAGAGGAATGTCTTGAATGAGAGCTCAGCTATAGGAAGCTTCTGGGTGAGAGGCAAAGTTTTTGCTTCACAACAGGATCGTGGTAGCCAGAATAGGTAATGTCTATATGATGACAGGGCAGCAAGGTGACACAGAGGATGACATGCTGGACCTGGAGTCAGGAAGATCTGAGTTCAAATCCGATCTCAGACATTCTAGCTGTGTGACCCTGATCAAGCCATTGGACCTATTTTGCCTTGGTTTCCTTATATGTAAAATGAACTGGAGAGAGAAGCGGCAAACCATTCTAGTATCTTTGCCAAGAAACCCCCAAATGGGGTCATGAATAGTCAATCAGATATGACTGAAAATGACTGAACAACAACAACAGCAGTTATCCCTTCCACATCATGACTTTCCCTATCACAGTTTCAATAAATCATAGTGTGGCATAAGAAATTAAATTGGAATTTGGGGGGAGTTTTGCAGAACTTGCAGATGACACATGAAGGTCAGCACAAAAAGTTTAGAAACTGGGAAATGCATAAAATGTAGGTATAGTATTATATATTATCAACATATTTCATCTTTTCATACCATGACAGTTTAGACTTCTCTGGTATAAAAAGAGGGCCAAATTTTTTTCCACAGATTTTCCAGCTTGTAGGGGAGCCATGCATGCTCCTAACCCCTGTGATCAATCTGGAATAGATAACTGTAGTGTAGGGAGAAACTGAGGTAGAGAGCAGTTAGGCAGGTATGTCAGGAGCTCAGCCAACCACCTGAGCACACATGCTTTTAAATCTTCCCAGCTGCAGTGATTAAAAGCAGGCCTACCTATGACAGTCAAATTTAAGTTCACAGATGCCCTGAAACAAACAAAAAAAGTGACTCAGTACCTCTGCCACCTTTACCACCCTCTGTCATGGTCACTGAAAGAAGTGAAAGTGGAAGAAAGCCATATGCAACTGAGGGCCATTTTGTATTTTTCTTTCTTTCATGGTTTACTAAGGCCATGAATTCATTATTATTTGGCAAGCTTGTTATTAGGAGCACACATTCAAAGCCTTACTAACATGGTAGAAACTTCCAGAGCTTATGTTTTTTCTGGCACAGCCTCTGAGAACCCAGGGTTACTTACATACTATAGTGAAGTATCAGAATGGCAGGAAGTCTGAGTGGCCTCCAGCATATTAGATGAACCCCCTATGGTGAAACTCTGGGAGGATATAGACAAGAGTAACACAGAAGGGAAAAGGAAAGATGAGCTTTGATGTGTATCTTTGGAGGGAGCATCCAAGTTGATGTGATCACAGATCCATTTACATATTTCAGTACATATGACAACACCACACTGTAATGATGTTGATATTGAGACTGGCCATACTGTATACGAAATAGCTGCAGAAAGTATAGCACATCATCAAAGTAGGTTATTCATTCATTCATTCATTCGTTTATTTATTTTGACTGTAGATGGAGAACTAGGAAAGCTCCAGAATTTTCACTGATCTTACATGACCAACCTGGATTCTCTTTCTGAGTGAGTTTTTAATCCTTGAAGTTTCCTTCTGTGAGATTTGTACCCCTAAAAATTAGTCTTATTTGTTAATGTTCCAAGACAACAATGATACCTTATGGAGGATGCATTGTTCTTTTCTGTCCTTTGGACAGTGGGAGTAACTACTGAAATTTACCTGGCCTTAACAGATAAAATCAGGAATTATCCTGTAATGAGACCTAGCCCTGAAATGTGCTAATTCATTTTTTGCAATTTCACTTCTACTATTTAAAAAAATGTAGCATTAATAAAGAATGGACATACTTGACACAGATGAATAAATCAGAAAAGTTCAAAGGAGTGTAATAGACATGTTTGGGTATAATTTAGTGCTATGAGAATAATTTTGGCTTTGGAATACAAGGACCTTGGGTCTAAATCCAGCCCTTATACTTGGCAAAGATAACTTTGGCAAAGTTCCTTTCCTTCTTCTTGGCCTCATATTCCTCATCCATAAGATGAAAAGCTTGTTCTAAATGACCTTGAAGCTCCAAATCTCTCACACTAGAACTGATTTTCAAATCTTGGTTCTGTCCCTTACCCCTTGTGTGACCTCAGCAAATTCATTCCCATCTCTGAGCCTCAATTTTCTCCACTTTTAAATGAGCGTGTTGGAACTGATGACCTTCAAGTGTCCTTCCAATTCTAAAACTATGATCAAATATGCTTTTTTATGTTTACTACATGCTGTGCACTGCATTAAATGCTGGAAATACAAATATAGCCAAAAATAAAGACAGTTCTGGTCCTGAAGGGGCTTCTATCCTAATGAGGGAAGATGATAAACAAAGGAAATGGGAGAGTAGAGAGGTGGAAGGAGTAACGTAAAGGTCCCCACTGGGGGAATAGTGGTGAAGTCTGGAAAGTTAGAATCCAGCTAGGAAGGGAATGAAGTTTGACCAGCCTGAGGCCTTCCCTCAAATGGAGGGGTCTCCATTTCTCCACTCTGGCATTTTTGTAGGCTATCTCTCATGCCTGGAATGGTGTCCTTGGTTATCTCTGCCTACTGACTTCCTGGATTTCTTTAAGTTCCAACTGAAATCTTACCTTCTACAATACGCCTTTCCTCATTCCTCTTAATTTTAGTGCCTTTCCTCTTTTAATTAGTTCCTATATATTCTACATAGAGCTTATTCGTACATATTTGTTTTCATGTTGTTGCCTCCTCCAAGATTGTAAGCTTTCTGAGGTCAGGGACTGTCTTTTGCATCTCTCTCTCCTCTCTCTCTCTCTCTCTCTCTCTCTCTCTCTCTCTCTCTTTCTCTCCTCTCTCCTTTCTCTCTCTCTTCTCTCTCTCCTCTTCTCTCTCTCTCTCTCTGTAATGCTTAGCACTCTGGCATTTAGCAGGTGCTTAACAAATGCTTATTGACTGACTAACTGGGAGAAATGGGAGAAGAGGGACAATATGAAGGAGGGATATTCCAATGCATGAAGGCCACAAGAGCGGCTAGGCGTTCCAGGGTGAGAAGGCCCCTAGCAATGACAGAGATTCTGAGGTGAGGCAGGGTATGTTTTGGGGGTGGGTGGGGTGTAAGGTATCAGAAGACTGAAAAAGTAAGAGGGGAGGCTATAAATGGCTTTGAATGTCGAATAGGATTTTATTTAATCTGGGAGGTGATAGGGAGCCATTAGAATTTGCTGAGTAGGGTAGTGGCATGATCAGAACTATCTTTTAGGAATAGAGCTTTGGCAGCTGAGTGGAGGATAGACTAGAGTAGGGGAGATAGATAAGGAGAGTGGTAGGGAGACCATGTGGCAGGGAGACCAACTGGTATGTTCTTAAAATAGTTCATGTGTGAGATGATGAGGGTCTGCATCAGGAAGGTGGCAGCATCATGGGAGAAAGGGGGCATATATGAGAGATGCTATGTAGGTAAAATCAACAGGCCTTGGCAAGAGATTGGAAGAATTGGAAGAGGGAAGAACAGAAGATGATTTCTCTGTCTCTCTGCATCTGTCTCTGTTTCTCTCTTCCCCTGTCTGTCTCTCTGTTTCTCTCTGTGTGTCCCTCTGTCTCTCTCTCTCTCTCTCTCTCTCTCTCTCTCTCTCTCTCTCCCCCCCCATCAGTCACTCTCTTTTTCTCTCTATGTCTCTCTCTCTCTCTGTTTCTATTTCTCTTTGTCTCTCTGTCTCCCTCTCTTGTTTCTGTCTCTCTGTGTCTCTCTCTTTCTCCATCTCATCACTTAGTTTCATTTTGTCTCATCAATGAAATGGGAACATTAATGTTTTTACCTTCCTGGTAAGGTGGAAGATTCAATAGAAGGATATCTTATGATCTCCTTAGCTCTAAATATTTGTGATTTCTAATTTGACTACTGATAGATTGTGAATTTGAGCATCTTGTGTGACTTTTATACCTCTCAAATAGATACTTTCTGACACCAGCCCTTTTCTTGATCTCTCCAGGATGTTTCATTGAATACCTAATTCATCAGTCACTCACCATACCCTAGAACTGATTTCTGAACGTTTGAGTTTCTGGAATAGATTTTTCTTAAGATTTGATCTGATGCTTATTATATAAAAATTTCTCATCCTATAGAGAACAAGAAATCTGCTTTCACCCTTAGAGTCCTCCCAATGGACTGGTCTAACCCTCCTCCCTGCTTTGTGTTTTTGAGGCTTACATGCTCTATAATCCGTTCTCTTCAAAGAGATAATCAGTAGCTTTGGGACTGGTTGTGTTCCAGCTCAAAGCGAATGACACAGTTGATTGGTCCAGTGAGAAAACCAGGGAAGCTTCTTCCCAGATTAAATAGCGGCTGCATTTCAAACAGGGAAAATACCTTCAAATAAATAAATTTATCTGTCATCATGGAACTCATTATTATTTACATTTTAAAAAACTAAGACTGAATGATTGTCTGTTATCTAGGGACTGATAAACATGATAAACATGGAAATAATGAGGGGCAGATATTCATGGCTGGCTGCTGCCTGTAGTGGAAGTATTTTCAACAACACAAGATTAGAAGACTGGAACAATCAATGGTAGGGGAAAAAAAACCAACAACAACCAGAATGCTCTCCTGCAAGGATGACCTCTGACGAAGCATTCTCTTCTGCAGCAAACACACTTGAACTACCATCTAGTTTCATGGCTGTTGAATGGTTTCCTGAAGCTACTGATTACTTTGGGGAAGTGAAATCTGTATTGCCTTACAATTCACAGAAGAATCACAAAATGCCAGAGTTGGCAGTGACCCCAGAAGCTCTTGAGGTCACTCCTGACCTGAAAGAGAATCTCTTCTACATAACTTAACAAATGCCTATTGAATGAATAAGTGAATGAATGAATGAATGATGAAAGAATGGATGAATGAACGTATTGCTGGTATAAGCTTAGGCAAGTCACTTAATCTGTATTGACCTCAGTTTCCTAATCTGTAAAATGTGAAGGGTTAGACTAAATGACCTCCAAATTCTCTTCTAGCTCTAGGCTTACAATCCTAAACAGACATCCAGACTCTGTTTAAATGAGGGAGTACCCACTACTTCCTTAGACAGTCAGTTCTACTTTTAGTTAACTCTGATGGAAAGTTTTTCCTCACATCAAGCCGAAATGTGCTAGCTTCTAAATTTCACCCACTGTTCCTAATACAACTCAACTCAAGCAATCTTTTGTTGAACACCTACTATACTCTCTGAACTGTGTTAGATGCTGGGGATACAATGGCAAAAAAGGAACAAACCCTGACATTAAGGAGATTCTAATTTACTGGTTCCATGCTCTGGACCAAGTAAAGCAAATATAATTATTTTTCTTTACGATTGGCCCTTAAAATGCTTGAAACCAGTTATCTTGGTGCACCTCAAGCTTTCTTTTCCTTAAGACAGAGCAGTAGAATGAGATGAAGTAGTGACTAGGCCTGTAATTTCGTTGGTATAGGAAACCTAGAGGTAAGGAAATTCACTTGACCATTGTAAGTAGGCATCTTCTCTGCAATTTATATTCTTAGAGAATTTCCTAGAAGATGGAGAGCTTAAAAACCTTCCTCAGCCAGTAAATATCAGAGGAAGAATTAGAACCCAGCTCTTCCAGGTTTCAGGGTTAGCTCTCTAGCCAGTAAATCATGCTATTTTTTTCTTGAGATAAGAATTAAAAAATTACTGGAGTACTGTGCACCATGGGTCAAAATCTCCCTAGCACATCTAATCATAATCTTGATTTTTTATTGCTTCAAGAAGAAGGAGAGGAGGAGAAGAAAAGAATGGTTTGGAGAGGGGAGGAGTGGTTTATAAATATTTGGAGTAGGTGGCCACCTTGTGATATGAAGGAACGCATCAAGGAGAGCGCTTACATAAAAGAGAGGTAGGAGGGTGCCAAAGTATACTTGGCCCATTTTGCAATTTAGTCTGAGGCTGACTCCAGCCTTGGGAAAAGGAAGAAGAAGAAAGGCAGAGGGAAAATAGAAGGCAGACTCTGAAGTCATTTGAAGATCTGAGACATAGAATTGTGAAAGTAAAGTAATAAAGTTTCCAAAAGATGACTCAGCCTCCTGTCATTCCCCTTCAATTAAAAAAAAAAGAGAAGAAAAAAGAAACCAACACAAATCCATTTCAAAAGGCTGCCCTGTTGAGACAAACTGCACAAGGTAGGGAATTGAGCCCTGCAAAAAGATTACAGAAGAAAAAGTGGATTTTTTTTTTGCCTGAGTGCTTCTTATTGGTAACCCATTATTCAACAGATAATTTCTCAACTTTCCTCTGTGCTGTGTTGAAACAAACAGTATCGAGTTTGGATTTTTTTTAAAAATGGAATTAACTAAAAGTTCACATTCCTCCCCACCCCAATTTTCCAGTTCATGATGCCCCATGGAGAGATCACAGTGGACCAAACATCGTGTGATGTTTTGTAACCCTCCTGGGAGACATGGGAAGGAGAGTGAGTCAGTCACCTTGGAGGCTTTAAAATGACCTCTGCTGTAGCTAGAAGATTGTGTTTCTTCTTTGTGTTCTAAATTCCCAAATTCCATATGGATCCTTTTAAGATGGAGACCTCATGGTGTTTGTGATGAGAGAGCTGGGAAGAGAAAGTTCTTTCTGGCAGCATCTATAAACAGGCATGAGTCAAATAGTGGCTTTTGAAAGGCATCTTTAGAACTACTTTGTATCCTGAGTTATGGTAGGTTTCTAAGTCAGATAGCTATAATAAATGTAAACCATTTTTTTTCAGAAATTATTTTCTATATATTATCCTTTTACTTATCTCTGTACACATAATAGAATATAAGCTCCTTAAGGGCAGGGACTGCTTTATTTATTATGAATCTAAATGAATGTGCTCACCTTCAAAGTAATTAGCTCTGTTTGTATTCTAAAAATACTTCCATTTTCCACAGCATTATTTTGGCAATGACTTCAGAACCCATAATATTCTTTTGAATTTCCTTGATCATGATATGGGCTAGAATAGCATAAGCACATCTGGTCCTATGGAGTGGGAGTGGGAAAAGGATAAAGAGGTAAAAATTAGAGAAAGGGTCAGAAAAGGGAAGAGGAAATATCAAGGACAGATATATTTATTTGTGTACTGCTGGCTGGTGTCTAACACAATGTCTGGCACATGGTAACTGCTTAATGAATGTTTATTGGATAAATGAATTCACTGTATATAATCAGATTACATCATTTCTTCTTTATATTTTAAATAACACATTCTTTCATGCTTCCTAGCTTGTGTGTACTCATTAAATAGTTGGATTGATTAGACTGAATTGACTCACTGGTTCTATTTGAAAAAGAAAAGGAAAGAAAGAAAGTTAAAATACAATTTGCTTTTTTTCATTCTTTGCTTATTTTACTTGGATGTTTAGCCGAGCCTAAGTTAGAGCACTGGACTCATCTTCATTCTGGGACAATTACAGATTTAGAACTGAAAGAGTATTTACAAGACATCTACTTCAACTTTCTCCTTTTATAGTGGAGGAAATCGAGGCCCAGAAAGATTGTACCTTGTCTAAGTTCTTACACATAGTTAGTGATGGAAGCAAGACTTGAACCCAAGATCTCTGATTCCAGAATCAGTGGTATTTCCACTATACCTTGCTGCCTCTGTAAGCAAGTAAGTAAGTGATATGCCCTGCTAAATTTTGGACTGACTTGTTAGAAGCAGGAACTTGTAGACTGATGTGGAATGCCAGTGTGACAGGAGATATTTCTGAATCACCATCTCTGGACTGAAGTCTCTAGCCTTAAGTTGAGAATTTGTGCATCAGGAAACCAGCTCCAGAGTCCTCTCTTATTCCTTACACTAACCCCACATCTTAGTTTCTGTCCTTCCTTTTCTTCCCTTCCTCCATCTATTTCTTACTGCTTTCCCCATCTTATACCATGCAGACACATCAAAACTAGGGTCAGCATATCTAAACTGACTTCAGTGTTCACATGTGTGGGTTGATTTCAGTGGTGTCAATAATGCTCTTGCCTTAAAATTTGAGTTTTTATTGTAAACTAATATGTCAGTTTTACTTTAATAAACAATAACAGGTACAACAATAAAAATAGATATTAAGCATATAAATAAATGTGCTCACCTTCAAAGTAGTCAACAGGGAAGACTATTCTAGTATTCCAAAAGTGCTTCTGTTGCGCACAGCATTGTGTTGGCAATGACTTCAGAGCCCATAATGTTCTTTTGAATTTCCTCCATCGTGATATGAGCTTGAGTACCATCAGCTCATCTGGTCCTATGGCATGGGAGTAGGGAAAGGATAAAGAGAGGTAGAAATCAGAGAATGGGCCAGAAAATGGAGGAAGAAATATTAAGGACAAAGACCACCTGCCTCAAGAGTTTACCTTTTACAGTACTTAGATTCTAAGTGACACGTATGTAACCAACAGGGAATGAATGGGGCTCTCTGGCTGCCACCATACAAAGACTATGATTAGTCATAGACTTTAAGCGAGAAGAAGGATGATTCATAGATGCTTTGTACTATAGTGGTTTTCCCACCATAGTGGTTTTTGACCCACTCTATTCCAAAGTCATCCAATATTCTACATTGCTCCAGCTCTTGCTTTGCGATTCCTTGCTTACTCACTTGAATTCATTTATCCCCATCTTACCCCAGTATAACATTCTGGTAATCCTTACTCACGCATTATGGCTTGGATGTATATTTTCTTCCCGCCCTGCAAGACAGAGAATTGTTCTAGTCACTGGCAGGAGGAGGCCCCATCCTTACAGAGACAGAACAAAAACCTGAGGATCTTGTCTTATATCAAAAAGCGAAAGACAAGCTACTACCTGACTGAGATAATAACAGAGCCATATGTAGCCAGGCAGGTCTTTAACTGGCCAATCTGTTGAATCTCGTAAGAAATGGAGGCACTGCTCAGCAGAGAAAACAGATGCTTAGATCTCTCCCAAAACCACCATCTGACTAATGTTTTTTATTAGATGCTACTGACAAGGACTTTGTCTCCTGAGCTCTCTCCTTGCAGGTGCCTTGAAATCTCCATTATGAAAGCATTCACATAGACAGGACTTTCCTGTAAGTTCTCAACCTTGGCCTCATCGTCAGCTCCTCAATCTCTCATGTCACAGACTTAATCACTTGTCAAATATTCTTCTTCTGAACCTGCACAACATCCACACCACCCTCTCCAATCACATGACCACCATTATAATTATAGGACTTCATCACCTCTTACCTACACTATCATGATAGCTTCCTAATTGACATTGTGTTAGGTGCTGGGAATACCCATAGTTCCTGCCCTTAAAGAGCTTATATTCTATTATATGTACACAGATCAGCAAAAGCATGTTACATACAAAATCATTTCTTCTAACTTCCAGTATCTCTTCTCTCCAATTTATCCTCCACCTGCAAGATTAATTTTTGGTAAAGCAAAAATTTAGCCACATCACTCCCTAACTCAAATACCAATGACTCCCTATTGCTACAGGATCAAATAGAAATTCCTCTGTTTGACATTTTAAGCTCAGAATGCTTTGGCGTCATTCTATCTTTTCAAATTTATCATACATCACTCCTCTTCCATACCGTGTGGACCAGTCAAACTGGTCTTCATGCTATTCCCCACACCCAATGCTCTAACTCTTATCTCTCTGTCTGTACTGTATTCCCCTGCCTTAGAATTCCCTTTCTTCCTTGAAAACCCAGCTAAACCCCTCTCTTCTATATGAAACCTTTTTTTTTTTTTGAAGGGGCAGTGGAGGCAATTGGGTTTAAGTGACTTGCCTAAGGTTGAGCAGCTAAAACTCAGGTCCTCCTGACTCCAGGGCCAGTGCTCCATTCACTGTGTCACCTAGCTGCCCCTGAACCCTTTCTTGATTTCATCAATTGATAGTACCTTCTTCCTTCCACGAATTTTTAATTCATTTTGCACTTATTCTTATATATTTTCTTCTTATCTTATATTTTTCTGTACATGCATATTACATATTTCACCTGACTGAATGTAAACTCCTTGAGGGCAATAACTATTTCTTGTTGTCTTTGTATCCAGTGCTTGCTACTGAGCTTGACCTATAGCAGCCACTTCTTAAATGTTTGCTGCTTGATTGACTTTGACTTCTGTGCTCCAACTACAGGTGCATCAGATCATTGAAGACAGGCTCATTCTGAGGGAACCCAGGGAACAAGCAAATCATTGTGCCCAGCTTCATGGGGAGTCAGCTTCCCTGCCAATGTAGTGAGTTCTTTGATTTCCTTCACCAGATGAATGAGGGACCTCTCTGGGTTCTTGTCTAATGCAAACTACTTATGGACTTCCCCTCTCATACACTCCCGCAAAACAGCAATCTGATCTTTGATGTACAACACTGACACACATTCTTAAAAGTTACTTACAAGGAACTGATAACATTCCCATTTGTTCTGAAATTAATAATCTACAGGGATTTGGGTAAAATAGACCAGCTCTGTCAGGGTATTTAGCCAAGCAGGAGATTAGGTACAGAGTGGAGAGAGTGCTGGCCTTATAAGGAGGAAGCCCTGTGTTCGAATCCTGCCTCAGCCATTTCCTACCTTTGTGACCCTAGGCATGTCATTTCAACTTCGTTAGCCTAAGTTTCCTTATTTATAAAACAAAGTTGTTGTCAAGATCCAGTGAGATAATATATGCAAAGCAGTTCACAAAACTTAAAAAATAAAAACTAATTCCCCAGCCAGAAGGCTATGACTCCAGCAGTTTTCATGGATTCCTGGTCATATAAATCAGGGTGTTCCAAATCTACAGTATAAGTCTGGGGGAGGGGTGCAATAAGTTTGCCAAAGTTATATAGGGAATATTTAAAAAAAATAACCTTAGCATCCTATTGAAACATTCCAAAAGTAGTATTGTGGCTGAAGAAATTTAATGTGCCAATAATGTTTCCTTTATGAAAAAAAGGTAAAAAAAAATAAAAATAAAAAAGACCTTGAGCTACAATTTATCATGGAATAAATCTGCCTTGGTTAATCAGATTTTTGAAGGTTTCATAGAATCTGTTTGCAATAAATTAGCCCAGGATGAAAGTGGCCTCTTGCTTGCTTGAACTCTATAAGCATTGTGCTTGCAGGTTTTTGGATACAATCAAATTTGGGGTCTTTTATGCCTCCGGCATTCCTCTAGCCCACCAACTGAGTATAGTGTTCTTCTTGTGTGGGACCCCATAAAACACAGCCCTGCTTCTTCTCCTGCCTCTGATCTGGGCCCAAAGTGTTATCCATTCAGAGATCAGCCTGTCTGCCTATAGCAGTCATGGGATCATGACAGCACCTCTCCTCCCTCCTAATACCCAGAATGTCCAATTATGACTAGTTCCTAAAGTCTTCCCTGTGATCTAAATATTCTTGACCTTCAAAATCCAACTCTTCACAAATTAAACGTTGCTGCACTTTACTGAAGCATAGCACGATAGATGAGTACTGCAGCTTGGAAGAGAGGGTGTCAAACCCTGTCTCTGTTGTTCCTGTATGACTCTCTAGGTAAATTGCTCCGAGTCTCATTTTCCTCATTTGTGAAGTGATTATAATAATAGCAGCAACTTCACAAAATAAGAGGGAAAGGACTCAAATGTGCAATAAATGTTTATAGATTCTCTTTGTTGTGAGTGAAAACTAGGCATTGGGGTGGGGTGGGGCTGAGCTGGTGGGGTGGTTGTAACAAAACTGAGAAGGGTTGACAGGCTCAGCACCAAGGAGAAGGATGGCAAGGGGAATTCTTGAATCAAGACTTCATTTTGGCATTTTCAGTAAAAAGTTGTTTGGCATCATCAGAGATATTTTAGAATGAGGAAGAATGAGTTTTTGGCAGATTGAATGAGCCTAACTGACTATCATGCTTTTAGAAGGTTTGTATTGTTAAACTACTGAGAATAAGATCCAAGTGAGCTCCCAGGGCATGGGACAGTCATCACTACTTTGTCTGGTTTCCCAAGTGAAATTTCCACAAGGTGGGCAAGTCTTTGTATCTTTCCCCCTGATTTACTAAATACTTTGAGAAAACCAGGAGAACTGTGTATGTCCATGCCCTCTCCTGCCCCTAGATGTGAGATAGCTGTAAAAGCAGGAACTATTTAATTTTTCTCTTAATATCTCCAATATCTAATATGGTGCAAGTGCTTAAAAAATGCACATTGCACTGATTTCAAACGAATCCTTGTAGTTCAAGGAGTCACTGTTTAGAGAAGGCAGAATATGATGAGAAGGTCTTTATGAGACAATTCCAGCTACATTTCTGATAAGGTACTGGTTCTGAGTCTTTTGCCTATCTCCAGAACTTAGACATAACATCTGGTATGAATTGATGTCCTTTCATATTTTATGGCTTTTGTAGCATATCAGTACAAAAACCAGTCTTGTTGAAGAAGGAAGAACTCTGGAGAGATGTTTTTGTTTTTTTCTTTTCAAATTCTTCTATTGTAAGGTAGCATCTTAAAAACGAAACACAATATGCTCTGGGGCCCTCAGATGAGATAAACATGTGGCTTTTATTTTGCTGACTTAGTTTCAAGGAAATAATTAAGTCATTTGTGTGCTTGTCACTTATGGAAATAGTTGATCTCTTCTCTGAATGATACTTCAAATCACAATGTAAATAAAATTTACAGAGCATTTAACTCAACTCTTTAAGCTTCAAAGACAAAATAAGTT
>CM053587.1:107771953-107797769 GCA_028646515.1 Pseudochirops corinnae
TATATGTGTACATAGAGGGCACAGGATCAATTGAATAGGAAGGAATGATACTTTAAAAGGTGAAATTCTGAAGTGGGAGAAGAATAGAATGAGAGGAGACAGGAAGAGACAGAAAGGGGTTAATCATCTCATATAGAAGAAGCAAAGGATAACTGTTACAATGGAGGGGAAGAACAGGAAGGCAAAAGGGAAAGGGTCAACCTTACTCTCAATGAATTTGGCTTAGGGAAGGAATGACATAAACTCTAAACTGGGGATCTTGCCACACAGGAGAGTGGGGGGCAATGGGGATGGGAGGTGGGATGATGGAATGGGACAGTTGCTGGAAGCACACACTTCTGTAAAGGGACAAGGACAGGGTAGAGAATAGAACAAGGGAGGAGAGGGATAGGAAGGAGGAATATATAATCAGTCTCTCACAATATGTCTATTGTGGAGATGTTTTGCGTAACTGCACATGCACAGCCTGTATTGAATTGCTTGTCTTTCCAGTGGGGCTGGGTGATGAGGGAGGGAAGGGAATGAATCTAGAATTTAAAGTTCTATAATCAAATGTTAAATATGTGACTGGGAATTAAGATAAACAGGCATTGGGGCAGGGAGATCCATCTTGCCCTACCAGAAAGTTAGAGGGGTGATGGGGGAGGACAGAGGAGAGAGCAGATTGGGGGAGGAGTTATACAGTGGGATGGCTGTTTTGGAGTGGTGGGTGGAGGAAAGATGAAAAGAGAAAATTTGTAACTCAAAATCTGGTGGAAATGAATGATGTAAACAAGAAAATAAATAAATTAATTTTAAAAAGCTAAAAAAAATTTTTAAAAAGGAAGTTTTGAAAGTTACTACTTTTTAGTATTGTTTGAGATCTGTCACTGATAAAAGTGTCATACAAAAGTGAATGCCTATACTCCTTTCAATTTCCATGCAGTAAACACAACAGATATGGCATATCTAACTTTTCTAAAATTCTACTTAGATTATCACTTGCTTCTTGTTCATATTTTTATTTGATTTTCTAAATCTAAAATGGACAAATTGAGAGCAGTACCATTTTACAGTCTGCTTCTCCTAATTCTATTAGTTTTTTTATTTAATTATTTAAAAGCTATAGCATTTGGTACACATATATTCATTACTGATATGACTTAATTATATGTAGTGGTTTTCATCACAATGCAGTTTCCTTGGTAATTTCTTCTAGTCATGACTATATTTACTATTGTTTGGTGTAACCTAAGGAGGATGGTTCTAATCCTGGAGCTTGTAGTATAGCAAGAACCACAACATAGTAGCAGAAAGAGCATTCATTTAATGAAGATAAACATTTTTGTAAAGAATCTTCAAAATGGAGGCCTGTAGGAGAACCTTCTGGAATGACTGGTTCAAGCCAGATGGAGGCTTCAAAGAGCCTAATTAGGAGAGTGCATTTATATGTCACATAATTTCACTGCTCAAGGTCAGAAAATGGTCACAATATCATTGGAATTCAGAGATAACCACTGTTCAAACTATTTTCTCATAAAGTCTGTGACAAAATTCCTGTCTCCAATACATTGTCAGAGATTATTATTGCTGCCCTTGACTTTCTGAATTTGCCTTAGGCATAAATTCTGCTCAAACCCTCTATTTCAACCTTGGGTGAATCTTTATTATTCAAGTGTGTTTCTAATAAACAATATACTGTTGGCTTCTGCTTTCTCAACCCTCTTCATGTTCTCCTCCCCTTAATGGTGACTTTTTCCCATTCCCATTTATAACTATGATTGATATTTGCATTTTCTTTCTTCCATCATATTCTTTTATATTTTGTTTCTCTCTTTGATAATTTCCTGATCTTTTCAAAGAAAAATAGACTTTGGAAAAGCAAATGAATTATATCGATACTGATAATTTATAAATGAAATTCTCTGATCCCACTCTTCCGTCCCCGATTCTTCACCCACCTCAGAACCTTAACACTAATTCCTATATTTTCTTCCTTTAATGATCCTCTTGTCAAAGTTTGCTACATTTGTAACTGTTCCCTTCTCATTTCTTCTCTTCCTCTGAAATCTCCCTTTCCTGTCTCCTAATTTACACCTATTTCCCTGCTAAATTTAATGTATTTTTACATTAAATTTTTTGTGCATGTGTATTTAATCTCCATTTGCCTGCTTCAGATCAGACATGTTCACTTCCCTAAACTCTTCCTCTGGTTTTATATATTTAGAGTAATGCTAAGGCACGAAAGATATACAATGAAAAGATACACAATGTCTAATCAATCCGCAAACATTAAGTGTCTACTATGAAGTAATGTGCTAGACTGTATTTACAAAGACAGAAAAATGAAAGAAACTCTGCCCCTACAAGGAGCTTAAGTCTTATGCAAGCAACGCAATTAACATTTATAGTTATCTACAAAATAAAGTCAAAGTTTGTTTGTGAGGCAAGGCACTAGCATTTGGCAGAAAGAGGAAAGGTACCATGTAGAAAGGGATGCTTGTGCTCAGTTTTAAAGAGAACTGGGGATACCTAGAGAGGGAGCTGAAAGGGAAGAGAATTCCAGGTGCTGCCAAATTAAATCATTGAATTAAAATGAAGACAGACCAGTTTTCTGTCTCTGGCAGTAGGGTCATTTTGTGAAATAAAAGAACAGAATATTTACCTGTTGGAGGTCATTCTTAACTGTTAAGAGATGTCCCTTGAACATTTCTCTCTTCTTTTTAATAACCCATTAAAGCCTTCATTAGTTTATCCTTCATTAATTTATTGAAACTCCTTTTTAACATGTTTATATTTCTGGCTTCTTCAGCCTCTAAAGCAGCCTGTCAAATTTACCCTTGATTTGGAAGCACAGGTTAACCTGTCGTATCCAATTTGTGACCTAGATTCAAAATGAAATGTGCTTCTGCACTTAAGTCATTTTAATTCCATTCCTGCTGTGTGCAGAAATGCTTCCTGTTTTAACATGCTTATCTAATACAAAAACAGACACACAGAAAATGCTAAGGGCTGGGTATGGCAGGGGGTGGGAGATCTCTCTCCCAGACATCTCATATTGTGGTGATCTTGATTTCTTATCTAACACTTGGAAATAATACTTAATTTCATTCATTCCTCTAGTCCTATGTTGTGTTTGAAGAAAGGTATGACTAGGGAAGGTGGCATACAGGACAATTTCCAGTTAAGTTGAGCTGAGGGGCATGGGGGCAAAGTATAGTGCATCCTGATCAAGTACAGTTGCATTAGGATGGAGGAAGAGATTAACTCCCAGGGAATTTGTACCTAAATCCTAAAACTATGGCATAGACGAAGTGTGGGGAGATATGGAGCCTAAGAATTGGTGATAAGAGATTGTCTGGGATCACTAGGAGGAGGTAGTACATGATCCAAGCCCTGGATACCTCATTCTAGTTACTCCCTTATTTTGATAGCAAATGTGTGTTCTACTTTGTTCCAGAAGTAAATCATTGGTCAACAGGTTCCTCTTCAACAAGTGCTCCAAACTGGTCACACTTCAAGTACTAGTGGTGATGGTGGTGGTGATAGTGGTAGTAGTAGTAGTAAAGGCTGCTGCAGCAGCAAGCATTTTTATAGTACTTTAAGATTTGGAAAGTGTTTTATAAATATCTCATTGTATCCAAATAACATCCTATAATAATATCCTAGTAACAACCTTAGGAAATAATTATTAGTAGGTATTATTATTATTATCCCTATTTTATAGAAGAGGAGACTAAGGCAGAGAGAGGATAAGTGACTTGCCCAAGGTCACAGAACAAGTAAGTGACTGAGACAATTTGTTTCTTATCCATTCCAACATTTGCTTCATTTGGTTATGTGATAGATGTGGTCTTAGAAGACAAGTGGAAAGAACTCTGGCTCTGTAGCAAGGAACTAGATTCAAATGTTGTCTTTGATACTTAGCACTTGTGTGACCTTAGGAAAGTTACTTAACCTCCCTGGGCCTCAGTTTCCCCTTCTGTCAAATGGGGGGGGGGGTGGATTGGATGATTTCTGAGGTCTTTCCCAACTCTAAACCTTTGATCCTAAGTTGCTAAGAGCTGATGTCTGCAGGACTTTGGTAATTCATAATGATAGATGGAGGAATCCCACGCTTGCTTGGTGGCTACAGTTTGCCTTGGTTCCTAAAATGTCAGTACTACCAAATATTTTGACAGACTCCTTGGTGTGAAAGTACCAATCTTTCTAAGCCTCATAGGTAGGTCTTAGAATTGGGAAGACTTGTGTTCAAAGCTTTCTTTAGACCATCGGTTCTCATCCTGTGGGTTATGTTCAATTTGTAACAATGAAAATACATCCTGCATATAAGATTCATAATAGTAGCAAAATTACAGTTATGAAGTAGTAACTAAAATAATTTTATGGTGGGGGTCACCACAACATGAGGAACTGTATTAAAGGGTCACGGCATTAGGAAGGTTGAGAACCACTGTTTTAGACACTTATTGCCTGTGTGACCCTGGGTGAGCCATTTGACATCAATGTTTTTCAATTTCCTCGTCTATAAGATGAGGGTCTTGGATCCAATGTCCTGTCAGCTCTCTTCCAGTTTTCAATCTGTGATCCTATGATCCCTAGAATGTGAAAATATCCTGGGGCTATTGGCTAAGTGCTTGCATCTACCCTAATGTCATTTTGACAGTGATAAACAGAGCACAATGGCAACCGGTCAAGGAGGCCAAATTGCAGTGGGCAGCGTGAGGGCAATGTGAGGGCAAGCTGAGTAGGGGTGAAAGTGGCACAAAGCAGAGAGAGCAGAGTACCAAAATCCAACTCAGGTTACTTCACAAAAAACAGGTTTGAGAAGCAATTGGCTAAGTTGCCAAGGAGATCGTTAAATCCATTAGTGTGGGCATCAGCTGAGGCAGTGCCACCCATGGTCGGAACTGAATGGTGTAACATCGAACAACTTCTAGGAGGGAGAATTAACATTCTGGGTGCTGTTATGTGCAGCTAAAAGGCTCCAAGGCATGCCTCTAAGCACATTGACCGAGGAGCCCAGGATGCTCTGCCAACAATTCCACTTTTCTCATTTTTTTTCCAAAGACAAGTCAAGGATGACAACCTCCCTTGGATATGTAAGAACCTGGACCCAGTACTCCTTTTGGCAGTCATATCATCTTCAGTGCAAGGATTAATTCAACCTTCCTGACCACAACAGGTGTGTATATTGGGCTAGTGGCCAAGGAATCCTATGTGTAAGTCTCTCAAGGTACCAGATTTTTGCCCTGACACATGCTGCTGATTTATTTTTTTAAGGACACATGCCAAAAATACAAAAAGATACTTTTTATAGAGGCCATTTCAGCTTTTTGAAGTTTTCATCCTAAAGCATGAAAAATTCTCTCTTTCACCACATATCCTGAGTTCGGTTTGACTCTATCCTTTGTTCTCTGGCCTCACTATGTAGTACTAATCCAGAACATCGCCCTCTCACATGCCCCTACGTTCACATTTCCATTAACACAAGGATCTGAAATGCCTTGAGCAGGCATTCACCAGGCTCCTATTAGCGTGGATGGGAGTGGCAGGACTGAGTTAAAAGAATGGCTTCCAAGGTTCAGACCACCTTGGGCTCAAGTATAATGCCTCTCCATTATCCAAAGATACCTGACCTTCCTTTTAAGCCAGTGGTGGGGAATATAGATTCAAAATCAGTAACGTTTATTTCCTCTGCTGCAATTTCCTGGCAGGATCACTAAGTTTTCAAGAAAGAAATCAGCATGAGAATCTGGTCCCAGCAGAGCTGAGCAGAGTGCCATGTAATGGGGTCTCTTGTTTTATTTAAACCAATCTCTTGTAATCACTCTGAAATGAAGAGAGTCTTTGTGGGAGACTAAAGATTCCAGAGAAGAGACAGCATGCCCCACCAAATCGAGCTCATTACCCTATTCTGCAATTTCTTTTCCACTTCTATGTGTGTGGAGAATGTGGCCTTCTGCTGTATGTCATGTGTCTGTTACTGGGTTCAGTTAAAAGTAAGTCCAGATAGAAACTATCTCAAGAGTATGAGCTTGAGTGACCAGACAACAAGATCAGAAGAAGACTAGTATACTTAGATTTTAGCAAGGTATGTGATAAAGCCACTCACAGTATTCTGGTGAAGAAGATGCAGAAATAAATACTAAAAAACAGTATGGATACCTGTATTCAGAACTGATTTACTCACTGGAACCAAAGAGAATTGATCAACTTAAAACTATAGAATACTGGAGATTAGGATGCTCAGAAGTTGCTTATCCCAAGCTATAGGAAGGTCCTTATTAAGCAGCTGTTCTTGGCCCTAGGCTATCATTTTATCATTTTCATCAACAGTTTGGATGAAGACATAGAACTATTGTCCATCAGATTTGCAGATACCGTGATGCTGGGTGGGGTAGCTAATATATTGGATAACAAAATGGGATACAAAAAGATCTCAAAGGATAAGAATTATGTATCAAACCTAACAAAGTAAAATTTAGTAGAAATAAGGGAAGGTCTAAGCATGGATTCCAAACTTCACGTGCAGGTACAGAATTGAAAAGGTAGAGCTAGAAAAGAGTCCATGAGGAAAACAAACAAACAAACAAAAAAATCCAAACCTTTGGATTTTAAATGGACTCCAATCTCAACCTAAGCTGATATAGCAGCCACAATAGCTGATTATCTTAGTCTGCTTTAGCGGAAGAATTGTGTCCTGAGTGAGTGAGATGATTTTCCTGTTATACCCTTCATTTGTCAGATCACATTTAGAGTATCGTTCACAGCCTTGGGGAGCCACTTTTTAGGGAAGACTGTGAGAAACTGAAGCTTGTCTGGAACAGTGTGACTATGGTGGTAAGGTGATTCAGAACAATATTTGAAGACTAGTCAGAGCAATATTTGAAGGCCTAGGTAGGCATAGTCTGGAAAAGAGAAGACTTTGAAAGGATATCATAACTGTTTAAGTAGAGTTTTCATGTGGAAGTAAGACTAAGGCTCTAGAGAACAGGTTCAATGGTTAGAGGTTCAACAGGGTATATACAATGTAAACAGAATCTTCTTTACCATTAGGATTGACCAGAAGCTGAATGGTTTTTTTCCTCCCTAGAGATCCTGAGGCAAAAGTTAAAGGACTATTTACTGTGAATTATAATGGGGATTTATGCTTTGGTATCTTCCAACTCTAACATTATATGATTCTATTTTAACCATTAGATAGCATTTCTAGCCACACACCTGATTCTATTCATCTAAAAGACCAGGTAATTGGAAGTCCCATAAGTTTTGTTCTCTACTCTGCTAAAGGAGTATTCTGGGGGAAGAACCAACCTGTCTAGAGTTCTATGAGAAAAGGAAACCTGTTTTCTACTTCCAGTTCTCACAGGGAGGCCTCTTATCCTCTTAGTCCAAGCCTATGGATTTTTAAAGATCTAAAACCAATTGGTCAAAAGAATTACCTGTAAATCCCATCGGAGGCAAAGATGAGAAAATATGGATTGTCAACCACACTTTCCCTATCTCATTCTTATCTTCTTCACCAAAAAAGACTGCTTCAGAGTAAAGCAAAATCTTTGTGTGACTACAAAGTTCTCTACACTCAAGTCTTGTCTTAGGAGACCCCTTGAGATTTATTCAATAGGTCAGAGAAGAGGTAAAGAATCACTTTTTAAAAAATGAGATATTCGTAAAGCATTTAGCACAAGACCTGGAATGTTAGGTGATATATAATTGCTTATTCTCTCCCATAAACACTCTTTTCATTAGAAGACCAAGCATTTTTCTATATAGAGACAGTCAAACTATGGATTACCATGAAAAGTAAAAGTGTTATGGGCAGTTCAGAGGAGTGAGGGGAGGATTTTCCCTTTATAATTCATGGGTACAGAAGTGGCTCCTCAAAAAAAAAGTTTCATTTCCTCGTATTTATAATTTTTTTCAATATGAAGGAATTTACACAATTTATTGATTATGTATATACACTTGCTCATGGTTGGCTCTAAACATAATTGGTTTCTAGCATCTGACCTTTAATTTGTGCATGCAACTATCTCTTCAGTCACTTGAAATTCTTCCCTGCATAAAGCTTCTAGCATGGGAAACTTGGAAATTTTTCATCTAAAACAAGTTTGCTTGTTTTTACAATTCCTTTGGCTATCTGAATAACATTGATCTTCATTAAGCTAATCTTCAGAAAATTTTACCAGGCCCCATTGTAATTTCCTTTCTCTAATTTGTATTTCTCTGCCTTCAATTCACCTTTGCCACTGTTTTCTTTGTCTTCTAGTAGATGTTGCGTAACATTTCTCCAAACCATGGGTCCTTTATGCAAGCCTGCAATGCTCTCTCTACAATGGACACTTTATAGTTCTCAGCTCCTAGAAGGTAGCTATCATTCCCTTTCCTAGAGGAACAGCTCTCCTCCAGAATCCTTTGCTAACCTATTTCACAGCTCAAAAACACAGCTGTTTCTGAAGCCTTCTCTAGTACTGCAGATCTCACAGTCTAACTTAACACAAGATTTCTATCTCCCACTTAGTCTAGAGGACAAACCTCTCTCAACCCTTATGCATAAAACTCTTTTTCCAATTCCATATAGGTTCAAGGAAATGTATAATAATTTAATGTGCTCTCTCCCTAGTGCCCAAGCAAAGGAACACCTAGACACACCTATACCTCCCAGAGGTCTAAAAACTAGGGAGAATACCCCAACCTTGCTACAATGCCTCTGATGGTATCATATTTCTCCCTGAGGCATCTGAGTGAAATCATTCAAATTTCAAACATCTAGAGGGAATCAATCAGAAGTGGGATTGTGCTGGAGTCAGTTCATACTGGATCAGGGGAACTGATTTTTAAAATTTTCAGTATGAATATCTACAAATCAGAAGTTGATGATGAATACTACAAATCAGGATTTGATTTTTTTTTCTTTATTCCCTTTAAGAAAGTGACGGAAAAACATTAGTATTGCAGATTAACTTAAACATGCTGTGTGTATGTGTGTGTGTGTGTGTGTATGTGTGTGTGTGTGTGTGTGTGTGTGTGTGTGTGTATGTTTCAGGGAACAGGTTGTTAAACATATACCAGTACACTACTAGTAAAGAGTCACACTTTCTCCCTCCTGACTGTATGCCACAAAAAGAAAGATTTGTTGGAGCTGTTAAAGGCAATTTCATGCAAAAGCAGAAGTGTTTTAACTCAATTATAAGCATATATTTACTGTGCTATCAAAATCCATCCTAATTTGTTTGCTTAGACAAATATAGGTAAAAGGAATGAACTAAGAGTCACAAAATAGCCTCCTCACCCATGTTTCAAATAGTTTTATGGAGATTACTCTAATTTTGCAATGAAATTCTCTTGAAAACAGCATCTAAGACAGAGCTGAATTTTATGCTACATCCTATACCACTCTTGTTGTATATCTCTTTCTCTCATCCCTAGTCAGCACTCTCCTGATACCTAATGTATTTTCTGCATGCTTCCTTTGGGGGAAAAATGTTTCAACATTTTGCTTCCATCTGGAAAATTACCATTGTTTATTTCAGGAAGTCATATTACAACACACTAAATTTTATCACGTGCAAATTAAGGTTACCTTTGTCTTTCAGCACATAAATGCTAATAACATTACAGCTGACAACCTTCGCATTCAAAAGACTTACCCATACAAATTGCCTTTGACTATATTTACAATGTCAGATTTAATCAACTAGCCTGTCAGATCAATGTACAGTATTTCAGCTCTTTCTATTGAAACCATTTATAAAGATGACGACCTGGATTGAATGCTGTAGGCTTTTACTGATAGCTCATTTCATGGTAGTATTATCTTCTTAGCAGACAGTAATAGATTGCTTTTCCATTTGTTTGAGAAATAGTCAAATTCTAGTCTGATTCACATTTGTTTTAAAGAAGACGGCAAGGAAAAGCATAATAATAATCTTCAAGTTATGGCAACTTTGGGATAGGGTTTCCATTGCCACTGAATACTGCATCATGGAATCTAGACTTTTCAAGAAGTTATGTGCCTTAGAGATCATGCCGCTCCAACCCTTTCATTGCTTACAAATGAGAAACTAGGCTCAAGTAATTTGACCACTATCTTGTAGCTAGTTAGCATCAGAACTGGGAGTAAAACCTAACTCTCCTGGCTCCCAGTATGGTGAATCCATGCCAGAGATTTTCACAGTGCAAAGTACATTTTGGTGTTTGCTTTTCTCATCTTCTGAATAGATCAATGAAGCCCTTCACCCCAAATAATTTAATGACTTTAGATTCAAAAAATAAAATTTAAAAAGAAGAAATATTGGACATTAACTTATTTTCAATTTCTCAGAGTTGACACAAAAAACTAAGATTGTGATACTTTTAAAAAAAATCAATGGATAATTGAGAAAATAATAACTGATATTTATATAGTGCTTTAAAGGTTTTGATGTATATTACATACATAATCTCATTTTAGCCTCACAACATAACTGTGGGGTTAAGTGCTAAAGATACTATTAGACCCATTTTCCATATGAGGCAACTGAGACTGAAAGTAAAATTATTTTTTTACAGTGACAGGGCTGCTTACCAGAGGCAAACTGAGAATCTAGGTCTTTCTGATGCCAGATCTCTCTCTCTCTCTCTCTCTTTTTCTCTCTCTTTCTCTGTCTTTCTCTGTCTCTCTCTCTTTCTCCCCCTCTCTTTCCATCTTCCTGTCTCCCTCTTCCTTTCTCTTTCTCTCTCTCTTCCTCTCTCCTCTTTCTTTCTGTCTCTGAATGTCTATGTGTCTGTCCTTCAGCTGTTTTTTAAGATATATAGAAATCTTCTATAACTAGCCAAACCTCTAAAGGACAGTACTCCAAGAAATAAAGGACAGAGGAAGTTTCCAAATTCAGTTAAGTTACATTTGACTGTTTTCAGATACCACTAGTGAGCCTTTCAGACTCAGGTCGTAACCTTACGGGTGAGTTTGTCTCTCATCTCTTTTACTCTTCTGCACTTAAAGCAAGCAAGGTTTGTTATTATGTCTAATAAGAAAATGTCATTGAAAAGCATTGACATTCAAAATGTCATTCTGCCTATCTTAGATGAAAAAGCTTGGTTCTAACTTACTAGAGATGTTAAAATGTTTGATATTCTATTCGTTTCAAGCTGGCAAGTGGATTGGTGGGGGAAGGGATGAGTCAAGGTTTAAGACCAGCTACATTTACCACTTCCCCCCCATTATCTCTCCTGGCTCCATGTGACTGGTACAGCTACCAGCCAAAGGTAGCTTAGACAAAAATGTACTCAAACAACCAACAGTTTTATTTTTCCCTTTGTTCAAGAACAAATATCTTTATCTAAAACTTTTGTAATTTTTACTGAAAAATATATAGATATGAGAGAGAGAAGAATAAAAATGAACTCTTTTTAAAGAAATCATAACCAAATCCATGTCCAAGAATTTCTCTGGCAAACAAGGAACTAGTTGTACGTGAAGGTGTATATAAATAACCGAATTAAGACTTCCAGGGGTGGAGCCAAGATGGTGGATTAAAGGCAGGGACTTGCCTAAATTCTCCCCCAAACTCCTCCAAACACCTTTAAGTAATGACTGTAAACAAATTCTAGAGTAGCAGAACCCACAAAAAGATGGAGTAAAACAATTTCCCAGCCCAAGACAACTTTTAAAGTTGGCAGGAGAGATCTGTTGCACCAGGGTAAAAGAGGAGTTCAATCCACCACAGGCCATGCCAGTGTAGACCCAGACCCAGCAAACAAATATCAGACCTCAGGGCAACTGAATCAGTTGGAGCAGTGGTGGTTTCCAGACCTCTCAGCCCACAGATGGTAAGGGGATCAGACAAAGGGTGAGAAGGAGATTTACAGGGGTCCCTTTGCTGGCACCAGGGGCAGAACTCTATTGCATTGCCTATACTTGAATCTGGGTCAGAGTCCTGGGTCTTAGTCCCAGTGGGAGGAGGAGTACTGGTACAGCAGAGCTTGTAGCCACAAGGGAGCAAGACCCTGATCACACTTCCAGGGCTGAAAAGAGTACTTGTAGTAGCTCAAAAATCAGTGCCTATCACAAGGGAGTAGTAAATACACCTCTCTCAAGATCATACCACCTTGGGAGAGTCAAAAAACTTACAAGTCCCCAGAACTACCTCTGAAAACAGCTGCACAAAATCTCCGAAGCTTGGGAAAGTACACCCTCCATTGGGAAGCAGAGCCCCACTATGGCATAGAGTTGAAAGTCAAGAAATAGACTGGAACATGAATAACCAACAGAAAAAAATTCTGACCACAGATAGTTAATATGGTGACAAGAAGATCAAAATACACACTCAGAAGACAAAAAAGATTGTATACATTTATAGTCACATTGTGCAATGACTAACTTTGATAGACTTAACTCTTCTCAGCAATGCAAGATTCTAAGAAAACTCCAAAACAATCATGATGGAAAATGCTATCCACATCTGGAGAAAGAATTATAGAGTTTGAATGCATGCAAATCAAAATGTACTATTTGCCCTCTCCCTCTTTTTTGTTTCATTTTGTTTCTTCTTTCTTGTGGGTCATCACATTGTTTCTAATTCTTCTTTACAATACAACTAATGTGAAAATATGCTTAATATGAATGTATATGTATATCATGATATGGATCTCTCTCTCTCTCTCTCTCTCTATATATATATATAAAATCAGATTCCATGCCATCTTGGGAAGGGGAGAAGGAGGGAGGCAGAGAAAATTTAAAAACTCAAAAGTTCACGGAACTGAATGTTGCAAACAAAAAATTTTTTAAAATAACTTAAAAAGAAAAAAAGACAACAAAGTCAAAATTCCTGCATCCAAAGCCTCAAAGAAAAATATGAATTGGTCTCAAGACATAGAAGAGCTCAAAAAGGACTTTAAAAATAAAGTAAGTGCTAGAGAAAAAAATGAGAAGAGAGCTGAGTTAACAGTTTGGCAAAAGAGGCAAGAAAATATCAAAGAAAATAGCATCTTAAAAAAACAGAATGGGCCAAATGATAAAAGAGGCACAAAAATCCAAGGAAGAGAAAAATACTTGAAAAGTAAAATAGCTAAATGGAAAAAGACATAAAAAAAATTCACTAAAGAGAACTCCTTAAAAAGGAAAATTAAACAAATGGGAAAGGAGGTACAAAACTAATTGAAGAAAATAATTCCTTAAAAGTTAGAATTGGGCAAGTAGAAACTAATGACTTTATGAAACATTAGGAATCAGTCAGACAAAATCAAAAGAATGAAAAAAAATAGAGGAAAATGTGAAGTACCTTATGGGAAAAACAACTGACCTGGAAAACAGATCCAGGAGAAAGAATTTAAGAAGTATTGATGTAACTGAAAACCATGATAAAAAAAAAAAACCTAGACAACATCTTTCAAGAAATTATTAAGGAAAACTGTCCTGGTATTCTATAATGAGAGGGTAGAATAGAAATGGAAAGAATCCACCAATCACCTCCTGAAAGAGATCCTGAAATGAAAATTCCTAGGAATATTATAGCCAAATTCCAGAGTTCCCAGGTCAAGGAGAAAATACTGCAAGCAGTCAAAAAGAAGTAATTGAAATATGGAAGCACATTCAGAATAACACTAGATTTAGCAGCTACTACCTTAAAGGCTTGGAAGGCTTAGAATATATTCCAAAAGACAAAGGCACTAGGATAACAACTAAGAATCACCTATCCAGCAAAACTGAATATAATCCTTCAGGGGAAAATGGATATTTAATGAAACAGAGAACTTTCCATTATTCCTGATGTAAAGACCAGAGCTGAGTAGAAAATTTTACTTTCAAATACAAAATGCAAAAGAAGCATAAAAAGATAAACAGGAAAGAGAAATCATAAAGGATTCAATAAGTTTAAACTGTTTATATTCTTACATGGGAAAATGATATTTCCAACTCCTAAAATCTTTCTCATTATTAGGCAATTAGAAGGAGTATACGCAGACAGAAAGTAGAGGTGTGAGTTGAATTTGATGAAATGGTTACCTAAAAAATACATAATTAAGAGATGAAAAAGAAAAATGCACCAGGAGAAGGGTAAAGGGAAAGGTAGAATGAAATAAATTATCTGATATAAAAGAGGCCTGAAAGAGATTTTACAGTGGAGGGGGAAATGGGGTAAGTGGGGAGGAGGGCACATGAATTGAAATTGGCTCAAATAGAGAAGAATATATACACTTAGTTGGGTGTAAAAATCTATCTTAACCATACAGGAAAGTAGGAAGGGAAGGAAATAAAAGAAGGGGTGGGGGAAGCTGATAGAAAGAAGGTCAGTTTGGAGAGACAGAGTAGGTTAAACAATGGGAAAATAAGACAGATAAATGCATAGTTGGTAATTATTATGAAAAAAAAATTTTATAGTGAATTTCTCTGATAAAGACTTGATTTCTCAGACATATAGAAAACTGAGTCAAATTTATAGAAATAAGGGCCATTCTTTTTTAAGAGGCAAACAAATTTATTTAAAATCTATTTCATTATCATTACAGTAATAATTCATATCATATACTTACCCGTCCCCATAAAAAATATTTCATGACTGCCGATTGCCTTCAGAATAAATCCTAAAATCCTCAATTTAGTTCTGAAAGACCTCTGCTCGGAACAAGGAAAACTTTGTACACAATGACAGACACAACGTATGTCTAATGACCAACTTTGATAAACTGGACTCTTCTCAGCAACACAAGGTTACAGGACAACTCTAAAAGACTCATGACAGAAAGAGATGTCTATACTCAGAAAAAGATCTAGAAAGAACAGAGTTTAAATGAGGACTGAAGCAAACTACATGCTCTCTTCCTTTTCCATGTTTGGTTTTGTTTCCTCTTTCTCATTGTTCATTCCATCAGTTACAACCCTTCTATACAACCAGACTAATGTTCAATGTGAAAGTATTTGCAGATCCTACACTTTATTGCATGCTGCCATGGGGAGAGAGGGAGGGAGGGGAGAAAATTTGAAACTCAAGGAATTGTGGAACTGAATCTTGTAAACTAAAAGTAAACAAACAAATCAATAAAAAAAAAAATAAAAAAAAAGAAAGACCTCTGATCAAAGGGATGTCTCCCACTTACCTTTTCTTTTTTTCTTCAAAATTTCATTTTAGATTCAAATGCTAGAACACAAATACAGAATCAAGAAAAGAAACAAAAAACATATCAAAAACTTAAATATTGGAACTTAAATACAAAGTTCAAAAGGGAAGAAAAAGCACGTCATGTGTATAGCAGAACATAAGAATCATTCTTCAATTGATAAATGGCCAAAGGATATTAACAGGGAGTTTTCAAAGTAATCAAAGCTATTTATAGTCATATTAAAAAACACTTCAAATCACTATTGATGAGAGAAATGCAAATTAAAACAATTCTGTCTACTACATCACACCTATCAGTTTGGTTAATATGACAGAAAAGGAAAATGACAAATGTTGTAGGAGATGTGGGAAAATTAAAACACTATTGATGGAATTGTATACTGATTTAAGCATTCTGGAGAACAATTTGGAACTATGCCCAAAAGGCTATAAAACCATGCATACCCTTTGACCAAGCAAGACCACTAAGAGATCTGTATTCCAAAGAGATTTTTAAAAAGGAAAAGGACATATATGAACAAAAAATATTTATAGCAACTCTTTTAGTGTTGGCAAAGAATTAGAAATTTAGGAATTGAGGAATCCTTTGGGAAATCATTTCCCATCAGTTGAAGAATTGCAGAACAAGTTGCTGTATATGATTATAAGGAAATTTGATGATGATGATGATGATGATGAGCAGGGTGCTCTCAGAAAAAAAAAAACATGGAGAGACTTACATGAACTAATACAAAGTGAAATGAGTAGAACCAAGAGAACATTGTACACAGTAACAGCAATATTGTATGATGATTTACTATTAATAACTCAGCAATACAACAATCCACGACAATTCTGTAGGACTATGAAGAAAGTTGCTGTCCATCTCCAGAGAAAGAACTGGTAGATCTTGAATGCAGATCAAAGATCTGCCAATTTTTTTCTTTACTTTCTTTATTTTTCTTGGTTTTTGTCATTTGTGTTTTCTTCCACAGAATGACTTACATTGAAATGTGTTTTGTGTGACTACACATGTATAACCTATGTCAAATTGCTTTCCTTCTCAATAAGGGCAAGAGGGGAAGGAGGGAGAGAATTGGGAACAACAACAACAGAAAATATTAAAATTGTTTTTACATGTAATTAGGAAAAAGTAAAAATATTTTTAAAAACCATTAAAAAATAATTCCTAATATTTAAATGGCAGTGGGGAGAGAGGGCTGTTGGGAGGGGGGTATTCATGGAAATAATTATGTTCAGTTCTATAGCACTTTAAAGTTGATAAATATAAAGATGGCTACAGTTTAGGAGAGAATATTTCAATGAAGGAAGTTAAAAATGGTGAAGAATCTAAAATTGGAGCCTGCAAACTTGCTACTGATAAGTGAGCTTCTATGAGAAGCTAGCTTGTCAAAGAATTCAGATGAAAACAATGATAATTAATATTAATAATTAGCATTTATATGGCACTTTGAGGTTTTCACATCACCTCATTCATGTAATGTCATTTAATCCTCAAAGCAACCATATGAAATAGTAGCTGTTTTCTAAGAAATAGTGTCAATTTCATCCTAAAATAAGAGTCCTAAATATGGACTGGCATGCAATATTAGTTCACTGGTAAACTAACTAGCCAGAAATGTTTTTGCTTTATCCTATAAGAACACAACATAGGATCAAATTAAGTATTTTGTACTCTCAGCCTAAATATATAAATATTATTTCCAGTGTTTTAGATAATTTAAAGTTATAGTTCATGAAACTTTGTTTTATTTATATGTAATAAAAACTAATATCAAATATTTGAAGGATTGTAATGTGGAAGATGGATCATACTTATTCTCTTTGTTCTCTTGGTTCTACTCACTTCACTCAGCATCAGTTCATATAAGTCTTTCCAGATTTTTTGGAAGTTAGCCTGTTCATCATTTCTTATATCACAATAGTATTCATTATATTCATATATCACAACTTGTTCAGCCATTTCCCAATTTATTAGCATCCCTTCAATTTCCAATTCTTGGTCACCACAAAAAAGTTGCTATAAATATTTTTATACATGTGGGTCCTTTTCCCATTTTTATGATCTTTTGGGGATACAGCCCTAGAAATGGTATTGCTGGGTCAAAAGGCATGCACATTTTTATAGTCCTTTGTGAATAATTCCAAATTGCTCTCCAGAATGGTTGGATAAGCTCATGTTTCCACCAACAATGAATTAGTGTTCCAACTTTCCCACATCTCCAACATTTATCATTTTCCTGTTTTGTCATGTTAGCCAATATGATAGGTGTGATGTGGTATTTCAGAGTTGTTTTGATTTGTTAATCCAAATTAATAGTGATTTAGAGCATTTTTTTGTATGACTATAGATAGCTTTAATTTCTTCCTTTGAAAACTGCCTGTTTATATCCTTTGACCAATTTGGAGAATGACTTGTCTTCTTGTAAATTTAACTCAATACCAGCTTCTTGCTTGCAAAAGAAGAGTCCAGTTCTTTCCAGTCAGATCTTATAGTATCTTTCTACACATGTACCCTGCTTAATGAAGATCTCTATGTCTGTAAGAAAACAACCTAGATGCCAATAAAGGGATCCTCTATTATTACTTTTATTATTATACTTTTTATCAAATATCTTTGCTATGAACTAAGTGTGTGCTCTGACTGGTAAGTAAAAACAAAACACACTGATAGGGGTTCATGAGATATTCTTTGAAGAAGTTTCAGCTTCACAAAATACCTAGAATTTGAAGTACCATTCAGAGGGACCCACAGGTGGTAACAGGTTTTTTGAGTGAGTTGTCCTCAAATTCATAGAGTTGGTAACTGGCATAGCCAGAATTCTAACTAAAATTTCCTGAATTAAAAACCAGCTCCAAGACAACTCTGTAAGAGATTTAATTGATAGTTCACTGGACTTGGGGTCAGAAGAATCTGATTTCAGATCCCATCTGAAGTTCTTACTGTGTGTATGACCCTGGGCAAGTCATCCAACCTCTGGGATTCAATGTAAAATGAAGAGGATGGTCTCTAATGTCTCTTCCTTCTTGTAGCCTGAGGCCCAGGGAGGTCACCTTTACCTACTCATAGTCATACTGATTACCAGTAGCCAAGCTGAGATTTAAATTCAGGTCATCTGATTCCAAATCCAGTCTACTTTCCACTGTCCAACGGGCACAGAAGCTGAGGAAAGGACACTTAGTTTTATCATAATTTTTTATCATTTGAGCCTCCCAACAGCATGGTGAAGTAGGTATTTTTATCCTCATTTTACAGGGGAAGAAACTATATTTAAGAGAAATTAAGTTCTTTACCCATGGTCACATAACTACTAGGACTCAGAAATGAGATATAAACTTACATCCCTAAGGAAAACGAAAAGACAATTCTACATCCCCTGGAAGGGGGGATTTATAAAGGTTAATTTTCTATAATTTAATTGTCAAATGAATAAGAATTTTAATATTAACTTTAATTGTAATTTTGAACATTTTATCGAATTTTAATTTCATGTCTGTATGTGTATGTTTGTTACATATTCTTCTAAACAGGTAGTTCATGGATTCTATTTACACAGAAAAATATACAAATCACATGTTAATTCTAAACAATTTAATGCTCCAAGACAGGGGGGACAGTTGGCCTCATTAATTTAAATAGTAAGAGGAAAATATTATCTTGCTGATTAGCTTTTTAAGCTGGGTAATCAAAGACTGCTGTGGAGAAATTATTCATTCCTTAATACAAAGTAACTATGTCCCAGGTGTACTCACTATAACACATTGGAACAAACCCTGGGTTGGGAGCCAGAAGGCCTGAATGTCAGTTCTAGTTCTAATATTCAAGGACAAGAAAATTAACTTCCTGGGTCACAGTTTCCTCATCTGTCACATATAGAAAATAATAGCGAAAGTATTTAAAGCTGCCTACAATCATTTGCTCCATTTTTTTCCTCTCATATTTTAAAAGCAATTGCAATTTGACTTCCAAAGTCTTTCTTCAATTGAAATAAGTTTGTATGGTAATCTATTCTAGGATCATTCTTTTATCATAAAAATATATGTGATATATACATACACACAAACATGCATACATACACGTATACACACATTTGTATACACAACCATACACTTATCCCTACCCCACTCAGAGAACTATTATCAAAAAGAATAAAAAAATAAGAAAAAAAAATAGTTCATTAAAAGGAAGCAACACATTAATTAAGTCTGACAGCTTATGCACTACCCCAGGACTACTTCAAAGAAAGAGAAGAGGCCAAGATGGTGGAGTAAAAGAAGGAACTTGCTTGAGCTCATGCCCCAATCACGTCCAATACCTGTAAAAATGACTCTAAACAAATTTTAGAGCCATAGAACCCACAAATGACAGAGTGAAAGACATCTCCAGCTGAAGTCAGCCTGGCAAGTCTAAAACATTGGGTCTATCACATTGGCCTGGGAGCGGAGTGTAGTCCCACATGGGCCATGGCAGCACAGACTGGTGGCACAGACCAGGCCAGAGCACACCTAAAGAGACTGAATCACTGGTAGCTGTGGCAATTTCAAGACTTCTCAACCCATAAAAGCCAAAGAGAAAGTAGAAGGTCAGTGGGGAAACTTTGTTGGACCAGGGTGAGAGAAAAGGGCGTTCCATCCTTTGCTCCCAGGGCAGTGGAAGTGGTGGTGGCTATGGCACCAGCAATAGCAGCAGCAGCAGTAGCTGCTTCCAGAGCTCCAAGACTACAGATGGTGGGGGGGACCAAGCAACTGACCAGAGGGCATTGGAGGAATCTCTCTGGTGGCACTGATGAAGTATTCTTTTGCTTTGCCCTGTTTGGATCAGGGTGGCAATCTTGGGTGATGGTCCCGGGGAGGGGGAAGAGGAGCGCTGGAATGGCAGAGGTTGTGGCAATTGTGGAGAGAAAGTATTCTTCACAGTTCTGAGGCAAGTACCTAGAAGTAGTTCTTACAACAGCTGCACATAACCCCAGAAATTTGGGACAAAGCTCTCTCCATTCTGGAAGCAGAGTTCTACCATGGCAAAGACCTCCAAAGTCAAGTACTTGGCTGAGCAAACAGAGGAAGAGAAATCAGGTTATAGAATCTTTCTTTGGTGACAAAGATGATCAAAATGTAGAACCAGAAGAAAACAACAAAGTCAAAACTCCTATAACAAAAATATGAATTTGTCACAGGCCATGGAGGAGTTCAAAAAGAATTTTGAAAATCAAGTAAGAGAAGTAGAGGGGGGCAGCTAGGAGGTGCAGTGAATAGACTACTGGCTCTGGAGTAAGGAGGACCTGAGTTCAAATCTAGCCTTAGACAATTAACATTTACTAGCCATGTGACCATGGGAAAATCACTTAATCCCACTTGTCCTGCCTTCTCTCCTCCAAAAAGAAAAAAAAAAAGAGAGAAAGAAGTAGAAGAAACATTGGGAAGGGAAATGAGAGCAATGCAAGAACATCATGAAAAATGAGTCAACAGCTTGCTAAAGGAGACCCAAAAAATACTGAAGAAAATAACACCCTAAAAAATAGACCAGCCCTGGAGTCAGGAGGACCTGAGTTCAAATCGGACCTCAGACACTTGACACACCTAACCCCAATTGCCCTCCAAAAAAAAGGCAAAAAATTAAAAAATTAAAAATAAAAAAATAGACAAACTCAATTGGCAAAAAGGTTCAAAAAGTCAATGAGGAAAAGAATGCATTAAAAATCAAAATTGGCCAGATGGAAAAAAGAAGTACAAAAGCTCACTGAAGAAAATAATTTCTTCAAAATTAGAATGGAGCAAATGGAAGTTAATGACCTTATGAGAAATAAAGATATTATAAAACAAATTCAAACAAATGAAAAAATAGAAGACAATGTAAAATATCCCATTGGAAAAACAACTGACCTGGAAAAAAGATCCAGGAGAGATAATTTTAAAATTATTGGACTACCTGAAAGCCATGATCAAAAAAAGAGCCTAGATATCACCTTTCAAGAGATTATCAAGGAAAACTGCCCTGATATTCTAGAACTGGAGAGTAAAATAGAAGTTGAAAGAATTCACCAATCATCTCTTGAAAAAAATCCCAAAAAGAAAACTGCTAGGAATATTATAGCCAAAGTCCAGAGTTCTCAGGTCAAGGAGAAAATATTACAAGCAGTCAGGAAGAAACAATTTAAGTATTGTGGAAATACAGTCAGGATAACACAAAATCTAGCAGCACCTACCTTAAGGGATCACAGGACTTGGAATATTACATTCTGGAGAACAAAGGAGCTAGGATTAAAACAAGAATCACCTACCCAGCAAAACTGAGTATAAGACTTCAGGGGAACACATGGACATTCAATGAAATAGAGGACTTTCAAGCATTCTGATGTAAAGACCAGAACTGAACAGAAAATTTGACTTTCAAATATAAGAATCAAAAGAAGCATGAAAAGATAAACAGGAAAAAGAAATCATAAGGAACTTATTAAAGTTGAACTGTATACATTCCTACATGGAAAGACAATATTTGTAACTCATGGGACTTTTGTCAGTATTAGGATAGTTGAAGGGAATTCATATATACATATATATGTATATGTATATGTCTATATATATATGTGTGTGTTTATGGGTGTAAATGTATACATAAACAGAGGGCATAAGGTGAGTGGAATATGAATGATGATATCTAAAAAATAAAATTAAGAGGTGAGAGAGGAATATATTGGGAGAAAGAGAAAGGGAGAGATAGAATAAGGTAAATTATCTCACATAAAAGAAGCAAGAGAAAGCTGTTACAATGGAGGGGAAGAGCATGGAGGTGAAAGGGAATGAGTTAACCTTACTCTCATTGGATTTCACTTAAGGAAGGGATAATATGCAAACTCAGTTGGGTCTCTTACACTACAGGAAGGTATGCATGAAGGGGATAAGAGGGAGGGGATGATTAAAGAGAGGGCAGATTGCAGGAGGAAATAGTCAAAAGCAAACACTTTTGAAAAGGGACAGGGTAAAAGGAGAACATAGACTAAATGAGGGGTGGGATAGGAAGGAGCAAAATAGAGTTAGTCTTTCACAATATGACTACTATGGAAATGTTTTACCTTACTACACATGTATAACCTAAATTGAATTTCTCATCTTCCCAGGGGGAGTGGGTGAGGAGCGAAGAAGGGAGAGAATCTGGAATTCAAAGTTTTTAAAACAAATGTCAAAAAATTGTTTTTACATGCAACTGGGAAATAACATATTTAGGCAATGGTGTATAGAAATTCATCTTGCCCTACAATAAAGTAAGGGGGAAGGGAGTGGGGAGGATAGGTGGGATAGAAGAGAGGGCAGACTAGTGGAGGAGGTAATCAGTACACTTGCCATCTTGGGGTGGGAGGGTAGGGGAAAGATGGGGAGAAAATTTGGAACCCAAAATCTTTTGGAATGAATGTTGAAAAATAAAAATAAAAATAAATTTAAAAAATAAAAAAGAAAGACAGAGGAGAAGTCTGCTTATATTTCCCTTGAGCCAAGTTTAGTCATTACCATAGAGCATTCAGTTCCAGTATTGTTGTTGGTAGTGTTCTCTTCACTTACCTTATTGTACATGTTGTTTTCCTGATTCTACTTACTTTACTTATCACTCCACATGCATCCAATCTTATCCATATCCTTCATATTTATTTTCCATTCAATTCACGTTCCACAACTTGTTAAGCCATTCTCTTATCAATTGGTGTCTGCTTTGTTTTTAGGTCTTTGATTTTACCATGAGGACTGATATAAATATTTTAGTGAACACCCAGCAATCTCCTAAGCACCAAATCCAATGGCCTCTTCTTAATCCTTCTCAATATCTCTACAGAATTTGACAATGTGCTCAACCCCCCTCTTCCTAGTTACATTTGGCTCCTTGAGTTTGTATGATACTGTTTTCTCCTTTTTCTCCCTTAGTTAACTGACTACCTTGGTCTGCTTTGTTTTTTTTGTCTCCTTTACTGAATTGTGATCTATGCCTTTTCATGTATACATGAGTGGACCTTCTCTTCCTCTTTCTCTCTTCCGGTTGTTGTTTTTGTTGAAATTGCAATGTTAACCTCTTTTCTTCCGAAAGCCCTACACACCCTTCTTCTTCAACCCCACTATCAGATGGATGGATAGGCTCTCCCTCATTCTCTCTCTCTCTCTCTCTCTCTCTCTCTCTCTCTCTCTCTCTCTCTCTCTTTCTCTCTCCCCTTCTATCAGACCTAGGTATCAGCCCTTCTTTCCCTTTAATAAATCCAATCCTCATCTACATTTATTAACAAAAAAGCTTACCCCTCTTATTCTTAACTCAACCCAGCCCCAAACCCTTTGACTTTATTTTACAGATATAGTTCTTTTAACGTTTTCTCATACAGTTCAAAGAAATGTACAGTTCACTCACCTCTTTATTTGAAGGACTTCACATGGGCTGCCCCAATTTCAATTAATATCAAGGAATTTTATCTCATTTCTCTTTCTTTATTTCCATTAAGATACTTCTGTAATATAATTATTCATGGAATTAAGTCATTTGTTCTCTCTGTGCACTTTCAGTGACCGTTAGAAAAGGAAGGACTTCTTAAGGACATGGTCTAAACTCCTTTTTGCATCATATAAACAATGAATCATATTACCTGGTCTTTCATCTCATATCGATTTGGTTTGCTTATCCTTCTTGATATCTTCATTTCAATTCAACTGGTATTAATATATTTTTAAACTTTAGCTTTACATTACAAAGATCTTGCTTATCTAGCCTTTTCAGGAGAAATTATTAGAAATCTTCAATATTGTTGAATGTCCATCTTTTTCATGTAAGGATATGCTAGATATTGAAGAATGTCACTTTTTAGAATAAGTTTTTTAAATCATATTCCAGACTTAAAAAAAAATGTTATCATAAGCAGATAGCATTGGTCAATTTGAAGTTAAACTTCTTGATATAGGAATTATTTCCTCCTAGGAAATTGCACAATTTTTTTTTTTTTTTTTTACCTCAAAGCTCTGAATATTGATGACAACATTTATGGGTGAGTTAAATATTGAGTTCCTCTCTAAAAGCATTTTGTGGGGTTTTATGAAGTTTGCATTTGCTTCCTAATGCCAACATTTCTGGAAAATATCTCTTATCATTCATGAAATATTATTTTTGGATTATTTATTTCACTATGTATTCTCCTGGAAGCCAAAAATTGTAATATTCTCTTGTCAAATTTTATCTTTAAAGTCAATTGCTTAAGGTCAATTTTACATAGAATTTGTCTACTTTCAATTTTGCTTCTTTAATATTTCTTCTTATCCTCTTAACCTTTATGTTTTATATGTCTATCTTTTTCAAAATGTGCCATATATCATTAACATTTTCAAATTCTTTTTTTAATCCATTCATTTTTCTGATTTATTTTTAAAAATTCAATTTTACTACTTAGATCATATTTAATTCTTTCATTAAACTTCTAAGTCATGATGGGAATTCTTAGCATAGGTTCAATTGTTTGCATTGCAGTATTCCTTCTTATGAAGACTTTTTCCTGCTTTCCTTAAAACCATGATAAAGCTTCATATTTTTTTTTGGCTTACTTGTTTCTTCAGATTTCCTGATTTTTTATGCCAAATTTTATTTGATTCTTCTTCCCTACCCCTCATCCTTTTGCTGTTCTTTTAATTTATTTTTCACAAGCCTTGCTGTTTAAAGGTTAATAAGTGAAACTAGGCTTAGAAATATTCACTCACTTGGCTGTTTTGCTATAAGTTTCTTCTCCCCTTTTTTCTATGAAAAGAGTAATGACTCAAGTCCCTCTCTCTTTCCCAGGCTTGTTACTACTTCTTACTTCCAGCAATTATATTTCAAAGGTTGGTGTTATAAAGCTGCATTTAAAGACCTGGTTATTTCCTTTGTAAATGTTGTTTTTAAATGATTGGTTTCTAAGACTAAAATTTAACAGGTTCCAATGAATTAATAATATGTAATAAGATATGTTACTTCCTATTCCCTATGATTTAGTGAGTAATGACAGCTAAAGGGATTTATAGGAAAAAAATCAATGGTGTTTTAAAGTCTCTCTTTTTAACAGTTCTGTTGTGTGTACTTTTATTCCCCTAAAAGACAGGAAAGTTTAATCTTGAAAAAGTAGAATAGACTAAACCCTCTACCATCCATCCTCACCCTCCATAGTAAATTAAGTTATTTGTAAAAATGAAGGGGGCATACTAAACCAGAGAGTGATTGGGAGGAAACTATTTTGCAAACTGTAAAGTATTGCATAATTGTGAACTACATAAGTAAGTGGCAACCTGGTATAATGATTATGGAGTTCCCTCAGATACACACTGTGTGAAAGTCATTTAACTTTGAAAGACTTTAAAACTCTGCTCAATACAGTGATAAACCATGAGTTCAAAGGACGAAGATGAAACACACCATTCTTCTCCTGACATAGAGGTAACAAACTTAAAACTCAGAAAGAGACATACATTTTCAGATACGATCAATGTGGGAATCTGTTTTTGCCATATCATGAAGTATTTATTTAGATCTTTCTTCACTTACTCATTTCCTTCTTTTTTTCCTTTCTTCCTTTCTTCTTCCTTTCTTTTTCTTCCTCCCTTTAATTTTTTTAAGTACTGTGATAGGGAGAAAGCCATTTAGCCCTCAGAACCCTATGCAGTTCTCTGAGCCTGTAAGTTAATAACAACAACAAAACATGAAAGGTCAACATATTAATCCTACCCCTTGTGCCCAAATTCCA
>CM053587.1:107798269-107821611 GCA_028646515.1 Pseudochirops corinnae
GGGGAGAAAATCTGAAACTCAAGTGATTGTGGAACTGAATCTTGTAAATTAAAAGTAAATGAGTAAATAAAAAAAAAACCTAAAAAAATTAAATCACTATATAAATTAAAAAAAAAGTTTGGATCTTTGGCTTTATCATATACTAAATTACGATTGTCATTCAACATAATTTAATTTGGGCGTAGCCTATGTCATTGATTCATCACTGTATTTCTTAGCCAGTACCAGATTGTTTTGATAATTGCCACTTAGTAATACAGTTGGAGATGTGGTATGCCTTTGCTTTTTAGTTGGTTTTTTTCATTGATTACCTTGATATCATTGAGCTTTTGTTCTTCTAGATGAATTTTGTTATTATTTTATCTAGCTCTGTAAAATATTTTTGATAGTTTGATTCGTATGGCATCGAACAAATAAATTAATTTAGGCAGAATTGTCATTTTTATTATATTAGTTCAGCCTAACCATAAGGAATTAATATTTTTCCAGTTGTTTAAACTTGACTTTGTGCAAAAAGTGTTTTATAGTTGTCTTCATATAGTTCCTGTTATTTTATATTGTCTGCAGTTTTTTTATGGAATTTCTTTTTTTATGTTTACTGCTATATTTTGTAGGTTCTAATAGCAATGTTGGTGATATATGAATTTATTTTATATCCTGCAACTTTCCTAAACTTGTTAATAATTTCAAGTAGTTTGTTAGTGGATTCTCTAGGGTTTTCTAAAAATGACATCATATCATCTGCAGAGTGCTATTTTTGTTTCCTCTCTGCCCAGTCTATTTCCTTTGATTTCTTTTTCTTCTTTAAATGCTATAGCTAACATTTCTCATGCAATATTAAACAATAGAAGTGATAATGGACATTGTTGCTTCAACTTTGATTGTATTGGGAAGGTTTCTAGCTTATCTCCATTACAAATAATGCTTGCTGGTGGTTTTAGAGAGATATTAGCTATTATTTTTTAAGGTAAGCTCCATTTTTTCCTATGCTCTCTAGTGTTTTTAATAGGAATGGGTTCTGTGTTTTGTGAAAGACTTTTTTCACATCCATGGAGATAATCACATACTTTTTGTTGTTTTTCTTATTGATATAGTCATTAATGTTAATAGTTTACTAACATTGAAACAGTCCTGCCTTCCTGGATTAAATCCCACCTGGTCATAGTATTTTTTTTTTAGTTGCATGACCAATTCATTGATCTACTTTTTCTGTATTTTATTGACGTAAGCAATTAGAGATAAACATTTTACTCTAAGTACAGCTTTGGCACCAACCTATAAATGTTTGTATGACTCATTGTTGTAATTTTCTTCAATTAAATTATTGATTGTTTCTGTGATTTGTTCTTTGACCCACTTGTTTATTTTAGGATTAGATTATTCAATTTCCAATTGATTTTAACTTCTCTTTCCATTGTCCAGTATTGAATGTAATTTTTATTGCATTATGACCTGAAAAAGGATGCCTTTACTATTTCTGATTTTCTGAATTTATGTGTGAGGTTTTTATGTCCTAATACATGGTCAATTTTTGTGTAGGTGCCATGTACTACTGAGGAAAAGATATATTCCTTTCAGTTTCCATTCAGTTTTCCCCAGAAATCTTTCATTTTTAACTTTTCCAGATTTTTCTTCACCTCCTTAACTTCTTTATTGTTTATTTTTTATTGCTAGATTTATCTAATTCTGGGAGTGAAAAGCTGAGCTCCCCATTAGTACATTTTAATTATCTATTCCCTCCTATAACTCATTCAACTTCTCCTTCAAGAATTTAGATGTCTATTCTCTTTGTGGTGACCAAGAACTGGAAATTGAGGGGATTACCATCAATTGAGGAATGGCTGAACAAGTTGTGGTATATAAATATGATAGAATACTCTTGTTCTGTAAAAAATAATGAGCAGGTAGACTGACTACAGAAAAACCTGGAAAGATTTACATGAAATGATGCTGAGTGAAATGAGCAGAACCAGAACACTGTGCACAGTAACAGCAACATTGTATGATGGCCAACTTTGATAGACTTAACTCTTCTCAGCAAGGATCTAAGACAATGCCAAAGGGCTCATCATGGGAAATGCTATCCACTTGTAGAGAAAGAGCTATGGAGTCTTAATGCAGATCAAAGTGTACTATTTTTTTCTTTTTTTCTCTCTTCTTTCTCATAGCTTTTCTCTTTATTTCTGATTCTTCTTTACAATATGACTAATGTGGAAATATGTTTAATACAATTATATATCTATAGCCTATATCAGATTGCACACCTCTTGGGGATGGGGGAAGAGGAGGGAAGGGAAGAAAATTTAGAACTCAAAATCTTATAGAAGTGAGTGTAGAAAGCTAAAAACAAATAAATAAATTGAAGAAAAAAGAGTTGGATCCACTTCTATGGAAAGTAATGGACTCCCAGTAACTAGGTATCTTCAAATAGAGGGGATAGTCTCTTCTTACTGATTTTACACAGAAAATTTTTGTGAAGGCACAGTTTAGATTGAGTGACAGGTAAAATTTCTTCTAAAATTGTGATTTTATATTATCTTTCTAAGTACATAGGACTTGTGGATATTAATTGATTAATATATTTTAAATAGATTTATTAAAAAAAAGCAATTTAGATTCTATACTGTATGTTTAGTATTTACATGACTTCATTGTCTCTGGTACCTTCAGCAAGATATATTTTCCTTCTTTATCTCTTTTAATTGGATCTATTCTTGCTTTTGCCTTGTCTGGGATCATGATTGCAAGCCCCGTTTTCTTTGATTCAGCTGAAACATGATAGATTCTGCTCTAGCCCCCTATCTTTACCTTCTGTGTATCTCTGCTTCAGTTGTGTTTCTTGTAAACAATAAATTGTAAGATTCAGCTTTTTAATCCATTCTACTATCCATGTCCATTTTATGAGTTAATACTATTCACATGTATAGTTATGATAACTAATTGTGTATTTCCCTCCATGTTATTTTTCATTATTTATTCTTCCCTCTCTCTTACCATCACCTTTCACCTCCTCACAAGTGTCTTACTTTTGATCACATCCTACCCAATATATTTTATCAGCCCCCTACCCTTTCTATCATCCCCATTCTTTTTTGTTTGTTTGGTTTGTTTTTTTTAATTTGATTTGTTTATTTACTTTTATTTTACAAGATTCAGTTCCATAATCTCTTGAGTTTCAAATTTTCTCCCCTCCCTCTCCCCCACCCCCACCATGGTGGCATGCAATCAAGTATTGGATCTGCAAATATTTTCAAATTGGACATTAGTCTAGTTGTATAGAAGGGTTATAACCAATGGAGTGAACAATGGGAAAAAAGAAAGAGAACCAAACATGAAAAAGAACGATAGTATGTAGATTGCTTCAGTCTCCATTTAAACTCTGTTCTTTCTAGATTTTTCTCTGAATGTAGATATGTCCTTCCATCTTGAGACTTGTAGAGTTGTCTTATAACTATGCATTGCTGAGAAGAGACCAGTTTATCAAAGTTGGTCATCACACATACAATGTGTGTGTGAGTGTCTACAAATTTTTCCTGGTTCTGCTCTCCTCACTTAGCAACAGTTTGTATAAGGCTCTTCAGGTGAATATGAAGGCTGTCTCCTCCCCATTTCTTATAGCACAATAGTATTCCATTACATTCATAAACCACAACTTGTTTAGCCATTCCCCAATTGATGGGCATCTCCTTAATTTCCAGTTTAACTTCCTTATAGAGTAAGACATATTTCTATATCCAACTGAGTGTGTATGCTATTCTCCTTTTGAGCCAGTTTTGATGAGAGTAAGGTTCAAGTTTTGTCCACCACCTCCTCCCTTCTTCTCCTCCATTGTAGCTTCTTCATGTCTCTTTAATGTGAGATCATTTACCCCATTCAATCTCCCCTATCCTTCCTCTTCCAGTGTAATTCTCTTGCTCACCACTTTATTTTGTTTTATTTTTTGAGTATCATTCCATCAAAGTTACTTTATGTCCACATACTCTGTCTACATATACTCCTTCTAATGTTCTTATAGTAATAAAGTTGTTAGGAATTATAAATATTATCTCACCAAGTAGAAATAGAAAGAGTTTAACCTTATTGAATTTCTTATATTTTCTCTTTCATGTTTCTTTTTTACCTTTTAATGTTTCCCTAGAGTCTCGTATTTAGAGGTGATTTCTTTTTTTTTACCCAGCTCCGATCTTTTAATTAAAAATACTTGAAAGTCCTCTATTTTGTTAAATTTACATTTTTTCCCCGAACAATTATATTTGATTTAGCTGAGTAGGTGATTCTTGGTTGTAATCTTTTCTCCTTTGCCTTCTGCTATATCATATCTAAATCCTCCAGTTCTTTAATGTGGAATCTTCCAAATCCTGTGTAATTCTGACTGTAGCTCCACAATATTTGAACTGTTCCTTTTTGACTGTTTGCAATGCTTTCTCTTTGATCTGTGAGCTCTGGAATTTGGCCATGATATTCCTGGGAGTTTTCATTTTGGGATCTCTTTCAAGTAGTGATCAGTGTATTCATTCACTTTCTATTTTGCTCTCTGTTTCTAATACTTTAGAGCAGTTTTTTTTAATAATTTCTTGAAAACTGTTGTATGGGGGCAGGAGGAAGAAGGGGGTTTGTGCTTCTTTTTTTCTGTCATGGCTTTCTCATTGTTCAATAATTTTTATATCATTTCTCCTGAGTCATTTTTCTAGTTGTTTTTCTGATGAGATATTTCATTTTCTTCTTTTTTTTTTCTTTTTTGATTTTGTTGTCATATCTTGATGTTTCATAGAGTCATTATGTAACGTTTGTTCAATTATAATTTTTAAGAAATTATTTTCTTCACTGGACTTTTGTACTTCCTTTTCCATTTGGCCAATTCTGTTTTTTAGGGAGTCATTCTCCTAAGTAAATTTTTGTTTATCTTTTCCCAGGCTATTGACACCTTTTTCATGATTCTCTTCCATTATTCTCATTTCTTCTCCCAATTTTTCTTCTACTTCTCTAATTTTGTTTTTAAAATTCTTTTTAAGTCCTTCCAGGTATTGTTTTCAGGCCTGAGATCAAATGACATCTTTCTTTGAGCTTCACATGTAGCCATTTCGACACTATTATCCTCTTCTAAGTCTACCCCTTGATCCTCCCTTTCACCACGATAACTTGCTATAGTAAAGCTCTTCTTTTCTGGGGGGACTTATTTTTTCTCTCTTTTTTGTGACTTGGTGTTTTTGTGTGAGAGTTGGGCTCTGGTCTGCACTGCCCCAAACTTTTTTTGCTGAGCCTCTGGGTCTTACTGCTGGCTTTCACTGGGCTTCAGGGTTTAGTTGCTTTCTTTCTCTAGACAGAAAGTAGTCTTTCCTTCTGGCTTATACTGGGAGGTGGGGGATTATCTTCTTCTGGGTGTAGGGTTTAGTTGCAGGCCTGCTCCAGGGCTGGGGCCCTATTTCTAGGTTTCTATAGTAACAGAGTATTGTGGGTGACTAGACCTGGAGGAGGGATTTTGTTAATTGTCAGCCCCAAGGGTAGAGTCCTGCTCTTGGATTGCTATGGAAAGAGAGTATCTCTCCTAGTAGTCCCCAGAGCTGAGCTCTGCTGTTAGCCAGAAATGTGGTCAAGGCCTGGCTGATGGATTGTGTGGAGGGTGGAGTTGCTTGGGTAGGACCTTGCTATGTTCACTTGCTTAGGGGGTTGCTGGGTTTATAGGAGGCAAGGCCTCACTGGTGGATGGCCCCAGGCTCTGAGGCCCGCTGTAGGCACTCTACTGTGGGGCTGGCTACCTACTGCAGCTTCTCTTGGACATTCATCCCCTCCCACCCAAGTGAGACAGATCTTTCCTCCAGATTGATAAACTGCTTCGAAGCTCCTAGATCAATTCTGAGGGGAATTTAGGAGGGTCTCAGAGGATTCCTTCTTCACTCTGCCATCTTGACACTGGACATTTTAGGCCCATTATTATAGGAGATGAGTGAAGATAGGCTGTATTGCCTTTATGAAAGTGAGGAGGGCTTTTAAAGACAACCAAGCTTCTTCCTGAAAGAAAAGCTTTGAGGATAACTATAAATTCCCCTGTTTGATGTTCAGAGCTCTTTGCAACCTTATTTTTTCTTACCTTTCTGGTCTTGTTACATTTTCCTCCCCTTCTACTCTTCGTTCCAGTGATGCTGGCCTACTCAATATTTAAAACACTTTCAAGCCTTCACACTGGTTGTCCTCAATGCTTGGAAGGCATTCACTTTATCTCTATCTTCCTTTAAGTCTCTCAGACTGAGCGTCTTTTTCTTCATGACAACTTTCCTGGTCACCCCAGCTACCAGCCCCCCCCCCCAAAAAATTGCTTTATATTCTTTTTTTTGTATATATTCTTTATGTATTTATGTGTACACAGGCTATGTTCTCCTCTTTGAGGGCAGGAACTTCTGTCTTTGTAACCAGCATCTAGCACAGTTTAGATTACTTTTACGTCACAATTTATGGATAATTAAGAAAAGCTTTGCAGATAGATAGAATGTTAGCCTTTATCTTGCTCAATGCACATTATGAGAGAGAAGAAAACAATGGGTAATTGAAAATTGCATGTAGCAATAAGTTCTTCTAAGATGGAAATGGAATCTACACAACATATGCTTCTGGAAACCATGAGATTCCATAATGGCTCATGAAATATTAATAGGCTTTTTGAGCCTAATTTTAAAAATCAGCAATAAATTATTTAATAGTGCTTAAAAGGGGTGTAAAACCCCCAAACATCAAGATAGGTGCCTATACTTACTAAATTAAGTTAGCCATATGGTACATTACCATTTTAGATTTACAAGGACATCATTTTTTTCTTGTTCTTAATGGATACACAGGGATTTGCAGGAGATGTTATGGGATCACCATTAGCCTTCTTGTTTCTCTGAGAAAGATTGCTTGGGTGATGCTCTGGCCTATTTTAGCTCAACTCTTAGGCTTTTAATGGTTACTTTAATTGATAAAGTACCCACTAATGGACTCTTTGGGGGTGAGTAACTATCCCAACTTTGGACAAGATCCCATTCTCCTAATGTGACCTTTTTATGCACACAACCTCTGAGGCACAAATCAGGTGAGAATGTGGCTAACCTTCTGCCTTGATCATTTTCTTTCCCTTTTAGTTATGTAGACTTAAAGGAATATAATGTTGATAAATATCTGGGAGTCTCAAGTGTCAGGAAAGTGTAACGAAAATCAAACAGGATTTGGTGTTTGATGATCTAGGTTCCAATCTTGCAGTGATCAAAAGTATCATCTTGGGAAAGCCACTTCTCTTTGTACTCTTCTACAAAACAAGGCAGTTGACTTAGATCATCTCTAAGTTTCTACAAGCTCTAAATCCCATGATCTTATACATTACACCACTATGAATCAATAAATAAAAATCTATGTAGGTCACACACTATATCAGCGGTTCTCAACCTGTGGGTCGCGACCCCTTTGGGTGTCGAATGACCCTTTCACAGGCGTCACCTAAGACCATAGGAAAACGCATATTTCAGATGGTCTTAGGAACCAAGACGCCGCTCCTCTGTCTACAGGCAGGTCTGCCCATGCAGATACACCCACATACAAGTATTAAAGGGTTGCAGCATTAGGAAGGTTGAGAACCACTGTACTATATGATGGGAGAGGTGGAGCTAGGTGATCTTCTCTGGATGGTGAACCATGATACTACAATAGAATACAACAAACATTTGTTAAGCAACTAGTACTCACAGAGCAATTTGCTAGGAAATGGAAAGGGCAATGTTTATCTAGGATTCAATTTTACTCTCAAAGAGTTTATAGCCTCGTAAACTCTCACCACCAAGACCCAAGCTCAAAGGTGGGTAATAAAAGTTACAGGTGGTAATACTAGAATATAAATGTTTTGAGCTGGGAAGGATTTTAAAGATCATCTATTTTGTTTTTACAGATACAGAAGCTAAGGTTTATAGAAAAGACATGACTTGATCCAATTCACACAGAAAGTTAATGGTGAAGTTGGGATTAAACCCAAGGCTACTGACTCTAAGACCAGTATTGCTCAACACTACTGTATTGTAGGGGTGTTATATCAGCTTGACTGGAGCATGGTGCTTCTATATTCCTACTGAGTATTTGTGGTGAAAGGAAGAGAGAGGGGAGGAGGCGAAAGGAAGGAAGAAGAGAACAGAAGAGAGGAGAGTAAAGAGAGAAGAACAGAGAAGATGGAAAGGGAGGAGAGAAGGGAAAAGGAAAAAGGAGAAATAAAGAAAATGGAAGAGGAATGGAAGAGAGGGGAAAGGATAAGATATCAGAAGAGAGGAGAAGGAGGGAGAGGAGGGGAGGTGAAGAAAGGGGAGCAGCTGCAGTATGGAATGCAAAGAACTCCACAGTTGATTGAAAGAACTTAGCAAAGCAACATGTTCAAGAATGTGAGTGACCTAAGAACATGCCACCTACTTTGGAGGATGTGGAGGGCAACTAGGATGAGAAGGACCCTAAGATAATGTTGTATGAGATTTAATTGAAGGAATTGAGGAGGTTTAACTTATAGGAAATAAAAAGACTTTAAAAGCATTTAGTAGCTGTCTTCAAGTATTTGAAGCTAAGTTTTGAAAGAGAGATTTGATTATGGGTTCTTATCTTGGGATCCATGAATAGATATCAGAAGAGTCTGTCATCTTGGGTAGAAGAAACAATTACATCTATATTTCTCCTAACCTTGAATTGAAATTTAGCATTTATTTCAATTCTTAAAGTGAGCAAAAATACTATTCTAAAAAGAATTCCATTGGCTCTACCAAACAACCAAAGATATCTATGAAAAAAAAATGTTATCATGTTAGGAACACCATGATTAGATTTATTGATTTTCCTTGGCCACGGAGGGAAGAATTAGGAACAATGCACAAGAATTTGCAAAAAGGCAATTTAGTTTTGTTATAAGGAAAAATTTTCTTAAAAAGTAAAGCTAATGTGGGACCTGGGTGACACAGTGAACAGAGCACAGGCCCTGGAGTCAAGAGGACCTGAATTCAAATCCAGCCTCAGACACTTGACATACTTACTAACTGTGTGACCTTGGGCAAGTCACTTAAGCCCAACTGCCCTGCCCTCTGCCCTCCAAAAAGCAACAATAAAAAAATAAATAAAGCTAAAAATAAAAATTTTAAAAATGGAAAATCCTGGGATACATCTTGTCATCTATGTTGTAGGGCAAATTCTTCAGGTCTGAGTTGGACTAAGATGATAGGATAATGACTCTAGAAGTGAAAGGGACCTCAAAGGTCATCTAGTTCAACACCTTCACAAGTTGTTTTTGTTGTTTGTCCTTCATTCTTGAAGAGGACCTTGACCTCAGGAAGATAATGCCATGTCTTGCAAGTGATCTGGATTTAAGTGAGGCAGGACTGTGCAAAGTCTCCAGCTTCACTTTTCTCCTCTGAAGCTATCTAAGGCCAGTGGCCAAATATAGATCAGGATGACCGGAGATGGCCTCTAGTCATTTTACAAATGAAGAAGATGTACAATAAGACTTGTTAAGTTAAGTGACTTGGTCAAGTCACCCAGGTAGTAAGTGCCAGAGATGGGATGTAAATCCAAACACTCTGACTTGAAAGTCAGTGTTCAACTGCTGTCCTGTCAACTCTGAAATCCTGTAAAGACTGAATGTGTTCCACTGTTACTAGCTATGGAAGACCTTTGACAAATGATTTTCCCTCTTTTCCCAGAATTTGTATCTAATGATGCGGTGAGTGAAACCATCACTCAATGTGGTTCTAAATAGATAATAACAAGTCATGAAACATTCTAGCCCTTCCTTTTCCAGATATGGTCATTTTCTACACGCTTCAGTTTTGCAATCATTTTAACTAATCCAGTTCCTTGTTCCAGGAAGTTGAAGATCTAAGAGGAATTTCAGAGACGCACTTTGCTATACCACAGATATCTTGCTTAATCTCTTGAGCAAATGTTTTCTCACTGACACACTCAATACAAACTATTCCTGCAGAGAACTTCTATTATGGGGGATATTTGGAAAGTATCACCAAGAATTGCCAAGTCTTGTCTTTTTTCCAAGATAACATCATTATGGTCTATTGTGTAAGGCAATGAAGCCTTGTCTTAGTGACATATATGGACAAGACAAGTCTAATTCTGCCTCCATTCAACCTTTTTCAGGAGTGAAGGAGAAGCTAGGTGGTGCAGTAGATATAGCACCAGACTTGGAGTCAGGAGGACCTGAGTTCAAATCCAGCCTTGTACACTTAATAGCTGTGTGATCCTGGGTAAGTCACTTAACCCTGTTTGCCTCAAACAAAAAAAGAATGCTGGAATTAGCTTATACTAGAAAGCTGCCTATTAAATTTTTATTATGAGCCTTTATGACTTAGAAATTGGCAGCTGTTTCAAATCAGGTTTTGTTGGTTGTTTAAACTTAAGAAGGTGATGAAGACAATATTAATAACTCAGATTAATTTAAAAGTATACCTATCATATTTTTCCTTGTGCAGCCTATTGTTAAATATTTAAAAGCACACCCTCTGCTTCTAATATTTGAAGACAGCCATCATCCCTCCCTTCCTAATTTTCCCTCCTTAGAGTTAAACCCAATTCTTTCAAATGATCTTCATATGATGAATTCATGCAATGTTCATTTGGCAGGAATCGATGAAAGTAAATCCTGATCTTTATCTTCAATTGATTTCACTTCTTATTATTTATCAACAGATGTTATTTTATGTGAGTAATTCTATAGATAATCAGCATCTTTACTAGAAAAGCAAAAAAGATATTCTCTACAGTAGCCTAAACTCAGGAAGGCAGTGACAGAGGACACCACAGATCTGAATTATTCCTCACCTACCTGGAATGCATTGCTCCATTTGTGGTACCAGATTAACTCATGGAAGGTTGGCAAAGATGAGAACTCCAGCTTTCCTTTTATGTGCACAATAGATTTCAGATGTCAAATGTGTGCTAAGGATGTTCACTCAGTGTCGTGTCTTCTAGAGATTCTGAGGCCACAATAAGTAGAGAAAGAAGGTGTTACCTGTTGCTTCCACTCCTAGATCTATACTTAGGTATTTTTAAATTGTAATTAGTTACATTAGAGGAGGTGGGGACAGGAAGAGGGAATTTAGAATTAAAATGTTCATTCTCCCTATCTCTGCCCAAGGTCCTTTAATCTGGACATGTATAAGGCTATAACATATGTTCTCAGGTACTGTGTAGCTATAAAATATCTTTTATCTGGATATTATCAATGTACTTGAAAATTTTCAGAGATTACAACATCATAGCTTATGGGGTAGAAAGCAAAATAACAGGAAGAAATGAAATGGCATAGATAAGCAAAAAATAAAATAAATGGTTGGGAGCACAAGTATACCAGCTATGCCCCCTGAGGCCTATGTAAAACAGCAAAATAACAAATAGAAGAGCCATAAATGAAGCAGTATGCAATGACTTGAGGGCAGCCACAATTTAACCCAGTCATCAATGAGTGAATGAATAAATGAAAGAAACAGCACATATCAAATATTTACTATGTGCCAAATTGTGTGATAAGTCAAAAACAATGCTTACCCTGAAGTAACAAGGGAGAAAACACATATAAGAAAATCATGGCTAGGGAGAATTATTTTTGGTTTGGAATATCATTGGGGTAATGAGTAATGCTATGGAGAAGTAGATAGTCATTCCCTTTCCATGAGCAATGGAAGAGTTGTTCTGATCACAATTCTTAGAAATGGAAAGGGAAGAGAGCATGTTAGGGGTCTGGGGAGGTAGTGTATGGGTTGGGGGAACAAGATGGCATCTGGTGAATTTATGGCCGGAGCCTGGATCCAGATATAGTGTGCAAATGAGAAAACCACCAATCAGAGGAAAGCAGGGTTCTGGGATGGGAGTTCCAGGAATGAAAGAGTTAAATATTCCAAGGCTTGGTTGCTTGTGCAGGAGCCATGGCAACTGGTAAACAGTAACATCTAAAGCCATGATCTTGAGATTCTTTTTTTTTTTTGGAGGGGGGAAGGCAGGGCAATTGGAGTTAAGTGACTTACCAAAGGTCACACAGCTAGTAATTGTTAAGTGTCTAGTTCATATTTGAGCTCAGGTCCTTCTGACTCCAGCACCCGTGCTCTATTCACTGTGGCACCTAGCCACCTCTGATCTTGAGATTCTTCACTGCCTTGTACCCTACCCCTCTAACTCATCAAACTCCTTTCTAAAATGCTGCGTCAAGAACTGAATATAGTTCTCTGAATACAATACCATGTCTAACCAGAGCAGAGAAGGAATATTATTTTTCATGCCTTGAATATTATAGTTCTCAATGTAGCCTAAGAATTTTCCTGCTCTATCATATCATTGACTCATTTTATGCCAGTGCTAACCTACCATCAGATCCTTTTTTTTTTAGTTGACTTGCTATCTAGTCATATCTTTCTATCTTATAATTGTGGCAGTTAGATAATGCAATAAATCGAACACTGGGCTTTGAGTCAAGAAGACTAGAGTTCAAATTTGACCTCAGATGCTTGCTAACTGTGTGACCCCGGCCAAGTCACTTAACTTCTATTTGCCTCAGTTCTTTCATCTGTAAAGTTGGGAAAATCATAGCTCCTACCTCTCAGGATTGTTGTGAGGATCAAATAAGGAAATAATTTCTTAGTGCTTAGCACAGTGTCTGGCACATAATAAGTGCTATGAAATGTTAACTACCATTATTGTGAATTTTCTGAAACCTGGTATAAGAGTATAGAGCAAAGCTCAGTTCAGACTATACTCTTTTCAGACATTGAATGACTAATCCAAGTGATGAATATATGTGTTTTATAGTGGGTAGAAAATTTGGAATAGCCCCATTCATGGCTTGTAAAGAACATGCATCTTGGAGTAGTTCATACTCTCAGTGACCTATTTTATCAGATTTTAAAGAGGTAGATGATCCTATCAGACTTTGATTGACCAGTATAAAGACATGTCCTCTTCTGGGCTACTTTGAAGTCTAGCCATGAAGAAGTACTTTAATCAACCTGAAGGGATTTTAGGGCCTTAACTATTCAATGACTGACAACACAGAAGAAATGTTTTGTGATCAGCTAAGATCAGCTATGCCCCCTGAGGCCTATGTAAAACAGCAAACTCAGCAGCTATGGGACCAGTCAAGAAAAAAGCTCTAGCAGACAAGAAGAGACATCTCAAAAAGCACTCAGATAATGAGAACTTTCTCTTTTTTTTTTTCTTTTCCTCCTTGCACCTTTTGAAGAGGGTAGAAAGCAGGATAGGGGCTTCTTTTGTTCCCCTCTTCCTTTGTCAGTAATATATTACAGCAATAATATGCAACAAGAATCTGTGCCTCACCTAGCAGTGAGAGCTGAACTAAAAAAAAGAAAGAAAGAAAGAAAGAAAGAAAGAAAGAAAGAAAGAAAGAAAGAAAGAAAGAAAGGAAAAGAAAAGCAGATCCAGGGAGCACATCAGAACAGTGTGTGCAGTAAAGAGCCTGCATCCAGGGGAGCAGAGTGAAGACTTCATTAGAAAAGCCATCCAGGCACAGTGGTAGTGAAGTGTATGTCCCTCCCTAAAAAGAGTACAGTCGATTCCGCTCTAACACTTGTTCTGAAAATGCACGTTTATTCTAATACAATTGAATTATCAGGGAACAACTTAAGCATAATATAAATTTTATTATGTTTGCTTATTCTCAATTTTGTCCCTAAGAAACAGTGAGAATCCAAAAAAAACATGCCACCTCACAGTAACTCACAAGTTATACTACCTTGGAAGATGACTTCCACAGGCATACTACAGGTCTTTTTAAAGGTAAAGGACTATATCTACTGAGTGTCTCCTGGTGCAGTGGGAGCTGAGGGTAGCAGAGGGCTAGCCTGTATGACCACCTCACCTTTTGCTTCCAGTCTTAAGGCCTGGTTAACTCGTGAGAGACTTTCCCAGCCTGGTTCCCTTGGGAAACCTTTGAAAGGTTTGAAAAATCACAGCAAGGGTGCGAAACCTTGGCCTAGAAGCCACATATAGCCCTCTAGATCCACAAGCGTGGCCCAAATTCAGTCAAAGGGCTGCACTTAAGGACCTAGAGGGCCACATGTGGCCTCAAGGCAAAAGGTTTCTCACCCATGCTTGAACCATTCCCCTGTTTTTAAAGGATTACATATTATATCTCTCTGTATATTTGTACAGTGCCTTATGTATAGATGGTCACAGAATGGTCAATAATGCTATGGCTAATAAATACCTCTTTCCTGATTAGTAGAGTTCATTTTTGTTTTAATCTTTACAACACTTATGGGAAAACACCCAACTGTAGCATGAGATAGGTGGTTACATGGCATAGAGAATAGAGTACTGGGCCTGGAGTCAGGAAGACTCTTCTCTTGAGCTCAAATCTGGCCTCAGACACTGTCTAGATGTGTGACCCTGGGCAAGTCACTTAACCCTGTTGGCCTCAGTCCCTCATCAGTGAACTGAGCTGGAGAAGGAAATGGCAAACCACTCCAGTATCTCTGCCAAGGAAATCCCAAAATGGGGTCATGGAGAGTTGGACATGACTGAAAAAACAGCTTAACAAAAAACAAAATAACAGCATTGGTTATCATCTTCTGCCACAGATTTTTTTTTTCCTCAGTTAACTCTTTAACTGAGTCATTATACTTTACTTTGAAATAATCATTGATGCTGCCATGGCCAGCAAAACTGACCAATGTGCTTTTTGTTTGTTTGTTTTTGTTCCCTACACTTCTGGCTCTTCTCCCAAGCCTGGCATGGACCCTTTAAGATTGAGCTCCAGCACTTTCCACAGGAAGCCTACCTTTAATTACTTCCATTGCTAGTGTCCTTTATCACAAACTACTTTGCATTTAATTTTTATATAAGTTTGCAAGTATTCACTTTATAATTATGCTAGATGTGTGAATATATATACTTTTTACCTCCTCTTTTAGAACATAAGCTATTTGTAAATAGAGCTTTTTATTTCCCCTTCTTTTTATTTGTTTACCCGGTGTCTGGCAATGCCTGCTGCAATTGGATTGATTCATTGTTCCTTGTACATAATATTCCTCTTCCTTTCCACCCAGCCTTAATCACTGAATGGGTGTGGCCTCAGTCAAACAGACCTGCTTAAAAAAAAAAAAAAAAACTTAGCTTAAAAAGACCACTGTATTAAGGGCCATTTCTAGTCATCCTGATCTATATCTGGCCACTGATCCCAAATGGCTCTGGAGGGAGAAAGTGAGGCTGGTGACTTTGCACAGCTCTGCCTCGCTTAAATCCAGTTCACTTGCATGTCATAGCATCACCTCCCTGATGTTATGGTCCTCTTTGAGAAGAAGGACAAACAACAACATCCAAACAGGGAACGTACCCCACCTCTCACATGTGTTCTCTCTCTTTTCATCTCTGTCTCTTAGAATGCCTCACTTTCTTCTAAGTTCAGCTCAAGGACTACCTCCTACTTGAGGTCTACCTGGTCTCCCAAGTTACTAAGACACTCCCTCCCAATTTCTTTTTTTTTTTTATTTTATATAGAGGTAGTGTGTGGTGGTAGATAGGGAACTGGCCTTGCAATTAGGAAAACCTGGAGTCAAGGCTTATATAAAGAATTTATTACTATAAAGAATCTCATGTTGTAAAGATTAAATGTAAATATTTGACTATGTATTCCTGGAAAAGTCACTCAACCTCTCAGTGATTTACAGGCAATACTCTGAGACTAGAAGTTACAGTAAAGGTGATGTTTTGCTTTGGAAAAAGTTCCTCATTAACAGATCCTTGCACCAGTGAAATCATAGGCGCAGTCATCATAGAGCGTGTCCCAAAAGTCTTCGTACAGTTTTAAGCTCTAATAACCTCAGAAGTATAAATGCTATAAACTTACAAAAAACATTTGGAAGGCTAATTATACAAGCTTTAAAATAATTGATAGATTTCTTATCAAAATTCAATTTAACTACAGTTATCCCTTACATATTGTGGGAGTTGGAGATGTGGCTCCCTCCATGATCTGGAAAATTCATGTAAAATGTTTTGGTCTTTTCTTTGTACCAGAGAAGAAACCTGAATTATTATGGCAGTGAAAGATAAAATATGTCGATATTATACAATACTGTACATATATTTTATATATTCCTGAGTTTCTAAAGCTTTTCTGTGTCATTTGATGGCCTTCACTTATCATCTGGAGCTTTCGCGAAACTCCCCAAAAATTTCCATTTAATTTCTTATGCTGACCCACAATATATAGAAACCACAATGGGAAAAGCCGTGAGGTGGATGGGGTAACTGTTCTGTCCTGCTACATTGCTCTATTAAATTTCTGAACTTTGTAAAAAACATTCATCACTTGCACTCAGTGATAGAAAGGATTGTGTTTGTAATCCTAGCCTTCAGATCATCCAAAGAACAAGGCTTTTATGGAGGCATCGATTTGAACACAACTCCACAAGAAATAACCAATGGAGATAGATCAAATGACTAAGGAAAGTCAAGAAAGAGATCCTCCTCTTCTGCTACACCCGCCTGGTTAGGTGTTGTCCAAAAAGTCATGGACACAAGATGGGCAGCTACGGGTGCATAGTGCATAGAGTGCACTGAGGTCAGGAAGACTTATCTTCTCAAATTCACATCCAGCCTCAGATGCTAAGTAGTCATCTGATGGTGGGAAAGTCATTTCACCCAGTTTGCCTCAATTTCCTCATTGGTTAAGTGAACTGGGGAAGGAAATAACTGTATCTCTGCAAAGAAAATCCCAAGAGTGGTCATGAAGAGTTAGGCATGACCAAAAACAACTAGACACAATGACTGAATGCCTCTTCTTGTTAAAATTAAAATTTTTAAAATATGTTTTTAAAAAATCACAAAACCAAATGAGCATAAAAGGAAATTTAAAAATAAACATTTCAAGTTTATGTTTCTGTGAAGTTTGTAGCATTTTTCCTTTGATGTTACTAAAGTTTAAAAGTATACTAAAACTTACCTATATATATCTATATGTATACCTCTGTTTGTGTATGTGTATATATATGTATGTATGTATGTACTGTGTATACATTATGCCTATAATGTTTAGATATTTGTGTATAAAGAAAAATAGATATAAAATTTACTTAGTATCATAGAATCATAACTAAAACGGATTTTTGAGGACACCACATCCAACCCCCTTATTTTACAGATAAGGAGAATGAGTCTGAGTAGTTCTCACTGCTTTTTCATAGCAACCATAACCTCTTTGAGGGCAAGGGACTATTTCATTTGTCTTTGTGTCTCCAGTGCCTTCACAACACATATGCCACATAGTAGGCACTAAATGGCTGCTCATTGAATGAATGAAAGACCAAATGGTTGCAACCTAAGGGTGCTCTGAGATCCAAAACATAAAATGCTTTCCCTCCACCCATAGATTCATAACCTGACACCTTAGATTTAATTTGCTTTCCTAAATGATCACCATAATAGCAAATGAGAAGTTCAAAAAATGAAAATGAGAAATAGTATGGTAATGAGCCATTCTGAAGCAATTAAAATGTTTCATTATGTGCTACCTAAACCAAGGCACCTCTGGCAAGAAACAGGTGTTCCCCATTTATCCCATCAATAAATTAAACCATCCTTGTTGGAATGCTATTTCCTATCATGTGGGATATTCACCACATGGCTTAGTTCTTACATTCATTTGTTTCCCAAGGTGAAAGAATTCTTCAGATATTACTGCTTTTCTTACCTGAATCTTTTCTTTAACTAGCTCCTGCAAAGTTGTGTTGGAGCATAAACTCTATTTTGATTTATATACACAGATTGGCAAAGAGTTCCACTTTGAATAAAAAGAAGATTGTGCAACCCTAGAAATAACCCTTGGCTCTGCTGCCTTAAAGGCAGCCATAGGTGGGGCAGTGGATAGAGAAACCTTCCTGGAGTCAGGAAAACCTGAGTTTAAATCCAGCCTCAGAAACTTGCCAGTGGAACAGTCACTTAGTCTTTATTTGCTTAATTTTCCTCAACCATAAATTGAGGATAACAATAGTACCAGGCTCCTAGGATTGTTGTGAGGATTAGAAGAGATAATCTTTATAAAGTGCTCAGCTCAGTGCCTACATGGTTTGTGCTTAATAAAGGTTTCCTTTGTGTCTACTTCTATACATCCTCCCTTCCTCCTTCACTCCCTCCTTTCCTCCCTTCCTCCTTCACTCCCTCCTTTCCTTCCTTCCTTTCCTTCTTTCTTATTTGATTCCTTCCTTCCTTCCTTCCCTCCTTCCTTCCTTCCTTCCTTCCTTTCTTCCTTCCTTCCTTCTTATTATCCAGATCCCATTCATCCTTCAAAATCTAATTGATGCCCCACCACCTCCAAAAAGTCTTCCATGATTGTTATTCCCCATATTGTTCTCTCCCTCTGACTTTCCACAACACGTGCTCTTTCTTCTAAGCTCTTTTCTTTTTTTTTTTTTCCATTTCACAATTTGTATTTTTTAAATTGATTTTTGTGTAAATCTTTTCTTTTCAGCTAAAGCAGCGGTTCTCAACCTGTGGGTCATGACCCCTTTGGGGGTTGCCTAAGACCATAGGAAAACACATATTTCCAATGGTCTTAGGAACGGAGACACCACTCCTCTATCTGTCTCCAGGTCAGCCCACATGCGGATACGCCCACATGCGGATATGCCCACATACATGTATTAAAGGGTTGCGGCATTAGGAAGGTTGAGAACCACTGAGCTAGCATATAAGCCCCTTGCCATTCCCACTACAATGATACTAGGATTTCATGGATTCAAGATTTCATGTCCTCTTATCTAAACTATAGTAACAACGTGCTATTTTGTCTTTATGCATCTAGATTTCACCCGTTCCCTTCCATGTGAGGAAACCAAAGAAAATTTGCAGTCTGCTCCTGGGGTTCTGCTCACCAGCAAAAAGGGAGAAGCCAGATTGTGAATGATGGAGGAATTTTTTTAAGTGAAAATATGAAGAGGAAGATGTCATTAAAACAGCATTCAAGAAGATTAATTAGCAGAAATAGGAAAGTTTGACAGAGAGGCAGGTTTGGGCAGAGAGATAATCAGTTCTACTTTATCCTCAAATTTGAGGGAGCTCTGAAAAACAATAAGGGATTAATACATAGCTCTGGAAGACATCTTTGTAGAGATAATGACTGAATCCATGGAGAATAGATATCAGCCCCTGAAGCAAATATATGTGATAAAGGCCACTAAAATGTCTTCCATCATATGTCTGGCATATGGATAAAGAAAGATACTCCAAAATAATTCATCTACTTTATGATTTCATGGAGGCTAGTTCTTTTTAGCTTTTAGTCTCTATCCTTGTTATTTCTGTCATGACCCATATCAGATGACCATATTCAATCCAGAACATTCTCAAAAAAATCTGTCTTCAAGCCTATGTTCAAAGTACTCAAAAAATAGCATGGTTTCTTCCAAGACCATCCTTTGGGTGCAAGTCTATTAGGCAGCATAGTAGAGCAAGGAAACTTCAGTGAGATGAATGTTGATGGCAGTGGTGGCAAGAATGATTTATGGAAGAAAATATATGTTATATATGGCTTCATAGGTTCTTTGCCTATTTTTGTGGTTTCTCTCAACTTAGAACTGCCATTATTAATATTAAAAGCCAGTTCTATGCAGGAGATCAGCATCAGGCTCACAAAATAGGCTGGCCTGATTTTGCTCCTAGTCCCCGATTACATGAGAATTTTCCCATTGTAATCAGTATCACAAAAATCACCTCTAATCAGTATTATTTAAACCTTCAATTTTCTTCATTTTCCTCAAGGCAAAGGGAACCTGGTATCAAAGAAATTTCTCCCAGTGACACTATTTCTTTTCAAGTATGACTTAATTGGACAGTTCACACTGCCTTAGCCATTTTTGTATCCTTGCACATACCTAAATTTTGACTTCACATACACATTTCAGCATTTATCTAAAGATAAATTTGAGTGGAAGGTCTAGATAAGACAGTAAGCTATTGAATATAAAGTAATCCCCCATTTTTTTCCCCATGTTTGAATTCTTTATCTCTACTTACTACTCAGTTTTCTCATCTGCAATGTGAGCGAATTGGACTATATAATCTGTGAGATTTCTTCAAGTTCTAAATATATTGTGATACTTAAGGATACCCTCCACTTGCTTGTGGGTTCCCCACATAAGCTTTCTAGATTCAAGATACTCTGGTTTTCCAACTACTCAAAAATTCACAGTTCATGAATGAGCCCCCACCTATAGGTGTACTTTTACTAGTCAGCCAAAGAGCAAAATTAGCTCAGTCATATATGAAATGGCATACTAAGAAAATTCACAAAATAATATTCCCTCATTAACCTAATGCACATTCTAAGCCACAAATACATACAACATCAATAGGAAAAGTGGCCAAGTCTAAGGAACATCTGTGGAGTAAAACACACAGGGTATACATATGGCCAATGCATATGCATAGAGGGGTAAATCATATTTCTGATGTGTCAAGTATTGTCATTTAGAGATTTTCTGTTTCCAACTTTTGGCTTTAGCTGGAGTCCTTAGCCAGGGTACTACTTGTTCTCCATAAGCTATTTCAGATCTAACTTAGAGGCAGAGGCTTAAATTTTAGCCCTTTTACAAGTGCAGGGCCCTCATGCTTCTAGTCACTGTTTTTGTAGGAAAAAAAAAAATAGCTTTTTTCTTTTCCTCTATGTGGAAAGTTCTCAGAGCTTTAGTTTTGTAAGTTTTTTTTTCCTCCAAAAGAATAGTTTACTTTCATGTCTCTAGTAAGAACATATAGTATCCTCATTCATTTTCTTTTTGTGAGCCTAGCTCACTTCCTTGTCATAGTCCCTTTGCCTTAAGCTTTTGTCTAATTCAAGGTTAAAAAGACTTTGTAATTCCTGCCTAATGTCTGATTACCAAACTGTACCTCTTTAGAATGCTGGTTCTTACATTTTTTGTGTTATGTACCCCTTTGGCAGTATGGTGACACCTTTGGGCCCCGTGTCAGAATAATATTTTTAAATGCATAAGTCAAAATGCATAGGATTACAAAGGGAACCTATTATATCAAAATATAGATATGAAAACATATATGTATACATACATATGTGTACATGTGCCCCAGATGAAAAACCCCTGATTTGGGAATATCTTAGCAATTTTTCTGTCAACAAATATCCAATAACTGTCTGGATGTGATCCCTTCATTATCCCTCCCCCTTCTCATTTTCTGTTGAAGATAAAAAGGCAGAGGCACAAAACTCATAGATGGAACTGCTTCAAGGCATTGTCATCCACATCAATTTTTTGTTTCAAATTTCTACCTTTATCAAGTATATGTAGCTGACAGAAAGTCTTTTCAGGTTTTGTTCACCCTATGCTATTATCTCATGATCTGTCAGAATTTAGCAAGAGTGAATTAGAAGAAGTATAGTACAGAGTGGCTCATATCCTAATTTTGACACTATCTGTCCACATCTTCTCCAGACATTCTCTCTGGACCTCAGTTTCCTTATCCATAAAATGAGAACCTGGGGTACATAACCTCTAGTGTCCCATCTACCTCTAAATCCTAAATCAAATCAGATCCAGATAGAGGTAAGACAAAGTTTGCCTTAAGATTTAATACCTACAAAATTGCATTATTAAAGTTTAGATTAAAGAAATTGAAGAAATACCAATCACATAGCTAATCCACTTGGTGAGATTTCCCTAGACAAAGCGTGCTGTGCTTTACTCTCTTCCTTTAACCATGATGGGTTTGTCATGGCCCCAGAACCTAGGATGGCTATAGGGAGCTATGAAAAGTTACTAACTGGCTAGAATAGCCTGATTACTAGAAACCAGACCCTTGAAAGCATTTCTATATAAATGGGCAAAGTATCTCCCCAGATTTCTAGAGGAGCTAAAATTTGATGTATTTTATTCGTTTAATATCTTTTGTTTTCAAAGGAAGGACTACCAGTTGTCTTCACTCGGGTCCCTTCACCTGCTCACAGAAGCATGCTAAGTGCTCACTCTCTTTAAACCGAAACTATCATCTCAAAGGGACATCACTTTGCAATGCCACTGAGACAGAGAATGCAGAAGAGAATTGCCCACGTCCATTGGCAATAGCCATGATTGTTCTGAATGGAGTAGAACCTGGGAGTTGTGACAACTATAACAATAGTCCTATTTGTATAGCATTTTGTACTACTTGGAGTGCTTTCACATGTGTTATCTTCTTTGTCTTCACAATGGGAAGTGGGTAGGGTAGGCAGTATCCCTAGATCAAATGCTAGAGTTTAGAAACCTTTGATTCTAGCTGCATTGCTTCCAGGGTGGCAGAGCAGCCATAAATCAGACCAGAAAATTTCCAGGTGGCCCCAAATCATTAGGGTACTATCCCAGACCATAACTGTCTCCCCTACTGCCCTCTCTCAGTCTGAAGATTGGAAGTAACTTCCAAAGATCGGCAGAAAAATGCCCAATTAACTTCTGGGAGAGTTGCACCTTGATTTCTTTATACTGTCTAACTAAAATAGATTAGAAAATGAGCAAGGTAGGTGAAGTAGTAACTACACTGACATTTAAACACTATATATTCTATCACCTTGCTGTCATTTTGTTCAATTGGTCAACCTCAGATTCCTCTCCTTTCTATAAGATCTCTTCTCTTGATCACATTTTTCTTGCTTGTGATAAATATGTTCCTTATGTCTTCTTTGTCACAGAATAATAGAATTTTGTAGCTTCACTTGAGCAAACCATTTAGTCCACTCTTCTATCCAATGCCCTATGAGCACGTTAGAGTTGGAATAATGAAGACCTGGGTTTAAAGGTCAAGGTTGAAACTTCATAGCTTTTGTTAAGCTTTAGTTTAAATCTGAGCTATGATGCTTCACTCCAAGTCTGGCCCACTATTTCCTCTGCCGTTTGGTCTCTCCTTTCATGGTGATCTGAGACTTTTTGTGAAATTATTGGAAGGAAAGTATTGTGAATAGATAATGGTATGTTGATCATGAATATTTCAACCTCACTTTAAACAAAAGCCGATTGGGTAGTTTCTTGGATATGAAACCTTAAACAGAGAAGGTTGCTGCAAAGATGCTTTTTTCCTCCAATTAGCTGTTTCCCTTCAAATTTTAGCTGCATGTTGTTTTGTTGATTACAAAAGCTTTTTAATTTACATATTCAAAATTGCATATTCTACTTTCTTTTGTTTTTGAGATCAAGTACTCTCTTCTGAACTATAGTTCAGAAGTTAACAACATCTTCATCCATTCTCCTCTAACTTGTTTGTGATATTATCATTAATAGCTAGTTCATTTATCTACTTGGATTTTATTCTGGCATATGATAAGAGATTTTGGACTAAACCTAATATCTGCC
>CM053587.1:107822111-107842916 GCA_028646515.1 Pseudochirops corinnae
AATTGATAGATGAATGGTAGAGGTAGAAAATGATAGAGATATATGAAAGATGATAAAAAGAGAGATTGATAGATAGATAATTTATTAAGTGTTAACTATTTGCAAGACATTGTGCTGAACACTGGGAATACAAATGAAAGCAAAAAGAAAGACAGTGCCTGCTCTCAGGGAGTTTACATTCTAATGGGAAAAGACATGAAATCATGAACTCTCCATGGCCTTGTCCAAGTATTTCCAAGAATGGTGGCTGACATTACCTTTGCTAGAGCACAGAAGGGAACTATAAAGGCTAGCTTTTTCTTTCCTTCTTCTGGTGTTCACAGTGCAAATGATCACACATTAGGACTAAGTAGGCAGCTTTCTCAGTAGACTAATCACTCATTCATTGTTGACAAGATTGTAATAGGTGATGAGTGGTGGGTAAAAAACGCTTGACCTGAAAACCCAATTTTCTCCAAAGTTGTTGTCAGTGGTATTGCAGTAAGGAGCACTTTGCTAAATTTATGACAGCCAAGGGGTAATTAGGCAGAGAAATATCATTTTCTTCAACTCCAGGCCAGAATCCTTGGTGCCCTTTGATGAGCTCTATTCTTATAATCAACTATAATTTCAAATGAAAAATTATTTATTGGTAAGGATAATCAAGTAGGCAACCATGACAGATAATCTGGGAGGCATCTCTCAATTTACCAGTCAGAGGGCCTGGGTTCAAATCACATCTTTAGAACTTTCTACTTTTATGACTTGAGTATATCAGTTTACTTCCTCTGCAAAATGAGAGGATTAGACTCTGAGATCCTTTTCAGCTCCAAGTCTATGAGCCTTGACCAGCATACACATTAGAGGTAAAATTTACGCCTTTGTAAGTCCTGGTTAAGGATGAGAAAGAAGTATAACTCAAGGTGATGAATTTGTCTGTGAGATAGACTCAAGCAGACACAAGAGTTGTCTCCTTTCAAGTTTCTCCTAGTTCTTGGAAAGACTCCACTGTGTAAGAACTGGGCCCAACGCCACACTGAGCCCCATGCCTGCTAAAAGGAGGAGATTCCATGTCTTAATTGGAGAGCAGGGTGTTCCTCAGCTTTAGAGTGTTGGGGCTTAACTGTTTCAGGAGATGATTTCCACCAGAGCCTAAAGTCAGTCACACTTCAGGAGAGTAAAACAGCTGCCAACACTGCTCTTGTTTCTTCTTTCTGTCAATGTCTATTTTCCACAGTCACAATGCCAAAGAGCTCTGCTTAGGAAGGGATGACTCAGAGTTCCCATTCGAAAAAGACAGTGTGCTCTGGGCAAGTACATGTGCATGGTTCCCTCAGGTTGCATGAGAACAGCACAAAAACAGGAATGGTTGGCTTTTACCTTCCAAATTCACAATAAAAATGCTAATGATAATAATACCCACCAACATGTGCAAAGTATTTGAAAGTCTACAAAGAACTTTATATACATTAGCTGATTTCAGTCTCACAACAGCTCCAATGTACTTGAGAAACAGCCTGGTAGAGTGGATATAGAGCCTGCCTTGGTGATAGGATGACTCAGGTTCAAGTCTTGCCTCTAACACATACTGACTGCATGGCAAGAGTCAAATCATTTAACCTCTTAGTGTTCCTGGGCAATTATCTAATACTTGAAGTTTCAGAGCAGGTATTTCTTGTGTCATGAAGGCAATATTCACAGCATCGATGGCAACTATGAATATGCTGGCATAGTTCTGAATAACAAAATATAACAGACTTTCCATATAGAAGACAGAAGCAAAACATTTATTCAGATACCAGAAAGGTGAATCTATCATAGCAACAAAGAATTTAATATACCTTATCACTGGAGGAAGCAATGCCATCTGAAAGCCTTCCTCCTGCTCAGGTCTTCTCCCAAACAAACACTCACAATCCTAGCTTTCTCCTTGTCTGCATCCTCTCCTCCCTCCATTCTAACTGCTTTCACCCATTTTCCACCCCTTCCTGTTCCACCTGTTCAGCACACTCCTCCCACTACAGGTTCCATGTGATTGCCTTCAGTCTATTAAGGGTTAGGGAAGCTCTTCAAATTCCCATTCCCATTACACTCCTCTGCATTGGTATTTTTTTTATCTGGAGTTCACTATATCAATGAAATCACGGATTTGGTCTGACTGAATCCATCTCACCTCACCAAAAAAACAAAAAACAAACAAAAAAAGTTCTGTGAGGTAGATATTACTGATACAGTTATTATCATTTACTGCTGAAGAAAAGGAGGTTCATTTAGTTTTATTTTTCCTTTTTGGAAGGGGGAAGGTAGGGCAATTGGGGTTAAGTGACTTGGCCAAGGTCACACGGCTATTTTTTTGTGTTAAGTGTCTGAGGCTGGATTTAGAGTCAGGTCCTCCTGACTCCAGGGTCCGTGCTCTATTCACTGTGCCACCTACCTGCCCCAAGGAGGTTCATTTATATAAATATGTTTTACGTATATATATATATATATATATATATATATATATACACTATCTAGTTAAAATTAGAATTTATTCTTAATTATAATCAAGTAGACAACAGTGGTAGATGATCTGGGAGGCAGCTCTTGCTCTGGTACTTAGAGGGCTTAGCTTGAAATCCCATGTCTTGAACTTTCTACTTGTGTGATCTGGGCAAGTCACTTTACTTCATCTCTAAAATGAAAGGATTACAACCTGATATTTGTGTGTGTGTGTGTGTGTGTGTGTGTGTGTGTGTGTGTGTGTGTGTGTGTGTGCAGTCTGCTCTAGAATTTTGCCTGGGATTTAACAGCAAACTTGCTAGCTTAGGTTTCCCAAATCTACCTTTAATTTTTCCCTGGTTTTGAAACTGAGGATATTTTTCTGTTTCCAGTCTTCCATTGTTTTACCTTGGTCTCTCCAGTTTCCCCTGGATTATCAGCAGTGATTCAAGTATCATTTCTATAAGTTCATTTAATTCTCTGAAGTATAAATCCTCTAGATAAGACACTTGAAATTGTTTAGAGCAGCAGGCTCTCTCTTACTATCTTCTCATTGATCTTAGGCTCCAATTCTCTTTTAAATAGGTTTTTCCCCCTTCCCTTTTCAATGTGAAGATCATTCTTCTTATCATAAAAGAAAGAAACAAAATGGGAAGGGAGTAGATCAACTTTCTATGTCATCTGTTAACAACATACCTCTTGACACAAGCAATGGACCCATTTCTGGTTAGCATAGTCAAGAACTGTTGCTTAGGCTATAGATGTCTGACCTTGAAGACAAGAAGAGCTGAATTCAAATCTAGCCCCTGATTCATATTGTGACCATCAATCACTACTTCACACTACCCACCAGGCAACATTTTATCACCCTCAGTTACAGATGAGTTGCTGATGTGAAATAGTTGGGTAAATTCTCCACACCGTGGTGAAATCATAAGCTTTGAATTCCTCCCATGAAAAGAAAAAAAAAAAAGAAAAACAGCATTTTTTTCTTTCTGAACAAAATAGCCACCGAGAAACTTTCTTTCACCTATCTTTGGTGTATAGAAGTAGTGTTATTTAGGGTTTAGATAGCTGGCCTTGAAGACAGAAGAAAAAAGAAAAAAAAAAGCATTTTCTGAATACTTCGCTTCATTAGCAACCAGGTAGTACAGCAGAGAGAGCTCTAGGCCTGGAGTCAGAAAGAAGTTCAAATTCAGCCTCAAAAACTTAAAACAAAAATTATTTTATTCTGAACTTAAGAAATAAAACAGGCATTTCCATAACATAGTAGAACAGAAAAAAAGATGATTGCATATGAAACTTCAAATCTATTACATACAACTTGCTATTCCTTTTAAATATAAAGCTATCTGCGTGGCCAGGTAGTACAGTGGATAGAGCACTGGCCCTGGAGTTAGGAGGATCTGAATTCAAATTTGGCCTCATACACTTAACACTTACTAGCTGTGTGATCTTGGACAAGTCACTTAACCCCAATTGCCCTGCCTTCCCCCTCCAAAAAAGCAAAATAAATAAATAAACATAAAGCTATCATGTTACTTTCTTTTTTCCCCTTTTTATTCTCTGCTCCCTTCCACCCCACCTGCCTAGCCCTAGGGATGGCCACTATTAGGCACAAATATGTGTGTATGTTTATGTGCATAAAACCATCATACTTTTCCTTGAAAGAATACAAAGTTTTCTGTGCGTGTGACCTCAGATTATCTTCCCACCTCTAAGGTAAAAATCATAATCTCCACTGCCACACTTTCTTAGTACCTGTGTGGCTTGGAGCAGCTTCCTTGGATTCTCTGGTCCTAAGCTTCCTCATTTGTCCATAAGGGAATTGGACTTGATGGATGGCCTTTAAGGTCTCTTCAAGCTTCACGAGTGTGATTCTCTGTGTATAGCAAATGATGTTAGATACTGAGCAATATGGAGGATATTGAGGACAACTGAAGATATGCAAGCCCTATCTTTCAGCCGCAACAAGACACACTCACAGAATAAGGACAAGATCTAGGGCCATAGAAGATATAAGTGCTAAATGAGAAGTCGAGACAAATGTGAAGACTCAGCTAATATTTCTATGTGTAGACTGGGCCTCAAGTGCTTTGCGACTGGGTGAGAAATAACCAGTTTGAAGAAGGCCAAAAGTCATCAGTGCTGCCGAAAAGGGAAATGACTTTTTTTTCATTGCATTGACATTCTCAGAAAACTCTTAATCTTAAAAATGTTTCCATTGTTAAGCTTATTTTTTTATCTCCATGAGTTCATTATAAAAACAATATCACAATCAGATGTCTGGTGCCTCATGGGCACAGCATGCTCTGCCTGTTGGAAAATCACAAGACAAGGCTTAGTAAACCTGCTTCTAGAAATGTGTGATGTCATATGATGGAAGATCTATCTCTCCATTGGAGAACGTGAGCAGTTGTTCTATAATTATTTCCTACCTCCATACTGTGTAGTGAAGAAAAGATGGAACCAACTGAGCATCCAAAACATACTAACTGGCAAAGAGATCTCTCTCCATTTCCTGACAGACCACATTTGAATAAGATGGGCCTGATTCCTGTAAGCTTTCAGGAAGGAAGAGAGAGCTGGTACCAGCAGTCTACTCAAACACTCCCATCATTTACAATAAAGCTATGAATACATGGCCATGCTGTGATTTCTGTGTCTTTTTCTATTCTTTCTTTCCTTTGGTGAAGGACTATTGGAGATGAAATGGCTCAAGCTTCAACCTGAAGGGCAAGCCACGAAAGATCCAGCAATAGGAATCCATATCAGAGTTGCTGGGTAGATGAGAATGGTAAAGAACATATTCGCAAGCAACCAACTCTAACAGATTGGCAGTGGATCTAAGGCCATCAAGAGGGGTCTATTTATCTAGCAGTTATTCCACATCCAAAAGAAAATCAGGTAGGGACAAATATTTTAACAACTTGTTCAGGTTTGAACCCACTCTCCCCAGGGACTGAGATGGTCAAGGGGAGAGCATCTTCTCAGTAAATACGTTTTTGTAAAAGCTACTTGTTGGGATGCTAATCATTGGCAAATGATATTAGGAAAAGTACACTGGAATGAGAACTCAAGACAATAGTATTTGAGAAGAAATATATAGCTTATCTGGTATACCTAGAACCCTAACGAGGAAATATAACTAGTTATTTTCTGGCAACCCCACTCTTCAGATAGAGGGGAAGTTGGGATAACTTATATGGGCTAAAATTAAAAATCCCAAAATAGTTAAAAATTATAAGGCTTGTGCTTCTATTCAACATGACCCTGGGAAATGGTAGAATCCACAGTTCAAAGATCATCCTTCAGTGTGATACCCTCCCAGACTATCATAGTCATAGATTTGAAAGGTGTCTTAAAGTCCATCCAATTTGACCCCTTTATTGAACTGATGAGAAAACTGAACTACAGATCCCCTGAGACCTTGGCACCTTAATTTTCTTATCTGGAAAATGAAGAAATTGGAGTAGATGACCTACAAAGTTGCTTCTGACTCAATATTGGTGGTCCTCCGTGCACAGTAATTTCATTTTACATGGATTGTGCTGAACACAATGTTACTGGCATTACAGGAGATTCTTAATAAAGGCTTATTTGTTGATTAATTGTTAGAGGCAGGGATTGGTTGTTGAATTGAATTTATTTAGCTTAGCCAATTTTTAATCAGTTGATATGTTCAAATCTGCCCTGGGGTTCAGAGAAAAGGGCTAGCCAAGGGCTCAAGTTCCCCAAAAGAGATTCTAGTAAAAGTTTGGGACTGGCAAAAGGGGAGAGAGAATTCTCCTCCTTACCTTTCTTCAAAACAATAGTTCTTTCCACCTGGGCATATTCTCCAGCTGCACAGCTTCAAGAATAGAATGTGTGTGGGGAAGAGTAGCTGGGGGAGTTGGAGGGTGGGAGTGGGGTGGGGGCAGTGTCTTTCTATGAGTTGAATCCATGAGGAAAGGAAGAGAAGACAATTGCTCAGAAGTAGCAGTTCTTTTAGGGAACCATAGGAACTCTGTTATTTGGGTTTGTCTTAAGTACATCTTTGCTTGAAGTGATTGGAGGGTAAGTGTTTCCTCTTTCCATGCAAAAACCAAGCCAAATTAGAGAATCCATGGGACAAATAATAGCATAGAATGATTGGGGCTATCAGTCAGAAGCTCTGAGTTTTTTGACATCTTGGTTTGGCTGTGACCTTGAGCAAATCACTCAGCTTCTTTGCGTCTGTTTCTTCATGGATAAAATGGAGAGAGTGATTCTTGCCCTGGTTACCTCATGAGGTAGTGGTAAACATCACGAGGAAATGAGGTATGTGAAAAGTCTTTGAAAAACATAAAGCATTAGATAAATGTGAGATTCTATTGTATCTGGGGACGCTCCTGTCTAAATTACTACAATGTGAAAGGAAAATAGCTGTAAATTAAATAGAACCCCTACCCTTCAATAGCAGTCTAAGAGGAATTGCAAAAATCAATAGAACAAATAAACTGAAAATAAATTGAGTGCCCATAAATAAGAGAATGACTGAGCAAACTGAATTATGTGAATATAATGAAATGCTATTGTACCCACTGAAACAGCCAAAATGAAGAATTCAGAGAAGCTAGAGAGAATTTCTACGAAGGCCTGCAGGGTGAAGAAAGCAGAACCAGGAGAATAATATACACATTGATTTTTAATAATATAAATCAAAACAGCACTAAAAATCAGTTGTGCTCTGATAAATTGTAATGTCCAATGGTGGTCCAAAAGAACAAATGAAGGAGTCCACCTCCCTCATCTCAACTGAGTGACAGAGGATTATGCGTAGGAAATGTGTCATGCATGTCAGACATTTGTACTGTCTTGACTTATTTCGCTTAACTGTTTTTCTTTGATACAAGGGAGAGTCCAATGAGGGTGGTATATCAGGAAAATACTGTATTATATAAACAAAAGAGGCATCAGTAGAATTGTTGAAAATAAAATAAACAACATAAAAGGAACTACAACCCAGAAAACATGTGTAATGAAAAACAGAGACAAAGACAATTTTAAGAAAAAAAGATTTTGAACAACAACAACAAAATTTTCATTGCCTATAGAAAGGTACCTCCTTTCCTGGGAAATAAAGCCAATGGTAAGTCAAAAATAAAAACTCCTTCAAAGAACATCAGAGTGGGAGCCAAAAGTTTAATTTCCCTGCTTTGGCTACCATTCAATAGCTTTATTTGTACAAGAACAAATGAGGGGTAAAAGTTGACAAGCATTCAAGGAAACATGTTTGTTTCTAGTTAACTGGAAAAATGTTCAGGAATAGCTTCTGCTAGTCAAAATATTGCTCACAAAACACAGTCAAAGCTGAGCTGGGTGTGAATCTGTTTCGTGCTCCTGTAGTCTTCTTCCCTCTGCTCACTCTCCTAACGCCTTTGCTTTCATTTTTCAACAATAAATAGATGGTGAGTAATGCCCACCAAGGACTGCTGTTTGCAGAAGTCATTGTTTGATCCTCCTAATGCTTCTAGCTTTGGCCAAGGTCAGTGATTACTATTTAGGGCTGAGAACTCTCAAAAGCTAATGTGACACATCTTTTTTGTTTTGCACAAAAGAAGTTTTTTTTTTAAACATAGTTTGATATTACTTGTTTGTTGGTTGACTGATTGGGTCCGATATACAACTAAGAATGTTTTTTTTTTCCCCAGTCTGGAGATGAACAAGAAATGTGCTCATCATTATCATTAATCAAGACATGGTGATTGAACTGAGGGAGAAGAAAGGTAGCTATTTGAGCCAATAGCTCTATTCAAGAGCATGAACATTTTGTCTTAAAAGTATATAAAAAGAAATCTCTGGTTTCTGAATGGGTGTTTTCGAACTGGTCCTTATGTTGTAATTCTTCATATTAGAAAGAAAATAGAACAAGAGGCAGAGAGCCAGGTGAGACTTCACTAGGGCATAAAAGCAGAAGTCTAGGGTGTTTGGCCAGATGATTTTCTTTCCCTTTATGTATGTGTTTGTGTTTCTTTGTGCTGTGTGTATCCCTAAGAAAAATATAGTACGGTAGTCATGCTGTAAGTTGCCCAAGGTCTTAGGAATAAAGCACAGTAAAGGACCATCACAATGTCAATGAGAGCTGTGTCTGAAAACATCCTCTGAGCCTTTCTTTATTTCTGCGTGTGTGTGTGTGTGTGTGTGTGTGTGTGTGTCTGTGTGCATACGGTCATTGTTAGCAGCCATGTGCTTTCATCATAGTGTACTACAAGATCTATAAACCAGTGACCTGTAATCCCCCTTGTCCAAATTAACAGAATTAAGTCTAAACTAAACTTTTCACCTTTTGCTTTTCTTCTCATTTGAGACATAGCAACTAAAACTGTTAGAGGAAAAGATGCCATTTGGGGGAGGAGGGAAGACTCTGACTACAGATAGGAGGGAGTCTTCTGCCAGAAGTGGCTTCAAAGCAAAGCCCATGCTCATATTACCACACAGTTATCACAAAGATTTTCTGTATGTAAATCTGACTCTGTCACTCTTCTACTCTGCGAACTTCAGTGGCTCCCTATTGCCTCTAGGATAAAATATAAACTCCTGTGTTTGTCTTTTAAATTCCTCTACACCCTGAACCTAGTCTAGCTTTTCAGGTTCATTATATATTACTCCCCTTCCTACATTCTATGCCCCAGGCAAATTGGCCTTAATTCTGTTCTTCACACCAGGCAGTCCATATCCCATCTCTGTATCTTTGCACTTGCTCCTCCTTGTGCTTAAAATGACCTCTCCTCTGCCTCTTAGGATGGGTCTCTTACTTTTTTTATGACCCAGCTCAAGTATCACCTTATAATGAAGCCTTTCTTTATCTGCTGGTGCCTTCATTCTGTAAACTGACTTGTTGTTGTTTTTTATTTAATTTTAATTTTGCATTTGTTGTGGCTGTATATGTCTTATCAAGAGTAGGAGGAGCTTCTTTTTTTATCCTGAGTGCCTAGAACAGAGCCTAGAACACAATAGGTGTTATTACAATTATTAATTGATTGATATACTTATTTCATTAGCTCCTTACTTTGGCTCCCATGTCAGTCCTTTATTAAACTCTCATTTGAAAACTTGTAAGATATAAAGATACAGCTTTACAGTGATGGAATGGTGAGATAGCACAGTAGAGTAGAAAGATGCTGGGGCTGTGATTTAAGAAACAAGTTCTATCATGAAATCCTCTATAAGCTAACTGTGTGGTTATAGAAAATGTCAGGAGGAGGGGAAAGGAGGAGAAGGAGGAAGAAGAGGAGGAGGAGAAGAAGAAATAGGAAGAAGAGCGGGACAAGCAGAAGGACCAGAAGAACCAGGAGATGGAACAGAGGGAGTGAGGGAGGGAAAAAGAAAGGTATGAAAGAAGGAAGAAACAAGAAGAAGGAGGAAGAGGAGAAGAAAAAGAAACCACAGCATTGTGTGTCAACAAACCCAATGGTATCCTGAAGTCAAAACTCAGTGGGAAGAACGTGTGTAAAGTAATTCACACTTTTGCAATACTTGTATTAGCCTCCATTTTTGGAACAATAGAATGGATAGCAATGGATTTAGAAAATATGAAAATAAAAATGAAAGTGATACTAATCAAACACCGGTCCCATCACCCTGGGGTAACTATTGAAAGATTAGCATTAAATATGATGAAAGGAAATGATAGATGGATGATTTACATTTGGAAAACCAGATATCACTTCACAGAACAATAGTGAAAGATAACAATAGGCTGACATCACAAAACACAGATTAAGCCAAGTGGGATGTGAATCAACATGTATATACCCCTGGTTTTATCAAGTTTAACTGAAATCGATTCACCTCTGGTTGGAACCTATAAAATACCCATAATCCAAGGAAAGGCCTTCCATGGGCCATATCTACATGTATTCAGCCAATCATATGTTGAAAAAATGCATTGAACTGAGTCATTACTGAAAGTTGAGTCATGTTGATTTGGTTATATAAATTGAAGAGTTAATGATAGAGATAAGACACCAGGACATTGCTATAAAAAATTACAGGAAGGTTATTCTTAAGGAGATAAGAAATTGATCAATGCAGATATTAGAAGGAAATGAAAGAAACTTGTCAAATACCACTCTATAATAATACGATCAAGTGACTATAATTATACAGCAGAAACTTGCTTTTCTTTAATTAACTAAAAAGGGACAAATGCCCTTACTAGAAATATAAACTGCTAAAATATTCTTGAGAATTCAGCAAATAAACTGTAATAGAACTAGTCATGAACACATATAAAACCGTTGTCCATAATTATTTACACATAACATTAATATGGAAAAAATTAAGAACAATTTTGTCTTTAATAGATGTCCTCTTACGAAACACACATAACCTCTACGTTATATAGAATGTAAAACTCCCAAAATATAGAGGCTCAAAACCATGTAGGGAAAGAAGTACATATCATTTCCATTGTCTGGTCTGTCAATAAAGTTGTCCTTAGGATACTTTTAATGAGTCAACAGAAGATGAGCCTGCATCCCAACAATCTTATTCAATTATAAATATAAATGATTTTATCTTCCTCTGCAATGATCTATTGAGTTTTACACAAACAAAAAATAGCAGGTTAGAAAACCGTCCTAGGTTTTTGTATCTAAATTCCTACAGATATAAAAGGAGATAGAAATAACAATCTTGGTAAGAAAGATCATAATGGTGAGAATTTTAAAAATGCTTTCTGCTGTTTCACAATATTCATTGTCATTATAACAACCCAACCATCCAAAGTAGAAACTGGTTCTCCATTAAAATGGCCTCAAGATGTGACTTTTTGTAAGGTTACAACTCTGAAGAGAAATGAGTCTTGAACTTCTTGGCTGCAAAACCATTGGACTGGGCATCCCTTCACTTTGCCAACTGAACTTGCAGCCCATACCCAGAAACCCAGCCAAAGGGATTCCTCTGAAAATCCCCTCAGAGTCGAGCTATTTCCCACTCTGTCACTCTTTCTCAAACAGCCACAGTTGGTAATGATAGCATGTCAGAAACATTTCAATCTCTAGTCACAGGCCAGCACTTTAGACAACTGACAAAACACTAATTGAGAAAGTAGAGCTTCATTTAGGGGTTCATCGCACTGACATTCATGGAGAAATCATGGGATAAAAAACCTACCTCCCTATCATTTTCTTTTTAAAAGAGCCTTAGCAGATGAATCTGAAATTGTTTTTCTGAATATCTAGACTTTTATTAAAGATGTTTCTTCTTTTGGTGGGGAGGACCTTAGGGGATTAGGGTAGAGATAATAAATGGAGGATGGGACCATGCTGGAACATCCCTTACCATATCTTGTGCAAACCCTGTTGCCCTCTGACGATGGAAATTTGATAAACTTAGGAAATCAAGAGAAATCAATAGACAACAAACTAGCAAATGTTGTTGTTCTGTTATTTCAGTGCTATCCAACTCTTCATAACCACTTTTGAGTTGCTGTTGTTGTTGGGTTTTTCTGTTTTTTTTGTGTGTGTTTTTTGTTTTTTGTTTTTGACAGAGATACTGAAATAGTTTGCCATTTCCTTCTCCATCTAATTTTATGGATGAGAAAACTGAGGCATTTAAATAGTCACTTAAATTGCACAGGGTCACATATCTATTAAGTGTCTGAGTTAATTTGGTCTCAAGTCTTCCTGACTCCAGGCCTAACACTCTATCCACTGTGCCACCTTGTTGTCCCAAACATTTATTAAGTACCTGTTATTTACCAGGCACTATACCAGATATTGGGGCTAAAGAGACAACAATGAAACACTTACTGCTTTCAAAGAGCTTATCCTATATTTTTATCATTTAACACAACACTCATTCAATTCAGATGCAAGTCAAGTTACCCTCCTTATGATGTCATTGGTCCTCTTTGAGAATGACAACAGGGGTTCTGCAAGGCAACTCTACACAGAGAAAAGTAGGACTTCCAGAAGAGGTGTTATGAGTTAAACCTTGTTACACATATTTCTTAAATGTGTACCTCACTACAGTTACAATTGTCTTAGTTTAAGCTTACTACTTCCATGTAGGCACGATTTGTCACAAGGAGTGAACTAGGCTCCTAGGAGAATGTTTTGTATTAACTGTCTTTACCATGTTATCTCAGAATAGTAGTCAGTGCCCTCTGGGGACCCAACCTGACAATTTGAGGACAATTTGGGGAATTTTGCTATTCTTCTTCTCTTTCTCCTTCCCCTCCTCTTCCTCGTTTTCTTTCTCCTCCTTTTAAAAAAGTGAGGATGATTTACTTTTTGCCCTGTGCAGTTTTTCTTTTTGGTTTCTTGAAATATAACTCTGAAAAGACAGGCTACTAAAAGTCCACTGTGATATTTTAAAAATTTTATTTTGAATTAATAGAGTGAAACAAGCATTTAAATAACATAGAATAATAAAAAAAAGATGATTGTACATGAAACTGCAAATCTGCTATGCACAACTTGCTAATCAATTCACATATACAACAAAATTATCATGTAAATTTCTTTTCCCTTTTTTCATTCCCCCTCTGCCTCTGCCCCCACCTAGAAATGGCTATCATTAGACAGAAATACATACATACATACATATGCATACATATATATATGCATGTAAAATTATTCTATACATACTTTCATTTATCAGTTCTTTCTCTGAATGCAGATAGTTTCTTCGTATGTCTTTTAAATAGTTAATTTGGGTACTTATAATAGTTAAAATAACTTACATTTGTTCTTGAAACAATATTGCTTTTGCTGTATACAATATTCTTTTGGTTCTGCTCATTTTGCTTTTCAATATTTCATGCAAGCCTTTCCATGTTTTTTTTTCTTTCTGAAATCATTGAGCTCATCATTTCTTACAGCATAGTAATATTCCATCACGATCATATACCGCAACTTGTTCAGCCGTTCTCCAACTGGTGGACATCGCTGTAATTTCCAGGTCTTTAATACCACAAAGAGAGTTGCTATAAACATTTTAGAACATATAGGTTCTTTTAGTTTCCCCCTAATTATCTTCATAAATAGACCAAGTAGTGGTATTGCTGGGTGAAAGGGTATAGGTAGTTTAATAAGTCTTTGGACATAATTCCAGAACTCTCCCCAAAATGGTTGGATCATTTCACAATTCCACTAACAATGAATTAATGTCCCAATTTTTCCACATCCCTTCCAATATTTTCACTTTCCCTTTCAATCATTTTAACCAATCTGGTAGGTGTAAAATGATAACTCAAGATTGTTTAAATTTATTTAATCAATAATGATTTAGATCATCTTTAATATGAATAAAAGTTGTTTTGATTTCTTCATCAGAAAACTACCTGTTCCTATCCTATAACCATTTATCAATTGAGGAATGACTCATATTCTTAAAAATTTGAAAAATCTCTATATATTTTAGAGATGAGACAAATCTCTGTGGTTCCTTGGGTAGGTTCTGATGACTGAGAATGAGTATAAATCTCAATCATTTTCTGTTCTAGCCAGAAACTATAAGGTTCTTCCCCTCCCAGATTCATATCTTTGTAATGATAAATTGAACCATCTTTTGTCTCAACTTTTACAGCCCTTTGTCATGGAATAGGTGAGGCCTCAGAAAAACTGAGAGCTGGAAAAGACCTTAGTTTAGAAAGACCAAGGTTACATACTGCATCCTGAACCATAGTCAGTCATTTTGATCTCTGTCTTGGGCTCTGGATTTTGATGGCTGTGGAAGAGAGGGAGGCTGAAAATTTCATAAAGCTCTGCCAGACTCATTTCCAATTCACCCACAAGTCAAGGTATCGCCCTCGTGATATCATTGGTCCTCTTTGAGAATAAAGAACAATTATGTTTAATATAAACAGATATAGAGGAAATAACATGAATTCATACATATTTAATGAACAAGAAGAAGTGAACAAATAACAAGTATTTATTCATAATTTATTGAATACCTAGCCTGATTCTAGATACCATGTAGGATACTGCATGAAATACAGGCCCCATTTGTAAGATTGCAATCCATCTGGGAAGAAATGAGATCCATGTATTCAATGGAAGTATATGAGTACATATATACATACATATGTGTATATACATATATATTCAACTTGGAGTTAAATGACGCAAATTAGAAAATCAACTTTACCAATTACTACCTGTGTAACCATGGCAAGTTGCCTCTATGGACAACTCAACTTCCCCTGGGCCTTGGTTTCCCCATCTGTAAAATGAGATTATCTTTGAAAACCTGTAAATTCCTTTCTTGCTCTAAATCTGTGATGTGTTATTCTTATAAGTGATAACAAGTTTAGAAATATAAGTGATTCAGTGCCACATGTCTACTTCAGGCACAAGTAAGATGAGTGACAGCTGAACCCTTATACCCCAACTATGATTTTTCTACCCCACTCATGCCTTGAACTATTTAGTCACTATCCCCCTATACCCACTAAAATGAAGGCAAAGAGAAGGCACTATCAAAACCAGTCATGGGGTCCTAGGAGAGAGTCTGTGAAAGAATCCATGTGACCCTTTGACTGTGTGTATATGTATATGTTAAAACATTTCTCTTAACTCATCACCCTTGACAGGTGAAATCATGCAGCAGGAAAAAAAATAGAGCTCTTTGTTTTACCTCTTTACTACCTTGCAGAGAGAGCTCTTTTGACTTCAATTCTGAGCTCTATTCAAGTCAATTCAATACAGTACAATGTCATACAATTCACTTAACATTTGTTAAGTAACTAATGCATTTGTAGCTCTGTGGGAGGCCCCTGAATAGTTGAAACTTTGTCATAGGGAAGAAGGATTAGTTTTATTCTGCTTGGCCTCAGAGGGAGGAATCAGAGGTAATAATTAGAAATTTGAAGGAAAAGAAATTTTTATTCAATATATGGGAAATTTCTTAATGAATAGAGTTGCCCAAAGATGGAATGGGCTTGAAGGGGAGAGAAAGAGGAGTGAGGTGCCATTTCTGGAAGTCTTCACAAGGTGAATAGGTGACTTTTTTAAAAGAGTTTTTATAGAGGAAATTCATCCTTGGTGGGGGCAGGGGGTGGGGGAGGAAGAAGTGAGTAGACCTCTGAGTTTTCATTCTAACTGCAGTTTTATGATTCTGCTTCTGTCATCAGTCTTGACTCCTTACCTAGTGATAAACAACTCAAGGGTACAGACTATATCACTTACTCCCTTAATAACACCAATATTTTCTAGCTTAGTGTTGAACTCACAATACTTGCTAATAGCATTATTATAATAATTTACATTTATATAACTCTTTACTATTATACCACTGTATTTATTAATATTAAACATTAATTTAATGTAAATTAACTAAATTTTATCTATTTTTATTATAATACTTTACCTATAAAGATTCCAAAGTTTAGGTCAAATATTTATCCAAGGTCACATAGCCAGGAAATAGTTGAACTTGGATTTGATCCCAAATTTTCTTATTCTAGACCAAGTACTCTTTCTATTATGATTCAATCTTTTTTTTTTTTACTTTGACATTTTGTGATTACAATGATTTATATATTCTTTATTCTATAGACTGGACTTTCTAGAGAACAGGCCTCACCCACTTTCAACAAATTTGTCGTCTCTGTTTTTTCCTATTCTCCCAGATGAATTTGCTCCATGTCCAAAAATTCTTAATTATGGACCGAGGTCCATGGCTCTAAGAATTATTCTGCCTTCCTCTCATCAATAATAAATGTACAGACTTTAGTCACATCTAGATGTATATCTAAATTGTTATCTAGAGAGATAAAAAAAAAAAACTTTTGAGCCCAATGCTATATCTAAATTAAATGTAATTTTGATGTTAAGAAAAAAATAATATTGGCATCTGTTAAAGATGTCCTGGTAAACTACTCATTTTCTTTTTCTTTGGTTTTTTTTTTTTTGGAGGGGGGAAGGCAAGGCAATTGGGGTTAAATGACTTGCCCAAGGTCACACATTTAAGTGTCAAGTGTCTGAGGCCAAATTTGAACTCAGGTCTTCCTGACTTTAGGGCCAATGCTTTATTCATTGTGCCACCTAGCTGCCCCAATCTACTAATTTTCAAGGCAACAAAATTATATTTCATGAATCAGAAATCTGCTATGCTTCATTTACCTGTTTTCCTGTTTTCTTCAATTAAATGACCATGAATTCCTTGCTAACCCTTCTTCTTTTAAGAGGGCAATTACTGGTCCCCAAGAACCATTGTCAGGGTCTGGATATTTTTAGTGAGACTGTTATCAATTCAGAAGGCTACTTATTATATGAGTATGTCATTATATCATTCACATTGATTTATATCCTCATCTGAATGGCTCGTTCAGAGAGAAGGGTGGGAACTACTGAAGTGATCTGAGGTTTGGGAATTAGATGATTGGGAGTGCTGAGCTAGGCTTTAATACCAGCCCCATCACATTGCCTTGCATAAGTGACCTTGGCCTTTCTGGTTTTCTTGGCTGGTATGCTGAGTGGGAGGATGAAATCATCCATTTCCATTTATTTCAGAAGGCAAAGCAGTCTAGGCCCTTAGGCTGGTGTTGCAGGGATAAGTGGACTGGGAAAGGGTGTGTCAGTACTAGCTCACCACCTGGCTTCACTCTTTACTAGAGTTCCCAAACTAGTCAGTCAGAGGTGGGAATGTTCCCCACTCAGCTGGAAAAAGCAAAACACTCATCAGTTCACATGCTGCTGACTCTGAGGTTGGAGCCAGGAAACACATCACCAATAGCATGAAATATGCACTCTGAGCAAAGCACGGATGTCAAGCAATCCAGATAAAGATTCCCTTTGGTTGCCAAGAGGGAGTCTAGCCAATTCTTTAATTCTTAATGGAGAACTTGGTCCTCTGCAGATCTTAGACATTGTGATGTAAATGTTTCAGCAGTGTTATAGGTACCCCATTGGTACCTATCTGTTCAGATGCAACTGTCTGAATCTGGTGCTGTCAGTAATAGTTTGAAGTTCTGTATATATGCTCATCACTCCTGTCATGGGAACAGTAACCATTTATGGTAGCTGTAGTTAATGTCCTGGTTGCTATTTCTTTTCTTTTTTTTTTTTTTTTTTTGATCATGGATTTACCTGAAATACTTTAATTCTGATACAGAAATCCTTCTTTTTGTGTTTGTGGTTAAAGCCAAGAAAAAGGGGCAAGAGTGTGTGTGCTAGAGCCAGATCAAATAGAGCCAATTTGTACATTTTTACTGTGAGCATTTACTCTTGGGAAATCAGTAAATGCTACACATCAGGGCTTGATTTATTATTCTGTGTATTGTCAAGACTTAAGGAAGTGATGGAGGAAATGTTAATAATGCAGATTAAACTTTAAAGTGTATTGTGAGAGGTCAGAGCCAAGATAACAGGATAAGGCAGGAACTCACCTGAACTTTCCCAAATTCATCTCTAAACGACTATAATATAATATCTCAAAACAAATTCTGGAGCAGCAGAACCTATGAAAAGAGGAGTTAAAATAATTTTCCAACCCAAAACAACTGAAAAGGTGAGCATGAAAGGTCTGTCTTACTCAGATAAAGGGGGAGAACAGATCAGTGTAGGGAGTCTGCAGGCAAACAAGCAGCAGGCCATGCCCCAGCAAGCCATTAGGAGGCCACAGTCCTCTGTGTACTTTGGAAACAAGGTCCCATAGTCCCAGTACAGCAGGCCAGCTGCAAAGCCTCAAAGCCCTGGAGGGACAGACCAGTAGCCAACTTCTATGACTCCAGTGCATCAGACCAGTGGCCAGACCCAAGACTTCAGTGCAAGAAACTTGGAAAGAAAGCTCCGTCCACCCAAGAAGCACAGCAAAGAATATAAAGTCATGAAATATGCTGGAAAAATGAGCAAACAACAACAGAAACAAACCTGAAAGTTACTATTGGTGACAGGGAAGATCAAAACATAAATTCAGATGAGGATGACAATGTCAAAATGTCTAAAGCAGCAGTTCTCAACGTGGGTTGCAACCACTTTGGGGGTCGAATGACCCTTTTACAGGGGTTGCCTAAGACCATCGGAAAACACATATTTCCGATGGTCTTAGGAACTGAGACACCGCTCCTCTATCTGTCTCCAGGTGGGTCCACCCACATGCAGATATGCCCACATACAAGCATTAAAGGGTAGCGGCATTAGGAAGGTTGAGAACCAATGGCTTAAAGTCTCAAAGAAAAATGCATAACTCAGGTCCAAAAATAACTTTTGGAAGAGCTCAAAAAGATTTTAAAAAACAAATAAGAGTAGAAGAAAAAGTGGGAAAAGACATGAGAGTGATATAAGAGAATTATGGGGGAAAAAGTCAGCTTGATAAAGGAAGCACAAAAAATGGAAAAAGAAGTACAAAAATTTGCTGAAAAAAACACAATTACTTAAAAAGTAAAATCAAACAAATGGAAAGAGAGGAACAAAAGTTAATTGCAAAAAAATAATTCCTTAAAAATACTAATTGGACAAATGGAAGTTAATGACTCCAGGAGATTGTAGGAATAAATCAAACAAAATCAAAGTAACGAAAAAATGAGAATAAAATATAAAATATCTATTTGTAAAAACAACTCACCTAGAAAACGTATCCAGAAGAGATCATTTAAAAAATTATTGGACTACCTGAAGACCATGATTAAAAAAAGAGCCTGAACATCATATTTCAAGAAATTATGAAGGAAAATTGCTCTGATATCCTAGAACTAGAGGGCAAATTAGAAATTGGAAGAATCCATTAAGTACCTATTGAAAGAGATCCCAAAACGAAAACTCCTAGGAATATTACAATCAAATTCTAGAACTCCCAGGTCAAAAAGAAAATACTGCAAGCATCCAGAAACAAACAATTCAAATATTGTGGTGCCACAATCAGAATTCCAAAGGATTTTGCAGCTTCTACTTTAAGGAATCAGAGGGCTTGGAATATGATATTCTAGAAGGCAAAAGAGCTAGTAATACAACCAAGAATGACCTACTCAGCATTTAGTATATAATCCTTCAGGGGGAAAGATGGATATTTAAAGAAATAGAGGACGTTCAAGCATTCTTGGTGAAAAGAGTAGAATTTAAAAGAAAATTTGATTTTCCAATACAAGACTCAAGAGAAGCATAAAAAGGTAATTAGGAAAGAGAAATCATAAGGGATTTAATGAAGATCAACTGTTTACATTCTTACACAGGAGATGATATTTGTAACTGTAAGAACCCCATCACAATTCAAGAAGTTAAAGGAGTATACATAAACAGAGGTTGTGGATATAAGTAGATTTCGATAAGATGATATAAAAAAACTAAGGGCTAAGAAAGCAGTGCTCTGAGAGAAGAAGAAAAGAAGAGGTAAGATGGGGTGAATTATATCACATGAAGAAGCATGAACGACCTAATAAAGTAGAGAGAAAGATGGAGGGAGAAGACATCATTTGAACATTATTCCCATCAGAATTGCCTCAGAGAGAGAATATACACTCAGCTAGGTACAGAAATGTATCTTACCTTATTGGGAAGTAGGAGGGGAGGTGGGGGACTGATAGAAGGGAGGATGGATTGAGGGAGGTAGTTGTCAGAAGCAAAACACTGGTGAGGATGGATAGGGTAAAGGGGGGAGAAGAGAAAGGCGGAGGGAGAGAGAATATAAAAGGAGTAAAATATGGTACAGAGAAATACAGAATTAGTAATCATAACTGTAAATGTGAATGTGATGAACTTATCCATAAAACAGAAATGGATAACAGAGTGGATTAAAAAACACAATCCTACAGCATGCTGTTTACATATTTGAAGCAGAGAGACACACACAGAGTCAAGGTAAGGGCCTGGAGCAGAATTTATTTTGCTTCAGCTGCCATAAAAAAGGCAGGGGTAGCACTCATGATCTCAGACAAAAGCAAAAAGCAAAATACATCTAATTAAAAGAGATAAGGAAAGAAATTACATTTTGCTAAAAGGTACCATAAGCAATGAAGTAAAAACAATACTAAAAACATATGCACCAAATGGTACAGTATTCAAATTTTTAAAGGAGAAACTAAATAAATTCTAGGAACAAATCTACAGTAAAACTATGCTAATGCGGGCTGTCAATTTTTCTTCTCAGAACTAGATAATCTAACTAAAAATAAACAAGAAAGAAGTTAAGGAGGTGGATGGAATTATTAAAAATTTAGATAGAATAGATGTCTGGAGAAAACTGAATATAAAAGAATTTACCTTTTTCCTCAATGGTATATGACACCTACACAAAAAAATTAACCACATATTAAGGTGTAGAAACCTCATAAGCAAATGCAGAAAAGCAGAATATTAAAAGCATTCTTTATACATCATAATGCTACAAAATTATATTCAATAAAGAGCAGGGAAAATAGATTAAAATTAATTGGAA
>CM053587.1:107843416-107887826 GCA_028646515.1 Pseudochirops corinnae
TAAGCACCTTGTAAGTAGGGAGATTATTTCATTTTTTGTACCTGTATTTTGTGTACTTGTATACCTATACTATGTGTGTATACACACATTTCTATGCAGTATAAGTAAGAAAATTAATAAATAAAAATACATATAAACTAAGTATAGCAGGTAAAAGATGAAATGATTGAGAAACAAAGATTCTATCTTCCAACCATATCATTTTTTTAAAGCAATGTATGGCAATTGCCCAACAAATCAGCCCCAGATTTTCTTCAGATTAGGCCTGGACCCAAATACAGAGAAAGACAGACTTTTATATATTAAAAAACAATTAACCAAGTAAGGCTTATTAATTAAAATACAACAATACAACATTAGATAATCTGATTTTTAATTGGATGAAAGATTAGAGACTTTCCAAGTTGGCAGGGGAAGATTGAGCAGGTGTAATTTCTGAAATCAGAAAAAGAGGTATCTCACTCCTCCCAAGCATCTGTGAACAATCAAAGGAGCATGGAAATAATAAATGATTGATCAACATGGAGCCAGTTTTCAGATAAGACACAGGGCTTGCTTGAGACGTAAAATTGTGAGAAAATTCCTTTGCATTAGTCTTTGCATCTGACTGGGTTTCCAGTCAGCATAACCTAGGTCCTTAGTTAAGTGGCTCTAAGCAACAGTTAGAGGTATTCCATTTTCCCAGCCACACAGTGTTAGCTTCAAACAATGCAATGAGGTTTTCTCATAATTCCCATAATGAATAAAGTTTTCTCACAAGACAGAAATTGGACTAGATGCATAATTGAATGAAAAAGGAAACCGAGCTAGCTCCAGAATTGAGTTGCACCATGGAGTCAGTGAGGTTCACTGAAATCCCACCACTTGCAACTCCAGTCCCTATATTTTGTCATAGGTAAGTTCAAGAAAGCTTGGGGGCAAGGGTTCAAGAAATTGGAAGAATCAGGAAAGGATTCATATAGAAGATAGTTTCTGAAATGCATCTAAAGGGAAGAGAGGGTCTCCATGAGACAAACCTAAGGAGAAAATGGATTCCAGACTTGGGGGATGAACAGTGCAAAAATAAAGGGGCAGAAGATAGAGTGGCGTGTATGAAGAATAGAGAGACGGTCAGTTTGGCTGCATCACAAGTGCAGAAGGGGAGAGGAATGTCCAATTATACTGGAAAGACAGCTGTATAGGACTTGTCAGTTATATAAGAAGACAGGTAGCAGCTGTGCTAGGTGCTGACTGATAGAAAACTCTCCTCTATCTTTTTGCTTCAATTTCTACTACTAGGTGGAGGTAGAGGCTCTGCTCATGTCACTGTGGGCAGGAAAATTCAGTGGTTCCCCATGTCTCCCAGTATACCCACCTACCTTTCCAGTTATAGCTTATATGGCTTCTGTGTACTCTACTTTTTTATGTGAAGCCTTCTCAATCTCTAGCTCTTTTTTCTCTAAATTCCTATTGCATTCTGTTATCACATAATTTAATTGTTCTCTAATTGCTTCATATGTAAAATTTTATCTTCCCAACCAGACTGTTAGAACCTTTAGGTCAGGGACCATGTCTATATATCTTCTCTTTGTGGTCTGAGAAAGAAAAACCCTCTGTTTTTTTCAGGGTGTGTGTGTGTGTGTGTGTGTGTGTTTTAATAAGCCACACACCCCTTTTCTTTACTTGTATCCTCTCCACTCTTCCCTATCCCTTCTCTGGATACGTCTTCTTCACCCAGACCTATTACCTCCCAAGCTAGAAATTCTCAGTTTTCTCAGTTGTTGATACCTCCTTGCCTATGTCCTCTGAGGTGGAAAATAAGTCAGACTTTTATAAGCATGATTCTATCCTTCTCTTCTCCATGGAACCACTGGGCATCCTTTGTATGTAGTGTTAAGATGGATCCAAGGTCTGATCTACTGAACTAGAGTCTCAATTCTGAGAGTAGACTTACATGGTCATTATGAACTCCCTCCTCCTGCCAGATCTGAAGACCTTCATGCCTGGGGCTCTCTAGCAGCACTCCTGCTTTTGTTACCTTTCTCTGTCCATTTTTGTAGGTGCTAGTCAGGTTCTGGTGTATGGGGGCACTGGGCTGCTCATTGTGGGTGATAGCATCATCAGCTTCCTTGATGTGAGGAGTAGATACTGCCTTTGTACCTTCTTTTGTTGCTCTATTTTCTGCTCCGTGCTCCTTTGGGTGTCTATAGTTAGATCACCTGGACTTTTCTTACGTGCACTAAATAAAAAGGATTTTTACTTTCAGCATTGACTGAGTCATACATTTAGAGGTCGAAGACCCTCATTTTGTAGATCAAGAAACAGAAGCCCAAATAGGTGAAGGGACTTGATGTGGACCACACAGCTAGTATCATGTGAGTCAGGGTTCAAACCCAGGCTTCCTTGATTCTAAATGCAGTGTCTTTGACTGGTTTGATTCTTTGCCATGTTTAAGCATCAGGAGTAGATTCCAACATGCCCACCAGGCTAAGAACAGCAATGGAATTTAGTAGCTATTCAACATATAGGTGTTGGTAGATTAAATTATCTGCTCCCTTTCCCTGAAAACAAGAGGGGCAAAGGCAACTTCGTCATCTAATGAGGGGAGACAGAGCTGAAAGTGAGGAGAAATGTTAGGGAAAGAGAAGCCAGGGTACAGATGGAAAACCTTATTCAGTTCATAATTTTGCCATAAGTAGGCCCAGACACAATCCTTTGACTTTCTCAAGATTGTAAATGCTTCCATCTTGGACTCTGCTCAACATTCTGTTTATACTCATTGATAATTGTGCAGAGACATGGCATAATGGTTAGAGTATTAGGCTTGGAGTCTGGAAAACCTGGGTTCAAATCCTGCTTCAGATACTTACAAACTGTGTGACCCTAGCTAAATTATTTAACCTCTCTAAGTCTCAGTTTCCTCATCCACAAAGTGAGGGAGTTGGACTCCTGCCATCTTTTAGCTCTTAATCTTTGCACCTTCACCATACACACACACATACACACATACACACACAGAGCACAGCACAGACACAGACACTCCTTGAGGTAAAAGGCACTATAAACATACATGGAAATGTGTCTTTCTGAATTTGGGCTTTCCCCAAGGGTCAGAAACATGCTTAGAGTTTAAATGCAGTGAATCTTCTACTTATTTTCTCTTATTTCTAGGGTTTCATCTAAATTCCTGCTTATGTGACAGATGAACTACTAAGACAATCAGCGGAGTGCAATCGAAATGCTGTATGATTGGACTGATGTAGATTCTCTCTCTTCTTCCCCAATAATGGTGTATAAGCAAGGATAAAGAGCACCTGCCAAGTTAAGTGTTCGGTCCTCCTCACCTCCTGGGGCTGTCAAAGTCAAAGGACACTACGTGATTGGAGAGAGCATACAACAGGACTGGCTTGAAACCCAGTTGTGAAGATGATTCTCCAATACCTCCCATTATCCCCCATTCCCCACCCAGGGAAGACTAGGACCTGCCAAGTGGCATCTATATATTACAGAAGAAAGATGTGTGTATGTACCCCAAGGAGGCTGATAAAATTATTGAAGTAGTACACTAAGAAGTGAACAGAACCAGGAGAACACTGTACACAGTAATAGCAACATTTTACAGTGAAGAACTGTGAATGATTTAGCTATTCTCAGTAATGCAATGATCTAAGACAATCCCAAAGGACTAATGATGAAGCATACTATCCACCTCCAGAGAAAGAACTGATATTATCTGAATACAGACTGAATCATGCCATTTTTCACTTTCTTCCTTTCTTTCATTCTTTTTTTATTCGTGTCTTCTTGTACAAAATGACTGATATGAAAATGTTTTACATGACTGCATATGTATAAGCTACATCTGATTAACTAGCCATTTTAAGGAGAGAGGGATAGAATTGGGAACTCAAAACTCAAAAAATTTGTATTAACATGTAATTGGGGAAATAATATGTATGCGTATAAATGTATATTTTTATTATATACATATGTGTGTATGTATGTATATATGTACATATATATATGGAGAGAGAGAGAGAAATAATACACTAATATATATATATAGTTCTTTAAGTTTTGGAGAATGAATGGATGAATTAAGACCCAGACCTTTCTAGCCCAACCAACATACACACTGGGAAATCAGGTGTTCAGGGCTTGTCTGGCTACATTTTTTGACCTAAGGGTTCTAGTGGTACCATTGAGAGGAAGTGGGATTCTTTTAATGCTATTAACTCCAGCCCCAATCCATTATGCTACACCCCAATATAATTTCTAGTTAACATTCCCCCAATATTATACAAGCAGTGATTAATACTTTGATATCTATTACTCAGTGATCTGTCTTTTCTATTATTGATAATCAATTAGCATCAATTGGGTTTTTACAATGAGATATTTACTGAAAAAAATAAGGAACAGAGAAATAAAAATATATTCCCATGAACTGGGAGATACTCTCTCACAGTTCTCCAACTGGAAGACATTCTCCCCTGTCATCTGGGTCCCTAGGGAAATTATCCTCAAACATAAGGTGGCTGTTACAAATAATTCTCGCAGCACCAAGCTAACTTCTGACCTTTCCAAACTCAAAAGGTTTCAGCCTGGTCATTCCATCTCCAATACTCCTTCACAGTCCATGGGTGAGAGGTAAAAAGTCAGAGACTTCTGTCCTTATCTTGATGTTTACATTTCTTCCCTTCACTGCCACCAGGAAAGGATCATAATTTGGTCTGTTTATGTCTTCTGTATGCATGTTTGCTTCCAGTGCAGCCACTAATAAAAAGGGTTTTATTTATTACACAGTAAAACATCAAGGAAATAATTACAGAATACCTTTGCATATTGTTATTCTCCCCCCTCTTACCATTCCCCTATGTGTGTTGGCAGAAGGCAGAGAACATTGCATGCTCACCATCTTCCTGTATATATCACATTGACTGCAAGTCTAATGTTCTATCCACTGTATGATCAAGCTGCCTAAAAGAAAACAAAAAATTTTTCAGCATATATTAGCTGATTTTTACCAGCCCTTTAGTGGTACCAAAAATAAAATGGACACATTTGGATTTGGGGAAGAGGGGAACAAATCTTAATCCTTTAATAATCATTATCTATGAGTTAAAGAACAATTGCCAAGCCTATTTGGAGGAGTGTAAGCAGTCTCTTCACTGGTGGAAGAGAGGAAAGAAGAAGAAGAAGAAGAAGAAGAAGAAGAAGAAGAAGAAAGAGGAGGAGGAGGAAGAGGAGGAGGAGGAGGAAGAGGAGAAGGAGGAGGAAGAGGAGGAGGAGGAGGAGGAGGAGGACCAGGAGAAGGAACAGAGGAAGTGAGGGAGGGAGAAAGAAAGGTAGGAAAGAAGGAAGGAAGGAAGCACTTAAAGGACTTCAGAAAAAAAAATGGCAGGACTTAGATGAACTGATACAGAGCAAAGAAAGCAGAATCAAGAGAACAATATAAGTACAAAATGTACCTGAATGTACATTTGCATGAAAATGTAAATGAAGGAAACAAGATGGAAGGTAGTGCCAAATGTTGATACCAGAGTAGAATAAATGGAGCACATCTCTCCTCTCCTATATGGTCTTCGGTATAGTGATGAGAGACTATAGGTGCATCATGTTACATCTGCTGTTAGAAATGATCACTGTGTTCAGGTTTTGTTCAGCTTCTTTTCTTTGTGACAAGGGAGAGTTCTGTGGATGCAGGAGGAAAGATATTGGGAAATGTTTGTGTTGTAGAAGACAAAAGGTTTCAATGGAGTTTAATTTTTTTTTTTTCCCTGAAGAATGCCCTAGATCTAGAATCCTGGATTTTAGTCCTATATTTGCTTCTAATTAGCTCTGTATTCTCAGACAGATGACTTTATTATTATTCTCTTTCTTTACCTATATAATGAAAGTCCAACTAGTTTATCTTTAAGCTTCCTTTCAATTCTGACATTCTATGAGCCTGTGATCTGGAGATTCTCTAAGGCCAATTAGCCTGTTCACTATGATCAGCATCATTCTGGATTTTTTCCAAAGGCAGTAAAGGCCTTTATGATGCAGTAAAAGGGTCATAAAAGTCCATTTTAGCTCCTTCCCTTTGTCCTTTTCCTCTGGTCCCTGATGTTTGTGATAATATGCACTAAAATCTCTATTAGTGTAACTATACAAGTAAATACCTAATCAAATAATGACTTACATTAATACAGTGATTGACAGTTTACAAAAACTTCATACATTTGTTATCTGATTAGATTATCAAATTTTCACAACTTAATTATATACTGCCTGATACTTGAATATCTCTATGATCTTACCAATATGTGTAATCCCTCCAACTGTGTATATCGCATTCCATTCATAATTCCTCATCCTCTTCAGCTCTATACACGTTTCCCCAGGAGTTCTCCTCAGGGCTCCACCTAAAATATTTTGGGTTTTCTCTAGATCTCTTGAAAGTATATAATGTAACAAAAGATGGCCCAGACTAGCCATCATTTGTCTCTTGCTTTTGCTCAATGACTGTCTAGTATTGCGTTCTCATTATTTTATGTTTATCTTCTCAAATTGATTATAAACGTCTTGGGAATAAGAATTGTTTTCTTCTACTTCTTTTTAATCTTCCACAGAATTTATGTTAGACCCTCAGAAAATCATGAAGTAGAAGAGATCGCAGAGATGAACACATCACTTTCATAGCATGTGTTGAATCCATCCATGATCAATTCCATGTCCAATTCCATTACTGTTTCTCTCACCTCTCCCAAATATACCATTTGTATTTTTGAAAGGCCTCATGAAGTCACAGTATCTTAACCCAAATTAGTATCCCCAGTATTACAATTTAGGCATTGTAATAAATAAATGGTGAAGATCTCTTGGAATGAGGAATTGCAATCTGATGAGCACTCCCACCCCCATTTCATTATATAATGAGCAGTTTATCCCAGTTAGAGATAGGACTCACCTAGGAAAGATCCTTCCAAATTTATATATCTCATGATTCTGATATCAGGGAGACTGACCAAACGGGCCTTACAAATATCATTCAAATATAATGGAGGAGGAAAGAGTCTATGAGCAATCACGGCAGGTAAGTACAATAACCATATCAAATTGGGGGACATTCAGGGTAGCGCAATACAGCCTTGTTAGGTGCCTAGAGAGAGAAGAAAGAGTGCTTTTGTCTGACTGGCATAATAAGCTTTATTTCCAGTAGAGAGATTGCCCCCACTTTCTGAGGTGTTACTCTGTTATGAAGACATAACCATTATTATCCTTAAGTGCTCTGATACCACAGGAAATAGTCCCGACATAGAACTAAAGAACTGGGAGGGGCAGAGAAATAACATTTATGCTACCCATAGTTCTTGATCTGAGACAAGAGACTAAGAAATGAAACAAGGCCCTGGGTTGAGTAATTTGTGCTCCAAAGACATCATCACCCTCAAATTTGGTAGGGCATTGTGAAGTCCATTAGTCAAGCTCAACTCTCAACCTGGGGAGGGGTAGAGAGAAATGACAGCATTCCAGGGAAATGATTAACAGAAGATTACTTGTCTTTGCCTTTGGTTTGATCTATTGCCACTTCTCAATGTAGCATCATGGTGTCATGGATAAAGAATCAGTCTCTGAGCCAGAAGGACCTGGATTCAAATTCTACCACTGCTACATACTAGATACATGACTCTGAACAAGTTGCTTAACCTTTTCAGTTATTTAGGTGATTTTCTGAGACATTGAAGAGATGCCTTGTCAAGTGAATGGAGAAAAGAGGCAAAGAAGGCTTCTGCCCTGCTGGGATCATGAGCTTTGTTCTCGGGAAAGAGTTTGTCCCCAGTTACTCAGATGCTTCTCTGCCAGAATTATTTTTGTCATTATTAAGACTGATATTATTTTCCTTAAGTATTTTGACACTTCAGGAAACAATCCTGAGTTATAACTTGCATTAATAAAGGGGCTTTCCTCACCTGAGAGTTCCTTCTACCAATTAAATCACCATTTTAGTCTCAGCTCCAGTCCTAATCTATCACCCATAATGTGAAGGAGTGATAGTGGCATCTCTTTTGTTTTTGCTTGGGAATACATGTATATCCTCCAACTTATCTTCAGTGTTGATCCTCAGTAGTCAATGAAAACAAACAAACAAACAAACATGACTTCTAATACCCTTAATTCTCTTAAAGTCTTATACTGAGTGTGGTCTAGTATCATGTACAATTTCACTGAGGCTTCCTATGGTTTTTGCTTACCATGTCGGCATTCCACCCAGGGAGCTCCCTGTGCTGGGCTGTATCTCTTTCCCACTCTGGCAAATTGGACTTGCGGTATGTATCGCACAATGTGATGAATCCATCCTCCTTGTCCATGTTTTCAATTGTCTTCCTTTTTTTGAGCATTTTTCTATGCCAAGTTCAAGTTGATTATTCATTCCTGCTACCCCAGGCCTGACATTGCCACGACTGGAGGGCAGCCCATCGTCTAACCCTGGCAGCCAAACCTGCATTGAAGTTTTCCTACAAACACTTTCCTCCTTGTCCAGGCTCTTTTGAAAAGTTCTCTCAGTTCTGGGGGACAGAGTGAAGAAGATAAGATCTCATTAAAACAAGGATTTATAAATACCTATAGAGGATTGGGTCTAGAATTTCTATAGAGTGGTTTAATGAGCTGGGCTAGATGATAGGGAATTATCTATCTATTTATCTGAAAGGTAGCCTTCATATAAATGTGGTATTTTCAACAATTGAGTAACTGAGCTTATAACTGATCTACTGCTGTCTAGAATCATATTTAGAAATTCCTATGTTTTGAGCATATTTGTTTAAAATGTTTCTAAACTCCAGTTTTCCCACATGTAAAACAAGAGGGTTGGACTAGATGGTCACTAAGGTGCTTTCTGACTTTAAATCTGTGATCTTGTGAAGGTGTGAAGTGGGAGTTTCAGGTGGAGATGGAAGTTTCAACAGCTGTAGTTCAGGGGATAGTCTGAACATGGATCAATACTTCTGGAAAATAGAATGGTCCACTTCCCAGAGAGTTGGCCCTTTGTCTGCACAGGGACTAGGGGAAAGGTAGTCCCAAGAAGAAGGGCACCATAGCAGTAGGACACTAAGGTTTCCAGATTAGGAGTGGTTTGCCATAAAACACCAAAGATTCCTGAATGCAGATTGGGACTCCCAGATCCATAGTGGATGCTCTTATAGCTTTGAGGTGAGAAGGCCAAAGCCTGACACTTCCTTGTAGGTCTAACCATTAAAATAAAGTTGTATGATAGCACAATATTTCACCAATGTGATACTCACAGCAGCTGCTATGAATATGTAGGTGTATTCACAGGTTTAAATCACAAAATATAACAGACTCTCCACATGGAAGATAGAATCAAAACATTTATTCAAACATCAGAAAGCCAAATCCATCATAGCAGCAAAGAAATCTATAGAAATTAAGACGTAGAGGGCACCATCATTCCCAAACCTCCCACTTGCTAGGGCCTTCTCACAAATGAACACTCATAGCTCACTACCTGATTCCTCTCTCTCTCTCTCAGCTCTAACTACTTGGACCAACTTCCTCTGGGCTCTATTTTACCCTTCCCACTCCACCCTTTCCTGCTCTACCTGCTCCACAAACTCTTTCTAATACAGACTCATGTGACTCAGGCTTCCATGTGACTCAAGCAGGTCATCAATGGATAGGAAAGATCTTCTCATTAAGCAAAAATACATTAACAATACACACAGGTCAGTAGAAGACCATAAAGTAAGCCCCAGGAAAAGAGTCACTTCCCTGAGGAAAGCTGCCCTAGCAGGGAAGAAATGCAATTACTCTGTTAGGAAGGAAACACCTTCCCCTCAGATGTCATCTCCTAGTCATTTCATGTTAGTCATCATTCTGGTGCAATCCAGGCCATGTAGTGCTTGGATTAATGGTGAAATGCACTTCAATAGTCTTTGTGTTAGTTGAGTATCATAAAATAAGATCAATTCAATTCAGTTCAAAGAACATTTATTAAGCACTTACTGAGTGCAAGACATTGTGCTAGGTTCTGGTGTTTCAAACACCAAAATGATTCTTACCCTCAGGGAGCTTACATTCTAATAGTTTCATAAAACATATACATAGAAAAGCCAAATGAAGATAGAGAATGGTAGGAACAGTGGATAGATTAGAGGTAGTTCACTAGGAATATTTGAAGAGAAAGACAACAATAGAACTATGCTAAACTCTATAGAAGATCCATACAAAGAACAAAGCTATCACTCTTGGCCTCAGGAACTTACTATACATTAGGTGACACAAAATAAATTCACATGTAACAACTAAGATAAATTGTATAGTATTGACTGAAATAAAATACATGTAAATGCTCTGTAAAACTTAAAGCATTATATGAATATGGGCAATTATTTATATGTGTCTTAAAGAAGAAAAGGATAATTGTGACTCAGAGGTATTTGAAACAGCTTTTTGGAGGAGGTGAGATTTCTACAAGATTTTGAAGGAGTTAGATCAATATTTTTAATCTGGGGTCCATTATCAAACAATAAATAGAGTATATTATGAAATGCAAAATGAATAATTTTTATTAGATTAAATTGAAAAGATTTTGTACAAATAAAGCCAACACAACCAAGATTAGAAGGGAAGCGGAAAATTGAGGAACTAGTTTTTACAACCAGGATCTCTGATGAATACCTCATTTCTAAAATATATAGAGAACTGAGTCAAATTCATAAGAATACAAGTCATTCTCCAATTGATAAATGGTCAAAGGATATGAATAGACAGTTTTCAGATGAAGAAATTAAAGCTATTTACAATCACATGAAAAAATGCTCTAAATCACTACTGATAAGAGAAACGCAAACCAAAACAGCTCTTAGGTATCACTTCACACTTGTCAGATTGGCCAATATGACAAAATAGGAAAATTATAACTGCTAGAGAAGATGTGGCTAAATTGGAACTCTAATGTATTGTTGGTGGAGTTGTGAACTGATCCAACCATTCTGGAGAGCAATTTGAAACTATGCCCAAAGGGGTATAAAACTGTGCATACCCTTTAACCAAGCATTACCACTTCTAGGGCTTATCCCAAAAAGATCATGAAAATGGAAAAAAGACCCATATGTACAAAAATATTTATAGGAGCTTTTTGTAGTGGCAAAGAATTGGAGATCAAGGGAATACCCATCAATTGGGGAATGGCTAAACAAGTTGGGGTATATGAATGTAATGAAATACTATTGTGCTATAAAAATGGGGACCAGACAGTCTTCATAATAACCTGGAGAGATTTATATAAACTGATGCTGAATGAAGTGAGCAAAACCAGGAGAACATCGTACATAGCAATAGCTGCATTGTACAATGACTGACTTTGATTGACTTAGCTCTTCTCAACAGTGCAAAGACCTAAGACAATACTAAAAGACTCATGATGGAAAATGCTATCCACATGCAGAGAAAAAAAATGTGGAGTTTGAATGCAGATTGAAGTGTATTTTTTGCTCTTTTTTATTTTGTTTTTTTCTTTCTTGTGGTTTCACACATTCATTTGAATTCTTCTATGCAACATGGATTAATGTGGAAAATTGTTTAATAAGCATGTGTATGTACAGCCTATATCAGATTACCATCCTGTCAAGGGGGGATAGGAGGGAGTTGGAGAAAATTTAAAACTTATAAAAGTGAATGTTGAAAACTAAAAATTAATTAATTAATTAATAAAAAAAGAAAAAAGAAGCAGAAATTCCTATATATTTCAGTTGCCAAATTATACCCAAGACCAGAGGGAAAAGGTAAAGAATTTTAAAAGTGTCCATACTGAATATAAACATACACACACACACACACATATTTTGGTTGTTTTTATTACCCTATTCATTTAAAAACATTATTCTGAAGGATCCATAAGCTTTACCAGAAAGTCAAAACAGCCCAAGACAATATTTTCTGAAATTGTTGTGTTAAAAGAGAAAAGAAAAGACTTTCCTTGTGGGATGAATATTGTAAGCAAAGAAATAAAGAGAGAAATAAACAGTGAGGAGTGAGAATTGAGAAGTCTGGTCTGACTGGAATAGAAGAATCATGTAGGATAGTGAGAAATAAAGACATCAGGGTAGAGAAGCAAGTGGTACTAATTAGTTTTTTGTAGCAGCAAAAGCAACGCACAGAATTTCTGATTCGATGTGATAGGCAATGGGGAGTTATTCTAGAATCATGATCTGTGGAGTAACTTGATGAAACAGAGTGCTCCTCAGAAACATCAGTGTGGAAAAGGGGTGAGAGAAGAGAGGCCTAGAACCCAGTGATCAGGCAGGAAGTTGTTGAAGTAATCCAGGAGGGACAAATAAAAGTTCTTAACTAGGGTAGTAGCTGTAGGAATAAGAGGAACTGTCAACTCTGAGAACAATTTAGCAGGAGAAGTGCTAGCACTGGGAGAGAGATTCAGTAGTGATAATGGAGAGGGAAACATCAAATCCAATTTTAAGTTTTCAAGCCTGGAAAGAATGATGATTCTCCTGAAAGAAATGAAAGAATTGTGGGGAAATGGGATAAATGAGGCGTTACTCTATTATGATTCTAGCTATTTTCTCTTGATATCTACAAGATGTTAATTTAGTTCTAATGTGCTAATCCAGCTAAACATGGCTAGTACTAATGGTGGCACTTCTGCTACTTTAACAAAACTATCAACTGCTACTGAACCCGTTAGGGAAGAAAAGAGCTGAAGCCACCAAGATGAAGATTCATTAGTTAATGTCACTACTAAATATTTCCCAAAGACTTACTTGTATAGAGAGAACATAAAGAGTAAGAAAATGGCTGAGGGGTGGGGGAAGAGTCAAAATGGTGGAGTAAAAGCAGGAACTTTCTTGAGCTCATTCCCAATTACCTTAAATACCTACAAAAATGACTCTAAACAAATTTCAGTGCTACAGAACCCACAGTATGTCTCCAGATAAGAACAGCCTGGCAAACCAACAGGGTCTATTGCACCAGTCTGAGAACAGAGCACAGTCCTTCCTGGGCTGTGCTTGCACAGACCAATAGAATAGAGTAGACAGAGCAGACATCAGAGAATTGAATCACTGGCAGCTACAGTGGTTTCCAGACTTCTCAACCCATAAACACCAAAAAGAATGTAAAAGGTCAGTGAGAAAACTGTTGGAACTGGGTGAGAGAAGAGTGTGGTCTGGCCCCTACCCCTGGAGCTGCAGCTGCTTCCAGAGTTCTAGGCCCAAAGATGGTGAGGGGAATAAGTGACTGACCAGAGGGCAATTGCAGGAATCTCTCTTTTGGTACTGAGGCAGGATTCTCTTGCTTTGCCCTGCTTGAATCTGGGTTGCAGGCTTGGGTGGAGGTCCTGGGGTGAAGAGCACTAGCATGGAAGAGCTTGTTGAGTCTGTGAATAGGCAGTCTTCCTCACAGTTCTGAGGCAGGTGCCTAGGGGAAACTATGACAACAGCTGCACAAAACCCCAGAAATTTGGAAAACGGCACTCTCTCCTCTAGAAGCAGAGTTCTATGGTGACAAAGAGCTCAAACGTCAAATATTTGGCTGGCATCATGAGCAAACAGAGATAAAGAAATCAAGCTATTGAATCTTTTTTTTTCTTTTTTTTTTGGTGACAAAGAAGACCAAAATATAGAACTAGAAGAAGACAACAAAGTCAAAACTCCTGTATCAAAAGCCTCTAAGAAAAATATGAATTGGTCACAGTCCACGGAAGAGCTCAAGAAGGATTTTGAAAATCAAGTAAGAGAAGTGGAAGAACAATTGAGAAGAGAAATGAGAGTGTTGCAAGAAAATCATGAAAAACGAGTCAACATCTTGCTAATGGAGACCCAAAAAATACTGAAGAAAATAACACCTTAAAAAATGAACTAACTCAAATGGCAAAAGAGATCCAAAAGGCCAATGAGGAGAAGAATGACTTAAAAAGCAGAATTGGTCAGATGGAAAAGGAACTTCAAAAGCTCACTGAAGAAAATAATTCCTTCAAAATTAGGTTGGAGCAAATAGAAGCTACTGACTTTATGAGAAATCAAGATATTATAAAACCGATCCAAAAGAATGAAAAACAGAATGCAATGTGAAATATCTCATTGGAAAAACCACTGATGTAGAAAATAGATCCAGAAGGGATAATTTGAAAATAATTAGACTACCTGAAAACCATGATCAAAACAAGAGCCTAGAAAATGACTACACATGAGGGATAACATGGTGTAATAGATAGGGACCCAGTCCTGGAATCAGAATTACCTTGGTTGAAGACCCATCTCTGACATACTCTATTCTGAGAGAAACCACATAGAATTCAATCCATACCAAAGGAAGAATTCCCTCTACAACACACTCAACAAGTGGTCATTCAGCTTTTGCTTAAAGTCCTCAGAGGAAGGAGTTTGCTACTTCATCCTTCTATAACCTATTTCACTTTTGAGCTTCTCTATTAACTGTTTTTTTTTCCCTAATATCAAGCTAAATGTTGCCATTTTGTGACTTCCATTGACTGGGACCAAGTGAAACCTATCTAAACCCTCTTTAGTATGACAATCCTTCAAATGCCTGAAGATACTTATCCTTACCCATCTTCTCTGCTCCAGTTTAAATATAGGATTATCATGAATTTTCTCTTTGTGTTGAGAGAGAAGGAAGCAGAAAGAGAAGGAAATAGAGACAGAAGAGACAGGGAAACAGAGAGCAACATAGAAAAAGAGATGGGTGGAGAGACAGAGAAAGACAGAGAGACACACAGAGACAGAGAGGCAGAGAGAGAGACAGAGAGAAAGAACTTCATCTGGAGACAAAAGAGATCAACAAGATTGAAAGAGAAAGAATAGGGAACTGCTGAGGGTGAGCTGTTTCAGTTTTCCAGACAGTGATGAAGTAGAGGAGGGGAGGAATTAGCTAGGATTCACCATATGCCACTGTAGCAGCAAATTCTGCCTAGGCAGATCACTCCATAAATGGGATCCAGACAAGGCTATGACTACTTATGACTAGATTCAGTTAGGATAAGAAGCTTTTTCCCCTTGAAATTGGCTGACCATAGCCCTGGCACATGTCTCCATTTCCCAAATTCCCACATTTCCTTCATTACATTTGTCTTTTATTTCCCATGATTCTTCAACTCATCCTTCCATTAGGGAACCCCCCCCCCCCAAACTATACTTCCCATCAACCCTCTTGCTGATAAAGGGCTACAATACAATGCTGGCTCTGGAGTCTGGCTCTTCAGAAAAACAAATGTATACAGGACATACTTTTAAGTTAATATGCATTATTTATTCATTTTAAATTATGAAATAAAACAAGCAAGTGCATAACATACTATAACAAAAAAAGATAATTGTACATGAAATTGTAAATCTATGATGTTCAATTTGCTATTCATTATATATATATATATATATAAAATAAAGTTATCACATAAATTTCCTTTTTTCTTTTTTCCTTCCACCCCTAGAGACAGCTTAATCATTATTAACATTTTCTCCATCACTTTTTTAAGTCTAGACAATCAACGAACCAATACATCAAGCCCTGCTTGTAGCATTTGCTGATTTCTAAGATGTAAACGTTCACAATTAAAATTAATAATTGAGTTTTCATAAGTCAGCAAAAGCTGGTTCCTGCATACTACTACATTATATACTTGAGAACAGGATCTCAGTCTATGACTTTTTCCAGGTCTTCAGGCTGGGTAATTCCAGGGTACAATGGCACTGAATTCAGTGAAACTTTTGGTGTACTCATGTGTCTTGATTAATTGGATAATCAATTGAGATTTTACCTTACAATGTTTATGAGACAACCACAAGTGGTGACTTCACTGAAGTTTTGCTCTACATCATTTATCTGAAGTTAGAAAGGCCTTTGTCTGTAAGGCCTTAGTGTATAAAACCTCTAATATAAAAAAGTAATATTATCTATTTCAGATGTAGTAGCATATGCACTAGTGACTATTTAGTCCAAGGGTTGCAAAAGTAGTTAAGGAAAATAAATCAAAGCAGAATCACTAATAATAAGCTATGTTAAATTTATTTTTAAAATTTTAATATCCTATTAATTGCTTATATTTCATAGAACTAAAAAAGTATTTATGTGAATTCTAAAAATATAATCAGTGAAAAAGCATTTATATGTGGCGTAGTTGGGTGAGAACTGAATATGGGTAGGAAAGTAGATTGCATTGGACTTCGGAAATTTCACAGTTTTTATGGTCCCAAGCTCCTCCCCTTTGCAAAAATACATATTATTACCATAAATATAAAGGTAATCTGTGTTTACAAAATTTGGAATCTGTCAACCTATGAGTAATCAATGTTGTGGCTTATTCAAAGAGCAAGGAGTACAACTCCACATGATAGCTGCAAGGAGGCTGCAAATGACCCAGGTATTGGAGGGGATGTTAGGGACAGAAGTGAGAGAAGTGTGCGATCAGAAAGGAAATAGGCAGTTCTCATTCTGAGAAGAAAAGAACATCTGCACAGCCCAAGGGTTGATACTTCGTTTTTGTTGCTGTTTAGTCATTGGTTGGTTGTGTTCAATTCTTTGTGACCCCATTTGGGATGTTTTTTGGCAAAGATACTGTAGCAGTTTGCCATTTTCTTCTCTAGCTAATTTCACAGATGAGGAAACTGACGCAAACAGGGTTAAGTGACTCTCCCAGGGTCACACAGCTAGCAAGTGTCTGAGGATTGGATTTCAACTCAGGAAGAGGAGTTTCCTGACTCCAGACCCAGCAGTCTATCCACTCTGCTACATAGCTGCTCTAATATCAACTAGTAGCTATGAAATTTTTAAAATTTCTAGAGCAGAGCTGTCATTAGAATATCTTTCCCTGGGCCAGAAACAATTGTGGGGGATGGGGGCTAGCAGTGGAGATGCAAATTGCCCCCAGTCACATAGTAAGTGGAAGAGTTAAAACTTGAACCAAATTTCTGACTCCAAACTCAATGCTCTTTCTATCATATTATATTCCTTTGCTTTTTAGGTATGGAAACCAAGGCTCAGATACTTGTGCTTGCTTTGAATATGGACTGGGTGTGTCTGTCTACTCTGGAAGAGAATTATCATTAGTTATTGAAAGTAAAGAAAGCATTTATGAAGTGCCTGCCATGCTTCAGGCACTGTGCTAACTAAGCATTTTCCAAATATTATTTAATTTTATCTTCATAATAACCTGGAAAGGTAGGTGCTATTATTATCTCCATTTTCCAGTTAAGGAAACAAGCAATTAGAGGTTAAGCGATTTCCTTCGAGTTATATAACTACTTATTATCTGAGGCTGGATTTGAACTTGTTCATCTGCCTCTCTAGACCCATCTTAGTTGCAGCTCTGTCTTAAAGAAAGCATTCCAATATACTGGATGGAACCTACACGGAAGGTGAAAGAACATTGTCAAGGGTGACTAGGTATGGATAGACCACTATCAACATGGATGAAGGAATTTCCGTGTCCCTGAGATGAAATATCCATTGGAGCATTGAGATATATTATTAACCATAGTTCCCTGCAAACCCTTATTAAATTTTTGTGAATGGCATTAGGAGTTGCAATTTTGTGCTTTACCTCTTCCTCAAGAGACTGATCTTTACAAAGTGACCATCTCATCGTCACCTAAGGCTTGTTATTTAGAAGTGCTGTGCTTGTTTAAACTCATCATTGCCTCATGTCTGTGAGAAGCGACTAATGCTCCTGGGCCTGTGCTAATTATGCTGCTATGGTGATGGATTGTACTAGTCAATTTGATTGAATGTTCCAGTGAGGAGAGTGGCCCAAACCCCAATAGATCAATGCAGTAGGAATTCTGCTACCTCAAAACTTGTCATATTAAACTACTACTTATGGAAGAGTAGAAGTTTCATGACCCCAAATTTATATGTTCTTTTGTAGATACAATAGATATGATCAATTCATCAAGGGACAAAGGAGTACACCAAATCTTCACCAACACATACACTGTATACACAGAATTCTATCAAGACTATATGATTCCATTCAAAATGATTTGATTTGTGTGAGGAGGACTTCAGGTTGTTGGTGTTTCACTTTGTATTTGGATGACTAATAGCTGCATATCCCTTATTTCTGATTGTTTTTGAACTCTGCTGGGTAGTTGATCAAAGGCCACAACTGTGTCATAGAGCTAAGAATCAGGACAATTCTCCTGTTTCACTCAGTGTACAAGTTGACACCTTTCTGGGGAGGCTATTTTTCAACTGAATATGTCAACTTATATGCCTCTATGATATCATAAAATGTAAGAGTGTGGGGAAGAGGGACAAGGCCTACTCAGTGTGTGGCAAGTTGATCCACATACAGCAAGGGCCATTTCCAGGCCTATCACTGCAGGGCTGGGATCTGACAAAGCTGGGTAAGAGACAAGTGCAGGGCCCACAGCAGGGGAAACAACTACCCCTGATATTACCAACCCACAGCCCAGAAATTTGAAAAGCATCTATATGAACTTCCAGGGGCCAGGATGGAAGAGTGAACCCTGGCTGCTCCAATCCCCCCACCTCTGAGTCTGAAAACACAGTAATTATGGCCCCAGAGCAAAATTTTAAACAGTAAAGACTTGGGAACTCTAGAGGAAGGGCATGTCTAAAGCCCTGCCTCAAAATGAGTAAAAAACAGACAGCAAAGACAAAGACTCAAGAATTTTATTATTGTGAGCAAGAGAAACCAAATTCAGAAGGAGACAGTATTGACTCCCCACCTACAGCTGAAGCCTCAACAGGGAATAAGAATTGGTCTCAAGCAGAGAAATCATTCCTAGATGAGCTCAAAAAGAACATTGAAAACCTAATTAGAGAAGTAGAAGATAAAATGAATAATTCTTTTAAAATCCAAGTTGTGAAATTAGAAAAACATTACAATGAAGAAAACAGTTCCTTAGAAAGAAAAATGTGTGAAAAGGAGAAACATATAGAAAAGGAGCTTCAAAAAATGACTGAGGAAAATAATGTGCTAAAAATCAGAATCAACAAAATTGAAGCTAATGACTCTATGAGGCACCAAGAATCAGTCAAAAAAAAACCCATCAAGAATGAAAAATTGAAAAAGAGGTAAAATATCTCAAGGGAAAAATAACTGACCTGGAAAACAGATCCAGGAGAGATAATCTAAGATTTAATTATTAGTCTACCTGAAAATCGTGACGAAAAAAAGAGCCTGGACAACATCTTCCAAGAGTGTATCAAGGAAAACTGCCCTGAGATCCTAGAACCAGAGGGTAAAATAGAAATCGAGAGAATCCACCAGACACCCCCTGAAACGGATACCAAATTGCAAACTCCGCAAAATGTTTTGGCCAAATTCCAGAACTATCAGGTAAAGGAAACAATCCTGAAAGCAGCCAGAAAGAAATTATTCGAATATTGTGGATCTACAGTAAGGATCCAACAGGATCTGGCAGCTTCTACATTGAAAGATCGGAGGGACTGGATGATATTTTGCAAAGCAAAAGAGCTCGGGTTACAACCAAGGATCAGCTATTCAGTGAAACTGAGCATAATCTTCTAGACAAGGAGATGGTCATTCAATGATATGATGGACTTCCAGACCTTCCTGATGAAAAAGCCAGAGCTCAAGGGAAAATTCAACCTCCAGTTACAAGATTCAAGAGAGACATAGGAAGGTAAACAGGGAAAACACACACACACACAGACATGTACATGCACACATACACATAACTTGTTATTTAATAAGAGCAAACTGTTTACATCCCTATATGGGAAGCTGATAGCTATCAATACTGAGAATTCTATACTTATGGCAACATCTAAAAGAGATATAGATAAATAGAGGGTGTGGGTATATATTAAACAAAATGATGATAAAGAACCATATTAAGGGCTTCTAAAGGACTGCAATGGAAGAAAAGGAAAAAATGAAGCAGAAAAGGGTAAATTATGCCACACAAAGAGGCATAAAAACATTATGGTAGAGGGAAATAAGGGAGGAAGACGAACATAATATGAGCTTTGCCATCAGTGGTTCTAGTATAAGGAGGGAATAACATAATCAGTTAAGTATAGGATTCTATCAAGAAGAGACATAAAACCTACCATAATAGAGGGAAAGAGGGGAGGGAGAGGAGTATCACGTGAGATCTATTCTCGTCAATCTTGGTTCAAGGAAGAAATAACATCCTACATTTAATATAAAAATGTATCATACCCTATAGGCAGTAGAAGGGGGGAAGGGCTAACAAAAGGGGGGGTGATTAGAAGGGAGGGAAGAAGTAGTAAGAGCGAAGGGTAGGAAAAAGGAAGGGGGCAGAAAGGTGGGAATACTGAGGGAGGCAGTGGTCAAAAGGAAAATTCTTAAGGAGGGGAAGGGAGAAAGGGAAAAATAAAAGCATAAACCAGGGAGGGAATAGAATGGAGGGAAAGCTACAGATAGTAATCATAACTATGAATGTGAATGGGATGAATTCTCCCATAAAACAGAGGCAAATAGCAGAATCGATTAAAAACCATAATCCCACAATATGTATTTACAAGAAACACATTTGAAACAGGGGGATATGCACAGGGTAAAGGTAAAAGGCTGGAGTAAGATATATTTTGCCTCAGCTAAAGTAAAAAAAAAAAAAGCAGGGGTAGCAATTCTTATCTCAAACAAAGCAAAGACAAAAAATAAATCTAATTAAAAGAGATAAGGAAGGAAACTATATCCTGCTAAAAGGCACCATCAAAAATGAAGCAATAATCATTACTAAACATTTATGTACCAAGGGGTAGAGCATCCAGATTCCTGAAGAAGAACTTAAGGGATTTAGAGGAAGAAATAGACAGCAAAACTATACTGGTGGGGGACTTCAATCTCCCCTTCTCTGAGCTTGATAAATCTACTCAAAATAAACAAGAAAGAAATTAAGGAGGTAAATAGAATCTTAGAGAAGATAGATATGGTAGACCTCTGGAGAAAATTGAATGAGAATAAAAAGGAATATACCTTCTTCTCAGTGGTACATGACATATACACAAAATTTTACCATGTACTAGGGCATAAAAACCTCACAGTTCAGTACAGAAAAGCAGAAATATTATAAACTAAAAGTGTTTCCAATGAGATCAGGGGTGAAACAAGGATGTCCACTATCACCACTCTTATTCAATCTGGTACTAGAAATGTTAACAGTAGCAATTTTAGAAGAAAAATAAATCAAAGGAATCAAATTAGGCAAAGAAGAGGCTAAATCATCACTCTTTGCAAATGACATAATGATATACTTGGAGAATCCTAGAGAATCAAGTAAAAAACTTCTTGAGACAATAAATAAATTTGGCAAAGTTGCAGGATATAAAATAAATTCACATAAATCCTCACCATTCCTATATATTTCTAACAAAATCCAACAACAAGAGATAGAAAGAGAAATTCCATTTAAAGTTACTATAGACATTATAAAAATATTTGGGAATCTAACTGCCAAACCCAGGACCTATATGAACACGACTACAGAACACTTTTCTCACAAATAAAGTCAGATCTAACTAATAGCAAAACACATCAATTGCTTGTGGCTGGGTTGAGCTAATATAATAAAAATGATAATTTTACCTAAATTAATTTACATATTTAGTGCCATAACAATCAATCTACCAAAAAATTACTTGATAGAGCTAGAAAAAATAGTAATAAAATTCATTTGGAAGAACAAAAGGCCCAGAATATCAAAGCAATTAATGAAAAAAAAAAATGCTAGCAAAGGTAGCCTAGCCATACCAGATTTTAATCTGTATTATAAAGCAGCAGTCATCAAAACTACTTGGTACTAGCTGAGGAATAGAGTAGTGGATCAATGGAAGAGATTGGGTATACAAGACTCAGCAGTCAATGACTATTTGATAAACCCAAAGACCCCACTTTTTGGTATAAGAACTCATTATTTGACAAAATATTTGACAAAAACTGGTGTGAAAACTGAAACATAGTATGGCAGAAACTGGGCATAGACCATTATCTAACTCTGTATAATAAAATCAAGCCTAAATGGGTGCATGAACTAGGTATAATGGCTGTGACTGTAAGCAATCTGGGAAAGCAATGAAGAGTTTACCTGTTAGACTTATGGAAAAGGGAAGACTTTATGACCAAAAAAGAGTTAGAGAGCATTATAAAATGCAAAATGGATAATCTTGATTATGTTAAATTGATAAGTTTCTGTACAAATAAAGCCAATGTAACCAAGATTAAGAGGGAAGTGGGAAATTGGGCAAGAATTTTTATAACCAGTGTCTCTGATAAAGGCCTCATTTCTAAAATAAAATATATAGGGAATTGAGTCAAATCTATAAGAATACAAGTCATTCCCTAACTGATAATTGGTCAAAAGATATGAACAGGTAATTTTCAGAAGTAGAAATTAAAGATATCTATAAGCATATGAAAAAAATGCTCTAAATCACTATTGATTAGAGAAATGAAAATCAAAACAACTCTGAGGTACCACATCCCAGCAGTCAGATTGGCTAAGATGACAAAACAGAAAAATGACAAATGCTGGAGAGGATGTAGAAAAATTGGAACATTAATGCATGGTTGGTAGAGTTGTGAACTGATTCAACCATTCTGGAGAGCAATCTAGAAGTATGCCCAATAAGCTATAAAAAACTGCATACTCTTTGACCCAACAATACCATTTCTAGGGTTATATCCCAAAGAGATCATAGAAGTGGGAGGAAGACTCACATGTACAAAAATATTTATTGCAGCTTTTTGTGGTGGCAAAGCATTGGAAATTAAGGGGATGCCCATCAATTGGCGAATGGCCAAACAAGTTGTGATATACGAATGTAATGGAATACTACTGTGCTACAAGAAATGAGAAGCAAAAAGACTTCATATTTACTTGAAGAGACTTTATATGAACTGATACTGAATGAGATGAGCAGAACCAGGAGAAATTTGCACACAATTACAGACCAACGTATGTGTGATGACCAGTCTTGATAGACTGAACTCTTCTCAACAATGCAAGACAACACCAAAATACTCATGATGGAAGGAGATATCTACATTCAGAGAAAGATCTAGAAAGAATGGAGTTTAAATGAAGACTGAAGCAAACTACCTGCTCTCTTTCTTTTTCTTGTTTGATTTTGTTTCCTCTTTCCCATTGTTCAGTCCATTGGTTACAACCCTTCTTTACAACCTGACTAATGCCTAATATGAAAGTATTTGCAGTTCCTATACTTGATTGCATGCTGACTTGGGAGGAATGCAGGGAGGTAGGGTAAAAAATTTGACACTCAAGGGATTGTGGAACTGAATTTTGTAAACTAAAAGTAAACAAACAAATCAATAAAAAGAAATTGACAGAGGAAGAAAAAGAATGTGGGGAGTAGTGGGGATGGTGCATAAGGAAGAGAAAGTGGGGCCTACTCAAATCCACCAGTTAAGATTAGGGTACCCCACAGTGGATTATATAATGGGTAATTCAGAGAGCACATCTAAGTAGCACTGGCAAAGGTGCCTTCTCTGTAGAGCTCAAGGTGCACTAGAATTTGAGAGGAGTTGGTCTTTAATTATTGGCCAGCCCCATGCCAAATCATTCTCAGTGTCTGAATGGGAAGTGAAAGAAACAAGAGAAAAACAAAAGAAAAATTAAAAAAAGGAAAATAAAAATAGGCATTTGGGGTTTCATTGGGAGGTGAGATGAAAGAGGACAGAAGGTTCCAAGAATAAAATAAGTTCCCAATGCCTAGTGTTCATTTCTTTTTTTGTATTATTATTTGAAAGGAATAATATAAATGAGTTTATGGCATGGTAAATAATTATTAACCTGAAAATTAATGGGATGAACTGGCTTGTAAAGTATATGAGGAATGTTGAAAAAATAGAAAAGGAACACCAAATTGTCACAAAGAAATATATTTTTAATGGTATGGCTAGGTGGTGCAGTCAATGGAGTCAGGAAGACCTGAGTTCAAATCCAACCTCAGGCACTTAACACTTACTAGCCATGTGACCTTGGGCAAGTCACTTAACCCCAATTGCCTTCCAAAAAGCAAAAAAAACAAAAACAAAGAGAAATATATTTTTAAAACAGAAAGGTTAAGGTGATGTATTGAATAATGATTTGTTATGCTTTAATAATTGATAGAAATCATAAATACATTTCTAAAATCAAACATTAAATAGATTAGAAATTACAAAATATTGTAATCAACAGAGGAAATGTGATAACAAAAAAAAGAAAAATTAAGTCAAAATTGTGTTATCCTCACTGATGAGTAAGTAAAAGTGCAAATCAGAGAATAAATTATGCTAAAAATGATAAAGAGAAGATAACATTGGAACTGGTGGAGGTGAATAAAGAGATGGAAAAAGAATTGTAACAACAGTTAGCCTCGTGGATGATGTACTATACATGTTATTAGGTGATCCTGAAAATAAAAGGAGTTGATGGTCAGAGGAACAGAGAGGATTACTTGCTGGAGAACAGTGGAGAGCAGTGGAGAGCAGTGCCTGGGAAGGAACAGGACTGGCATGGAGCAGTATATTAAAATCACTTGGAGATATCAGGAGCATTTCAATACTGAAGGCACAGGTTACCCTTAAATAATGTGTTCTGGTCACATGATTTTCTGTGTGTACATCTCCTCATACAGGTATGTTTGTCATACAGTTCCCATATAGGATCATTCTTTTCACTATGAGTTTATGTACTTGTGGAAGAGTAAATCTGAGGGTAATGAGATGGGGTTGTTTTATTTATACTGATATTTAACTAAAATGTCTTTGCAAACAATTAAGTGTGTCAATAGATGGATTGGTAGAAAGTATTAAGCATCAGTAGAGGCTTTGATAGACTTCTGCCCCATAAAATATATACAACCTGGGGTACCTAACTAGAGGCCCAGGATGAGAGAGACTCAGAGGCAACATGTAAAATTAAAATGATTTTGCACAAGCAATATAATTTTATTAATAAAATACAAACTATTGACAAACACCTGAAACCACTCAAAGTCAATAATAGATAAATGGAAATTTAAATAGCATCAGGTATTATTCTTAGCCATTTAATTTGTAGGGATGGAAAGAGATAAACAAACTTATTAGTAGAGGGCCACAGGGACACTATTTTAAATCTATTTTATTTTAATCAACCAACATTTATTTTCTCTACCTTCTACCTTTTCCCCAAATTGAACAAAAGAAGCAGAAAAAGAAAATCCTTATAACCAACATAGATAGTCAAGTAAAATGAAATGCCCCCATTGGCGATGTTGAAAAATATATGATTCATTTCATGTCTTCAGTCCATTGCCTCTCTGTCAGGAGGTGGGTGACATATTTCATGTTCAGTTGTGGTTCTCAAATCTTTCAAAGTTGTTTTTTTCTTTGTAATGCTGTTGTTATTGCATAAATTGTTCTTCTTGTTCTACTCTTTTCCCTCTGATTGTTAATTGTGTACCCTTTTAATTTTCCCTCTCTTTACCCCACTTTTGTAAAAAGGATTCTTTGCAAATAAGAACTTGGTAAAAGCAGAATTTATCTTTGTAATCTATTAATGTAATCGGTGTTTTCTACACCATTATCCCTCTTCTCTTCCCATTGCCCATCTTTATCACAGATTTCTTTCCCTTTTTTTTTTCCTTTCCTTTGAATTTCCCCTTCACTCTCCCTTTTCTGACATTAGAGCTTATTTGGCTAATGACTGGGGTGTTGTGAGGCTCAAATGAGGTAAGAGAGGTAAAACATTTGGCAAACCTTAAAGAACCATAGAAATCCTGCTTATTATTGTCATTAACCTACACTGAGAAGTTCTCCAGTCTGGTGATGGCTTCATTTTTTGTGCCTTCTCATATTCCTACTAGTTCAAAAAATGTTTGTAGAAAAATACAGGAGTATGGTAGTAATTGTTTAACAACCAGGTTTTCTGTGGAAAACACACAGAGATACATACGCATGTGTGTGTGTGTGTGTGTGTTATAGTAAGTCTATGTGTGTCTATGTCCAAGTTATTATACATATCATAGACACTATTTATCTGAAAGGTAGAATTCCTAGAATTGTGATATTTTCAAAATCAAGCAACTGAGTTTAGAATTGATGTACTGCTGTCTAGAACCCTATGTAGGAATTTCTATATCTTGGGCAAATTCATTTAAGATTTGTGTAATAGTATGGCTATGTGTGTCTATGTCTAATTTATTATACATATCACACACATGTGTATATATACACATATATATGTGTATATATATGTATATACTTGAGAGTTTAATCTGGATTATTAATACTTTCTTAAGTCTAGGCAATGAATAAAATAATATATGAAGCCATAATTTGTAACATTTCCATTTTAAAATTTATAAATACTTCCACTGAAAATTTAGCAATTGCTTCTCAGTTGGGGTCAGTGTTCCCCTGCTTATTTCCTTATCTATTCTACTTTCTTTTACACTACCCCCTCCCCTCTCTCTGTCTCTACCTATTTTCCATATCAAATTTAATATACAAGTTTGCAAACTTGTATATTATATAATTACATTATTATATATGATATCAATATATTAATATTAACAATTAACTAGTAATTAATATATGGTATTAATATACTAGATATAATAAATATATAGCATAAATATACTAATTCTCTATGTGTGCATTTATGCATGTATGCATGTGTGTGTGTTCAACTTTCCTTTCTTTGCTTTGATGAAAGTGATGTTTACAGGATGCCTGTTTTCCTCACCCCTTCACTCATGTTTGAATACTTCTCATCTCATGCACCATTGTTGGGTGAAATATTCAGTTAGTCAATAAACAGTTATTAAACACTTACCAGGTGCCAGGAAGTATTCTAATCTCTAGGGTTACTAACTAAGAAAGCCAAAAATGTCATCCTTGCCCTCGAGGAATTCACATCCTAATGGGGAAGGAGACATAATTCTGCATGTACAAGATATTTGCCATGTAAATGGAAGGTAGTCTCAAAGAGAAGAGAGTGGGAGAGGGGAACCAGGAAAGGCTTCTTGCAGATGGTAAGATCTATACTGAGCCTTGAAGAAGGCCAGGATAACGAGGGAGTGGAAGTGAAGAGGGTGAGTATTTTAGGCATGGGGGACAGTCAGTGGAAAGGCAAGGGATTGGTACATGGAATGTCATACATGATAAGTAAGCCAGCATAGCTGGATTCTGGGTTCTCTTCTCTTCCTCCTTTCTTCCCCTGTATAGTGTTCTATCCCTCTTCTTTCTGTCTTCTCTATAGACCACAAAATCAGAATACCATCATTCATACTCCCTCCATACATCTTATTTAACTTTACCGGCTTTCCTGACTTCCTTTAAATCTCAGCTAAATTCTCACCTTCCGCAGGAAGCCTTTTACAATCTCTCTTAATTATAATACCTTCCTTCTCTTATCTCTATCTATTACCTCATGTTTATCCTCTATATCATTTGCTTACACATAGCTGATCATCCCCACCATTATACTGTGTGCTCCTGAAGGTCAGGAAATGTCTAGATTTTCTCTGTATCCTCAGTGTTTAACATAATGTCTGGTATGTAGTAGGTGCTTAATAAATGCTCGTTGACTGACATTGTGATTATAAACATTAGTGTTCTGAGAAGACATTTATTTCTTATCTTCATTAGAACATACATAATTTATCCTCATCTACTTCCTTCCAATTGACCAGATGTGTGTCTTTCTCTATGTTTCTCTTGACTCTTATGTTTCCGTGTCAAAATGTCTGCTCAGTTCTGGTCTTTTTATCAGGAATGCTTGGAAACCCCTATTTAATTAAATGTTCATTCACTCCTCTCCATAGGATTATATTCACTTTTGTTAAATAGGACATTTTTGGTTGTCTTTATTTTTTGTCTTTAGGGATATCTTATTTCAATTTCTCTTCTTCTTTTGATTGACAATTTCCAAGTCTTATATGATCCTGTTCCTGGTTCCTTCATACTTGAACTCTCTTTTAGGTTGCTTGTAGTATTTTTTTGACTTTTTTCTTTTTCTTTTTTCTTTTCTTTTCTTTTCTTTCTTTCTTTCTTTCTTTTTTTTTTTTGACCTAGAAGTTTTGGATTTGGCTGTTATGTTCCTTGGCATTTTAATTTTGGCTTTCTTTCAGGAGGTGACCAGTGGGCTATGGATTTAGATTTGTGACATTTTCATTAATGATTTCTTGAAATATCATGTTAACTCTTCTTTTTTTGTCATTATGTTCATGTACTTTGATAATTCTAAGAATAGCTTTTCTTGATCTGTTTTTCACGCCACTTACTTTTTAATACATTATTTCATTTTCTTCCTTTTAAAAATCTTTTGATTTTGTTTTACTGTTTCTCATTTTCTGACGAGTTATTTAGTTTGATCCCTTCTGATTTTCAGGAATTTCAGTTCTTGGGTAAGGCTTACTGCTGTCTGTTTGGAGGTATTAGTTCTCCTTGCCATTCATTCCTCCCCAGTTATTCTATTATATATGCCTTGTTTCATTTCATCCAAATATTCTTGTCATGCTTCTGACCAGAACATCCTTTTTGCTAAGATTATTTTAGGACTTATAGTATTACTCTCTTCTTTTTACTTTTATCCTTTGTACAACTCTTAGTCCAAGGCATGATTTTATTATGCTTGGTCATTTTCTTTTGTTTTCTCATATTTATGGCCTCAGTTTCTAGGGGCTTTGTGCTTGGGTTAGACTGTATTTCTATGAGCTAGGTAGTATAGTTGATAAGAGTGTTGGACCTGGAAGCAGAAGGGCCTGAGTTTAAATCAAGCTTCAGATACATACTAGCTGTGTGACCTTGGGTAAGTCACTTAACTGCTATCTGCCTAAGTTTTCTTATCTGTAAAATGGGAATACTAAGAGAACTTTTTCTTATAGATTTGTTGTGCGGATCAAATGAGATATTTGTCAAAAAAGGAATAAAAAATAAAAGGAGGGGTTTAGCACAGTGCCTGGCATATAGAAGGTGCTGTATAAATGCTTCTTCCCTTCCCCCCATCCTCCTGCATGGTGTGGGCAGAATATTTGGTTCTGAGAGTGGTGACTAAAATTGGGCTCTATCTTCTGCAGGACTTTTCATCCTTTATCTCTTGCTAGATGCTGGGGTGGGTCAGAGTTGCCTAGATAATAAATTGGCTTGGATTGCTTGGATCTTGTTCTGGGCCTGCATAATACTGTTTCCAGAGCTCTGGGACTGCCTTATGCTGACAGTACTTGGGCTTTTTTCCTACTGTGGGATTGGGATGCTTCTCATTACATCTTACAACTACTCTGTCTTCTCTCCTTTCCGGACTTCACAGGGTTCTGGCAGTCTTTTACCATAATTCTGGACCAGATAAATAACTTTATAGCTTTTTATCTTATGTTTGCATAATCTGGTATATTTTAGGAATTTTTTTCCAGGGTGTTTTTGTGATTGATCTGAGTTTTACTTGCCAGCTGTATCCACAGGCAGGCAAGTCAATGTCTGTGAGCCTCAGTTTCCTTAATGTGAAAAGGAGAAAATAGCAGCTATATTACAATTTATGTCACAAAATTTTGTATCAAATGACATTTAAAGTACTACCTATATGTTGACTACTATATCTGACCAGAATTCTCCAAAAAGTTCTGAGTTGTTGTTTTCAATTGTTTCAGACTCTTTGTGATGCCATTTTTGGGTTTTCTTGGCAAAGATACAGGAAGGGTTTGCCATTTTCTTCTCCAGTTCATTTTACAGGTGAGGAAATTGAGGAAAACAGGGTTAAGTGACTTGCCTAGGATCACAGAGCTAGTAAACATCTGATGACAGATTTGAACTCATGAAGATGACTCTTCCTGATTTCCAGCCCAGTGCTCAATCCACTGAAGCACCTATGAAGTGATTTGAATTTTAGAAAAGCTCCTAGGCTTGCTGATATTTTAGCCTATTTCTAGCTTTTGTTACATATTCCTCATTTTGATTTGCCTTCCTGTGTTGGTGAGAAGTTCATCTGAGATCATAATTTCATTTGGGAGTCTTAGAAACAGCAAATTTCTCATTTTCCAGTTGTTCTGTAAGTCAATCTCATTTGGGAATGGTTATTTTTAAAATTCAAAGATCTGTTTATATGCTTCAGTAATATTGTAAAGGTTTCACCAATTTCTATTCTAAAAAGGAGCTTAGAGCTGAAATATGTGAAAGTTATTAGTAAGCTTCATGCATTTCCCACCAATTTTAGCTAACCAAGAATATATTGTCATTTATATATTCATTTAGTTTTGTACTATTAACGTACATTTTATTCAGTAAGGTGTGTGAATAGAAGCAATAGGACAAAATGGATAGAGAAGTTTGTCTTCTGTGTTAAATCAAAATTTATCAATAAAACAAGATAAACTCTTTGCAAAGGATAGTGAGATGCATTTAGAGTCTGAAAGAACTCACTTCAAGTCTTCCCTCTGAATTATACAGCCATGTGACCACAGGTAAGTTCATTTAACTTTCTAGTGCTGCAGACCATAAGTGTCAAACCTGGGTCTCACATAGGAGACAAAAATCCCTAGTGGGCTCGAAGAAAATTAAAATTAATTTGGAAATGTTTAATAAAATAAATGAAAATACAAAGTAGAATAATGTCAGTCTGTGTTTTTCTATGTCAATACGTGACCTGAAAGTATTCTTTCCATCTGCATCTCATACCATTGACTCTTTCATCACTCTAAAGTTACAAATTGTAGAAAACTTGTGAATCTCCACTGTTAGAGAAAACTTACTCTCTAGAATTTTCCTATACCAATGAAATCAATCAGAACAAAAACCAAAATTAGTATAATGTTCAAAACTATTTTTAAAATTCTACTATCCTCACATAGATTAAAAACAGTAGTGATGCAAGATTAGGAAATACAAGTTGATTATTAGAGACAACAAGATTAAAAAAATAAGGTACTGAGGCAATTCAGTTCACAATCAGTAGTATCAAAAGTGAAAGATTATTTCATCATTCTTGATATCTAATTCCTTTGTATTAATTGACTAACAATTCAGAAAAATTCCTGTTTTAATATACAAGTATGAATTCAAGACATTTCAGGACAAAATTTCTAATGGCATTGTATTTTTCCAGTTCTCAGAGTGATGTTGAGTTAGATAGAGAGTTGGTCTCAAAGTAAGAAAGAACTGTTTTCAAATCCTGCCTCTTACATATACTAACTGTGCAACTCTGAGAAAGTCATTTACTCTCTCAATACCACAGACAAATCTCCAATACTAAATTTTGAAAGGAAGGTGACTATCTTATCTGACAAAGAATATTATTCACTAGGAGCAACAAGTCTGAAAAACAAAACAGAAGAAAATATAAAAATGCTAGTCAATATTTCAATGAATTCGTGATCTCATTGATGTGTGCACTGCCTTCCATGGAACAGAATACAATTAATCCATGCTTTTCATCCTAAACAATTCTTACTATTAGTTTTCAACAAATCATCCATAAAAGATCCATTGAACATGAAGACATTTCTCATGGTCTTTAAACATTTCTTAGGAAGACATTGGAGCTCTCACCAAGGGAGTAGCTAACAGCAACTTTTATGAACTCTTAGTGAAGCATATCTCCCTCTTCTTTGTAGGAAATGGTGAACTATAGTTACAGAATTATCATACTTTATCAGACGTGGAAAACACATTCATTTGTTTTGTTTACCTGTATTTTTGTTGTGAGGATGGGTTGCATTTGTGTGGGGATGGTAATGGAGGGGTAACACATAATAAAGCAATAATGATGGGGAAAAAAACCATTGACTTTATGTTTTAAAATTTTACACATATGTATCATATATATGTGGGGGGGTCAGTATCTATCTATCTATATAGAAATATATCTCTATCTATCTATCTAGAAATATCTATATCTATATCTATATCTATCTATCTATCTATCTATCTATCTATCTATCTATCTCTTATATACTAGCACAACATTCAGATTCCCATCTGTTATCCTACACTCTTACCAGATCTATACACATTCTTCTCTGGTCATATATGATTTTAATTATGCCTTCTGTGTTACTTCTTATAACCAAATCATTGTTGATCATAAGGTATAGCTCACTCACACCCAAGTTGCATCTCTCCATTGCTTTGGGATTATCTTCCTTGTTTATCTTTCTATGTTCATGGTATTCTATGATTCTTCTAAAATTCTGCTGCATTTTAGAGGCAGACAGCAGTGTTCAGAGTCTAGAATGTGGCAAAATTATTGTCTGAGACAACTGAGGCTAAATTTTAGGGCAAAGATAGACTTTGTTTGGGACATATTAAATTTGAGATTCTTGACATGCAGGTGAATATGAATGGATGGATGGATGGACGGATGAATGAATGAATGAATGAGTGAGTGAAAAATCCTTGCTTAAGTACTTCCTACATGCCAGGCATTCTGCTAAATATAGTGATGACAGACATTTGGAAATTTGACTATGGAGTTCAAGAGAGAGGTCCACACTGGAAATGTAGATTTGGGAGAACTCGGTACTAAAGTAACAAGAATATGGTATTGAAGAGGGAATAAATGGAGAGAACAAGACCAAGGATAAGTTTCTGGGAAACATCAGTATTAAAAGACTGGTAAGAGGAGTGGGTTGAAAAAGGAACAGTTAAGAGAAACAAGAAAGTACAGTTTAGATGACAAGTTATTGAGGAGAAATCTGGTGGGGATAGAATTTTTTTCAAGAAGTTTGGTCATGCTTCCATTCTTTCTTTGCAGAGGTATAGAATATAGTGAATACTTTAAGACTTTATTGATGATGTTGGTTAGTTTTATTGAACTAATTTTTTTCTCTTTTTTTCCTTTGTTATAACCAATTATTTACTAGATTGGGGAGGAGAGCAATATATTAAAGAATTGGACTTCTATAAAAACAAAATAAATCAATAACATTTTTGAGAAACTAAAAAAAGTGGTGAAGGGAAGGAGAGTAAAATTATAGATGGATGGATTAGAAGGGACATGGAAAGATTTTTCAGTGTGTGTTTAGGAGATCTGAATATGTTTTTAGATAGATGAGACGGGGCTAATGAAGAAGAGATTGAAGAAAGACAGAGAGACAGACAGAGACAGAGACAGGGACAGGGAGATATAATGGTAATGGCGATTTGAAGATCTTCCTTGCCCCCTAATAGGCCAAATATAATCACATATGGTGGGAGGAGTTTTCTGAAGGGTGGAGCATATCCCACAGGAAGTTGGGAATCAGAGAAGTTAGAGCTGGAGAATACTTACCCAAGGAGATAGATAAGCTAGGCTTGTGTTTGTTTGTGGGAAGGCTAAAGGATGGTATGATTCCCTGCTGTACCATGGTGTATTAACTTCTTTGTTACTATGATGGATTTGACTTTCTTGTGTTGGGATTTGGTTTTCTGGTGTCTGAATAAATACTTTGCTTCTGTCCTCTATTTGTAGAGTTTGTTACATTTTGCATTTGAGAACTATGCCAGCACATTCATCAGCACTATGAATATTGCATTGGTGCTACAGAGACGGAGAGACAGAGATAGATAGACAGTGGCAGGAGTATGGGTGGTGAAGATTACTCTATTCTCCATTTTGGAGGTTGATTGCCACAAAGGGAGAACAAAGCATAGTGTAAAGGTTATAGGTAAAATAATTCAATTTACTGTTAACAAACAGTTATTAAGTGGCTATTTGTTATATAAATGTCTTTCTTCTGATGATACAAAAATGTCCAAGTCCCCTGTCCTTAAGGATCTTACACTCTATTAGAGGATACAATGCAAATACAAATAAATGGAAAAGAAAATTGATTTGGGAAAGAACTCTATAAATTTAGCTAACCAGAGAGGGCTTTATGCAAAATGTGGTGCCTGAGTGAAGACTTGAAGGATGAAAAAAGTTTCAGAGAGGTGGAAATAAGGAAAGAGTAAATGTCTTGGTGATTGACTTGGGTGACTGCATGAAGGTGGGAAATGGAATAATGAGTTCAGAGACTGGTCAATTGTACAGAATATAGGATTTATGGAAGGCAGTAAAATGAAATAAAGATAGAAAACCAAGGGTTGAGTTTTAAATGCCAAGCTGTGTATTTTATCCTATAAGGCAATAGGGAATTAAGGTAGGTTTCTGAGCAGGACAGTTCACATGATCTAAAGACTTAAGAAGCTATATGGAAAACAAGTTGGAGAGGGGAAAAGTTGGAAGCAGGGAGATGAATTAGGAGGTTCTAAAAGCCCAATTATATAGAAATATTATAGTATAGTATAGTCTAATAGTACAGTCAAAAGGTAATTAGCATTTGACCTGTTGAGTAATGACTGTGTGAGTGGACAGGAGGGGATAGATTCTACAGCTATATCATATAACAAATTATGGAAGCAGAATAAATAAAATTTGATATCTTCTTGGATATGGGTGATGGAAAGAGGGAAAAATCCAGATTAACTCTGAGATCATAACCTTGGTAACTGGGGAGCTGATGGTGGGGCCGGAAGTATTGTCCTCAGTAGTACATAAAGAATATAGAATAGTAATACAGTAGGCTTGAGGAAGGGTAGAATTTTATTAGGAGATAATGAGTTTTAATTTGGATTTTCTGGGTTTGAAATGCTCATGGGACATGCTGGAAGAAATATAGTAGCTAGGAGACAGTTAATGATAGAATCCAGGTAATAGATTAAAACTGGATATAGTAATTTGGAAGTCACCTTCCATGATTGATCCTTTTTATTGTGAATATTTCTTCTTAATAAAGCTGGTTTATTTTTTTTTTGTCTGCTGCCATTATCTTGCATTTTTATATTCTTTGTACTATACATTGGAATTCTAAACGTCACCTTAAACTGCATTAAGACAGCATGGTGTAGGTGGTGGGGAAAGACAAGAAAAAAGGGATTATTGAAAGTTAGAAAGAGAAGGAATGATCAATGGTCCTGAGAGAAACTGAGATACAGGGCACAGGCAGAGGATCTGACTTTGGCAAGGAGTTGGACTATCTTTTCTTCAAAGTCAGGAATAAAAAAGGGTGCAGTTTTGGAGGGGTTTTGACCTCTGGAATATTGGCAAACAATGGTGACTCTTCCCTTTTGAAATGAGAAGTCAGTGTAACACCATGCACGAGCAGCTTCCCAAAAGAATGTTACTGTGAACGGCTTTTAAAGTTCTGATTACACAGTATAGTGAGCACTCCATTTATTCCATAACAAATCAAGGCAAACATTCACAACAAATCACAATATAATATTCACAACATTCTGTCTTATCACAGAAAATCACAATATAGTGTTCAAAACAGTTTAATATTAGAATGGCCACATAGTTTCCACCAAAGTGGTCACAGTATTTAGAACAAAGAACAAAAGGATAATCATCTGGTATCCCTAAGGAGGAAACCCTCTTTACTTAATCATTCAATCATTTCACAACACAAGTTAGTCTTCCACTCATGGGGCAATTATAGATTACTTAATTGGTCACTTATCTAGCAATTAGTCACAAAGTATCGTTAATCACTAAATGCAATCATTAGAAAATTAAACAAACCCTCTACCCCTCGGTGTCTAGTAAGCTTCAATTTTGTCATGCATTCAGTATCCAAGAAGAGATCTTTTCTTCATCTTGACTTGGGGTGGTCTCTCAGATTCTGTCAATCTCCTTCCATGGTCCCAGCTCCTACCTGAATCCACCAAAGAGTCACCTGGATTCAGAGGCAGACAGCTCCCAGGTTCTTGTCCAGTCCTCCAGGCAGTTCTTGTTACACACTGAAGTTTACAAGGTCCAGCACATCTCAAATCCTTCACAACTTCTGTTTCTGGGAACTCAAGGATCAACCAAGCCACAAACAAACAAAATCTTAGCATCCTAGTCATGCTTCTTCATTCCTCCAGCAGTTTGGCTGGGCTCAAGGACCCAGAAGAAATCTCTGCCTTCCAGGCAGTCTTCTCAGACTTCCAGGTGGCCTTCTTAACAGCAACTTCAGCCTTCACCAGATTCTGATCTCAAGAAAACTCCAACTCTGTTCTCAGTCCAGCAGCAGCCCAGCTCTCAGATGGTGGGACAATTCTGCTTCCTCCACTAGGAGTAAAAATTCTTGATTCTGACCACCTCTCTCTCAGTTTCTTCTTATACATACACACACGCTGGCGCATGCACATTGGCTTCATGTCTCAGCCAACCTCTTCCTGTTATGTTAGCAACAGGAGACAGAGTTCACACCTTCTGTTTCTTTCACAAAGGTACTTAGCCCTTATTTACTAAGGGCTAAGTAACTGCTAAATTAATTACAGTTATAGTCAGGTGACTTAATCAGAGCAGGGCCTTTTCCCTAGAGGGAAAGGATGGGAAATATATATACATACACACACACACACACACACACACACACACACACACACACACACACACACATATATATATATATATATAGACAGATACTTTAGAGTCACTAGACATGGTCATTGAACACCAAAGGAAATTTTTTTTAATTAACTGCTTCCTGCATGTTTATTTAACTTACTTTTGACTGATGAATTAAAATTAGCCTAGAATAAATTTATCTTAGTCTGGTGGATTTGTAAATGATGCCAGCTCCCTTTGTATCCATTGGTATGAAATAGTAGTGTTAGATATAACATTCAGGAGCTTTTTAAGTTAGACTGAAGTCCTCATGGAACTGTCCAATCAATGGTTTGATTTAATCTGTTCCATGGGATCCACTGAATGGAACAAAAGAGATGCAAATGGCTGTATTCTATGTGGGATATTCTTTCCTCCACTTGGTACATTTTGTAATCAGAAAGTGTACTGGAAAAGAGGAACTTGTATTAGCAGTCGCTTCCTATCTTCCCTATAACAGTCCATTACTCAACTTGGCACATGTTTACTTTACTTTTTAAACTTATTCATATTTTTACTTTTGCACTATGTTTATTTCCCTATATATTCCTCTCTCCTTCACCAAACCATATAATCATCCTAGTTAAAAAATAAAAAAGGAAAAGTGAATCAACAAGACGGATGGTAAATGCAAAGTTCTATACCTGTAGTTTAGTTTCCCTACTCTGTAAAGACTGGCGGAAGCTGCATTCTCATAGTTCTTTGGTATTAAGCTTGGCCATTTTACTTATATAGAATTCTGTTGTGGTTGTTGCTTCCATATCAGTGTTAAAGTCATCATATATATTGTTTTCCTGATTCTGTGTAATTCACTTTGAATCAGTTTAGTCTTTCCAAGAGTCTCTTAATTTTGATGTTATTAATCTCTCCTTTGGTTTTCAGAATTTCTAATTTAGTATTTAATTAAGGATTTTCAATTTGTTCTTTTTCTAGCTTTTTCAGTTGCATGCCCAATTCATTGATCTCCTTTTTTCTCTATTTTATTCATGTAAGCATTCAGAGATATAAAACTTCCCCTAAGAACTGCTTTTGCTACATTCAATAAGTTTTGGCATGTTGTCTCATTATTGTCATTCTCTTGAGTGAAATTACTGATTGTTTCTATGATTTGTTGTTTGATCCACTCATTCTTTAGGATTAGATTATTTAATTTCCAATTAATTGTTAACCTATCTTTCATTGGTCCTTTATTACATATAATTTTTATTGCGTTATGACCTGAAAAGGATGGGTTTAATATTTCTGCCTTTCCACACTGGATTGTGAGGTTTTTATGCCCTAGTACATTGTCAATTTTTGTGTAGGTGTCATCTACTAATGAGAGAAAGGTATATGCCTTTCTATCCCCATTCAATTTTCTCCAGAGGTCTGCCATATCTAACTATTCTAAAATTCTATTCACCTCAACTTCTGTTTTGTTTATTCTGTAGTTAGATTTATCTAGTTCCAAGAAGAGCGGGAGGTTGAGATCGCCCATGAATGTAGTTTTGCAATTTATTTCTTCTTCTAACTCCCTTAACTTCTTCTTTAAGAATCTGGATGCTAAACTACTTGGTGCATATATGTTTAGTAATGATACTGCTCCATTTTCAATGGTGCCTTTTATCAGCTTATAGTTTCCTTCCTTATTTTTTAAAATTAGATCTATTTTTGCTTTTGCTTTGTCTGAGACTAGAATTGTTCCACTTGCTTTTTTTTTTAACTTTAACTGAAGCGTAATATATTGTACTCTAGCCTTTTACCTTTACCCTGTGTGTATTCCCCTATATATATTGTATATTGTAGGATTATGGTTTTTAAGCCATTCTGCTATCTGCTGTATCCACAATGCAGTATTCACAATGCTTACAGTAACTATAAATAAGCTGATATGGTTATTAATCACAAAATGTCACAGGCACTCTACATGGTGGATATAGGTAGAATATTTATTCAGATACCAGAAATCTGAGTCCCAACACCAGAAAGTCAAAGCCATCACAGTAGTTATGGAGTTGGCACACATAGTTAATGTAGTAAACACCCATGTTCTCAAGCTTTTAAAACAGAACAGGCTACCTCAGGCAAAGATCCTCCTCTCCTCACTCACAGCAACTGCTCTGTGTCCATGCAGCATGCTCCCAGCAGCTCCAGCCCACAGTTCCTCTCTACAATAGTCCTCAGTAGGAGTCCTTAGCAGAAATTCTGGAGGGCTCAAAAAAAAAGAGTTGGAGCCACAGCCGCTGCTTCCAGTCACCACACTGACTCCCACTTGGCTCCAGCTTCCTCTTGCCCCACCCCTTCCTGCTATATCAGCAAGTTCAAGGTCCACCGAAGATCTTCAAATCCTATAACCATTACATCTGCCTTCATTTTATGGGAGCATTCATACCATTCATATTCACACTTATGATTACTATCCGTGTCTTTCTCTCCATTCTATTCCCTCCCCTGTTTATGCTTTAATTTCTCTCTTCTCCCTTTCCTTCCTTAAGACTTTTCCTTTTGACCACCACCTTCCTCTATATTCCCTCCCTATTAGTTCTCCTCCCTTTTCCTACCTTTTCCCCTTACTACTTCATCCCTCCCTTCTAATCATCCCCATTTTCTTTCCCCTTGCCCCTCCTACTGCCTGTGGGGCACATTCAATTTTTATATTTAACAAAGTATGTTATTCCCTCCTTGAACCAAATGTGATGAGAGTAAATCTCAAACAACACTCCTCTCCCTTCCTGCCATCTCCTATAATAAGTTTTTCTGTCTTTTCACATTAGATTCCTATACTTAACTGCGTATGTTACTCTCTCCTTGAATCAAAAACGAGAGTAAAGCTCTTACAATGTTCGTCTCCCTCCCTTCTTTCTATACTATAATGTTTTTTTTGTCTCTTTATGTGGCATATTTTACCCTTTTCTGCCTCCTCTTTTGCTTTTCTTCCATTATATTCAATTTTCACCTCTTAATATTTTTTTATCATCACATTAGGTAATTTATACCCACATCTTCTATCTATCTATCTATCTATCTATCTATCTATCTATCTATCTATCTATCTGGCTGGTTGTCTGTCTGTCTCCCTTTTAAATGTCATGATAATTATACAATTCTCAATATTGACAGGTATCAGCTTTCCATATAGGGATGTAAACAATTTTTTCTTAATGAATAACAAGTTGTGTGTGTGTGTGTGTGTGTGTTTTCCCTGTTTACCTTTTTATGTCTCTCTTGAGTCTTGTATTTGGAGATCGAATTTTCCATTAAGCTCTTTGCTTTTCATCAGAAAGATTTGGAAGTCCCTTATTTCACTGAATGACCATCTCCTTTCCTGAAAGATTATGCTCAATATTGTTGGGTAGTTGTTCCTTGGTTGTAGTTCAAGCTCTTTTGCTTTATGAAATATATTCCTGACTGTAGTTCTGTGATATTTGAATTGTTTCTTTCTGACTGCTTGCAGTATTTTCTCGTTGACCTGATAATTCTGGAATTTGGTTACAATATTCCTAGGAGTTTTCAATTTCAGATATCTTTCAGGAGGCGTTCAGTGGATTCTTTCAATAACTATTTTACCGTCTGGTTCTAAGACCTCAGAGCAGTTTTCCTTGATGATTTGTTGGAAAATGTTGTCCAACCCCTTTTTTTCATCATGGTTTTCTGGGAGACCAATAATTCTTACATTATCTCTCCTGGATCTGTTTTCCAGGTCAGTTGTTTTTTCAATGAGATGCTTTACATTTTCTTCTATTTTTTCATTCTTTAGATTTTGTTTGACCGATTCTTGATGCTTCATAGAGTCATTACCTTCAATTTGTCTTATTCTAATTTTTGGTGAATTGTTTTCTTTGGTTAGTTTTTAAATCTCCTTTTCCATTTGTTCAGTTTTTACTTTTAAGGAGTTATTTTCTTCAGTTAGATTTGGACTTTTTAAGGAACTGTTTTCTTCAATGAATTTTTTTTTCCCATCTTGCCAATTATATTTTAAAAATAATTGGTTAATTTATCTTCTACCTCTCTAATTTGGTTTTTAAAATCCTCAAGCCCTTCCAAGAATGCTTTTTGGGCTTGAGATCAGTTCATAATCCCTTTTGATGCTTCTGATGTGGCTATAAGGTCAATGCTGTCCTCTTCTGAATTTGGTTCTTCTAGCTCACCATAATAGGATATGAAGTCTTTGTTTTTCCAATTTGTATTTTGCCCATTGTGATTGCCTATTTCCTGGTTTTTAAAGTGAATCTCTGCTTCTGAGGTACAGAGGGCTCTGATCCATGCTTCTTATGCTGGTACTTAGGGGTCAGGCTGTTGGTTTTGTGTGCTGTGGCCTCTGAGTGCCTAAACTGAGGCCAAGGCCAGGACTTCGGGCCTTTCCCTGGGGTTAGACTGAAGCTCATGGTGTGATGTGTGGGAGAGAAGTGGTCTGATCACTTCAGGATTCTGCCTCCATGTCCTGGGCTAGAGCTTAGGCAGGCTCAGCTGCTGATGGTTGGGGCTGTGCTGGTGTCTGCCAATTCCCCTGGTTGTGTGAAAGTACACCCATAGTTCAGGTGTTAGCATTTGCTGGCTACACTCCCCTGGAATTCAGGATCTTCTGCCAGTCAGCTAAGATGGGGCTTGTTGGGACACCTCCTGCCCTGCACTTTTGTCTCAGTACAGGCACAGCCATGGCTTTCCTCTAGGACTCCCAAGCCTCCAGCTGCTTCCACTGTTTCAAGATATTACACTGGGGCAATATTCTCTGGGTTTTGAAGGTCAGAGAGGGATATTAGAGCAGCTATGATTCACTCCACTATCTTGGCTCCTGGAGGTTTAGGTAAGTGATTTGTCCAGGCTGTGGGCTAATAGTCCCAGGAGTAGCTGCTGCCACTGCCATAGGCCCTGGATTTGTCTCTTACCCAGCTTCAACACCCGCTCCTCCAATCCCACCCCCACCACCCACTGCAGACTGTGGTGATAGGTTGCTCTGCTATGGTTTGGTTTGTGCTGGTACAGCCCACATGCTCTGCACTCTGGCATCTGCACCCCTGACCCAGCACAAGAAATCCAACTGTCCACACTTACCTGGGCTGGAAATTTGCCAGACTCTATCTTCCAATGGATTTTTGCCACTCTAAAAACCTTTCAGATTCACTTTTTAGAAGTTACTGAAGGAATTCATGGGGGAGTTCTGATGAGTTCTTGCTTTCACTCCGTCATCTTGACTCCACCCCAAGATGCTCTAAACTCTTCATATTCATCTTTCAATACATTCAAGTACCATGAAAAAAGTGCTGCTATAAGGATTTTGGCATATTGAAAACGGTATCGGCTATTTTTGATTATTTTTATTTCTTTTTAGTTTGATTCCAAGATTAGGTTACCTTCTTAAGGAAGAGTCATCCCTAAACTAAGGCAGACTCACAAATACACTCTCTTAAATCTAGGCTTCCTATAGGTTTAGTAAATAGATAGATTGGGAAGACTTTATCATTTAGTGGCAAATAATTTAGAAGAATAAAAGAGACGTAAGATTATAAGGTTTTTCAAAAAACGCAATTTCACTTTCTAGCAGAAAGGGGAAGTTAACCAAAGGTTACTTTCCTCTTTCTAACAGCTGGAAGAAAGTTAGACAGAGGTTAAGTTAAACTCCCTCCTTTATTCTTGAACTAGAAATGTAAGTTGATTAATGGACTATTCTAGGCAATATGAGGAGTGACTGCTAACCACTGAACCCAAGTTCCTCTTTCCCAGTACACGTTCTGATTACAAAATGGAACACCTGCAGGAAACAGCATATGACATAGGATTAAGAAAGTCTGGGAGATGCTGACTAGTCAGATGACCTCCATTTTTCAAATGAATTATTTTCAAAACAAGTTTCTGTAATTTTTCCAATTCTTCTTTTTCATTATAAAAATCATCTCTGTAAATCACTCCTTGTCTCTGACCTCTGAGGAGTTAGATGACCTGGCTTGTCATACAGATGCTAGCTTTTCAGATTAAATCATAGATGGCTCAGTAATTTTGTCCTCAGTTTCCTTTTTATTTCAGATAATTAATTTTAACAACATATGAGACCTTTTTACCTTTGATCTCCTTCACATCCTTTATTTTAACATTAATAAGTTATAACCAGCTAAGTTCCATGTGAGTGTACGTTATATGTCTCTCCTTAAATGCACATAAACCACTACAGGAGGCAATGAAGAAAGAACATATGATAGTATTGCGAAGCTTTAAGGAACAGAGGGATAATTTACCAACTAATCATCCAGAAAAACAATATCCATATGAAATCCAATGACTTTAGAGGGTAAATCCCTCACCAGTGTCATCAGACCCCCAAAAGACATGATTTGACTGATTTTTGTTAGTGTTGACACTGGGAAAATATGATTTGTGTTTTGCCTGGAATTAAAGTGCAGATCAATTCAATAAGCAATGAAGGCTTCTCGTATTCTAAATCCCTGGATAGATATTGGAAAATAAAACAAGGATGAAGAATGATGAGAAAGAAACTGGGGATATCAAAGTATCAGTGGTATGGAGTCAAAAGATTTGTGGCTGATTCCTAGCAATAATAATGATAACAATAAGAAGAGCATTTATACAATGCTCTAAGGCTTGCAATGTACTGTGCAGATATTATTTCATTTTATTCTCACAACAATCTTGGGAGATGAGTGATATCTTTACCCCTATTTTATAGTTGAAGAAACTGAGGCAGACAGATCAAATAAGTTAACCAGGGTTATACAACCAGCAAGTGTCTGAGACTGGATTGGAACTAAGTCTTCCTGACTCCAGGTTTACACTCAGATTTGAAGTATGCTTTATATATTTCACCCTATTTGATCCTCACAACTTTTGGGTGTATGTATTAGTATTATCCCAGTTTTACACATGAGGAAATCGAGGATAAGGAATGATTTGCCCAGGGTGACAATTATATATGTATCTGAGGAAACAGAGACCCAGAGAAGTTATAGACTATCCAAAATATCACAATGGATAGAGCTACAATTCAAATTTTTAGATTCAAAATTTAGCATTCAGTTCCAATAAAATGGAAACAGTGTTTATTCAGTTTATCTTAGTTTTTTTTTTTTTTTACAAAGAAAGAACTTTTAAAAGTAGTAGGGTGTCATATAACTTCTGTTGTATTTTGTTTTTAACCATAACTGTGATTCCACCAGTATAGGGCATTACTGGTGAGAAATTATTCCTATCCATTTTTATTCTTTTTCTTTTTTTTTTAAACTTTTGTTTATTTTTTAGTTTACAACATTCATTTCCATGAGACTTTGATCAACAAATTTTCTCCCTGTCTTACCACTACCACCCCAAAACAGAGATATACTCTATACTCCCTCTCTCAATCAGCTCTCTCCTATATTTTCCCCCATCACCCCTCTCACTTTCTGGTAGGGCAAGATGGATCTCCCTATCCCAGTACCTGTATATTTCCCTCCTTCCTATGCCACTGCCCACTTGCTCTATTCTCTACTTTGTCCCTGTCGCTTTACAAAAGTGTGTGCTTCTAATAACCCTCCCCCCCAACATGAAATCCCCTCTAATATACCCCCTCTCATCCCTATCCCCCCTACTCTCCTATAGGTCAAGATATCCAATTTAGAGTGTATGTCATTTCTTCCCTAAGCCAACTTCAATGAGAGTAAGGTTGATCAATTCCCTCTTCTCTTCCTGTTCTTCCCCTCCATTGTAACAATTATCCCTTGCCTCTTCTATATGAGGAGATTAACCCTGTTCTGTCTCTCCCTGTATCCTCTCATTCTATTTCTCTCCCACCTCTCAATTTCACCTTTTAAAATATTATCCCATCCTATTCAATTGATCCTGTACCCTCTGTCTATGTACACATATATACACACATTCACATATGTATTCATATGCATATATACCCTCCTATATAGACATATGTGTATGTATACATACATTTCTCATACTGAGAAATGTTTCATAAGATATAATTATCATTTTTCCATGTTGGCATGCAAATAGTTCAACTTTGATAAGTTCCTTATGAATTCTTTTCCATGTTTACCTTCTCATGCTTCTTGTATTTGAATGTCAAATTTTCTATTCAGTTCTGTTTT